>CM029366.1:19521010-19701010 GCA_017165825.1 Hepsetus odoe | reverse complement strand
ATATATGTCGGTTATTTATATTCCATTTCAGTTCAAATACATTTTATTGAATACATTGTCTGATGGTAACAAAAACAAGATTTAGAATAAAAGTATGAGCATTCAATGCAATCATGAGATTATGAGGCTTTTTAATATATATAATCATTTCTTATGAACTATAGTTGTTGGACACAGATGGGTGAATGATATCATGGGTGATAAGAAAACAGAAACATCAATCTCTAAAGTCCAGCTGCCTCCACCAAATAGTGTAACGTCCCCCCCTCAAGTGGCAGCCCAAAGCACTGCAGTTCAGCTAGCCAATGGTGAACTCCATCTCCTCTTCTTCGTCTTCCTCCTCTTCCCACACAGCCTCTCTTTCTGCTCGTTCTCTCTCACTGGCCTGAATGTAGTTGTCCTCAATGAATCCATCATCATCCTCCTCCACCTCGCTACCTGCTTGTGAGGCTCTGTCTGTGTGGGAACGTGTGGGTGGATCTGCGTGGGCCTGGGTGGAGAAGCCCACCTCAAAGCCTGCTGGGTCGCAGTGACTAGAGGTGTCGGTTTCACTCAGCCTCGAGTGCCTGTAGCTGGCCAAATACCTGTGCACCAGTTTACACTTTGCCCCCACAGCGATGAGAATGGAGATTGCAATGGCAATCACCAAAACAGCAACAAGGGGCTTCCAGCCCCCAGAAGCACTTTTTCCACTGTTCTCAGAGTCTATGGGAACAAAGAACATGGGTTAAAAAGAAAACCGACTGACCTTAAGCACTGACTATGTTAGCTAGGTTCTCTGCATCTTCTTCAGAAATTAGCCCCCAGACCACAACATGTATCCCAAGCCCTTGTCCCAGACACCCCTTGCCTTGCACATGTGAGCATTTCCTGCTCTAATGCACCTGTTAAGCTAAACATATATATTCGGTGTATATATACAGTACTGTGCAAAAGTTTTAGGCAGGTGTGGAAAAAATGCTGTAAACAAAGAATGCTTTCAGAAAAATAAAGATTGTTTATTTTTATCAGTTTACAAAATGCAAAGTGAGCGCACAAAAGAAAAATCTAAATCTAATCAATATTTGGTGTTACTACAGCTATTAATGTCTAAACCACTAGCAAGAAAAGTGAGTACACCCCTATGTGAAAAAAAAAGAGTGTCAATATTTTATGTGGCCACCATTATTTTCCAGCACTGCCTTAACTCTCTTGGGCATGGAGTTCACTAGAGCTTCACAGGTTGCCACTGGAATCCTCTTCCACTCTTCCGTGACGACATCACAGAGCTGGTGGATGTTAGAGACCTTCCACTCCTCCACCTTCCGTTTGAGGATGCCCCACAGATGCTCAACAGGGCTTAGGTCTGGAGACATGCTTGGCCAGTCCAGGACCTTCACCCTCAGTTTCTTTAGCAGGCAGTGGTCATTATGGAGGTGTGTTTGGGGTCGTTATCATGTTGAAATACTGCCCTGCAGCCCAGTTTCTGAAGGGAGGGGATCATGCTCCCTGTTCCATTCTGGAATCTGTCCTGTTAAACCGCTGTATGGTCTTGGCCACCGTGCTGCAGCTACGTTTCAGGGTGTTGGCAATCTTTGTATACTCTAGGCCACCTTTATGTAGAACAACTACATAACAAAAATCTTTTTTTCTGATTCTCAGAGATCCTCTTAGCCATGAGGTGCCATATTGAATTTCCAGTGACCAGTATGAGAGAGTGCGTGAGCAATAACACCATATTTAACACACCTGCTCCCCATTCACACCTGAGACCTTGTAACACTAATGAGTCACATGACACTAGAGAGTGAAAATGGCTAATTGGGCACAATGTGGACAGCAAATTTACACTGTTATACAAGCTGCACACTGACTACTTTACACTGTATCAAAGTGTCATATCTTCAGTATTGTCCCTTGAAAAGATATAATAAAAAATTAACAAAAATGTCAGGGGTTTTGTGAGATACTGTATATATATATATATATATATATATGTGTGTGTGTGTGTGTGAGAGTGTGTGTATTTATATATAAATACACAGACTTCAAAGGTCTTTATTTTGTAAGGAGTTTAGCTTTTTTGTAAATGTTTTTTTTTTATAATGCTGTGTTACATGTAGCATAAAAAAACACCAAAAATAACGAACCTGTTGTTTGGTTGGATCTGTTTGCTACAGTGTAGTCCAATATGGTCTCTGTCAGTAGTTTACGATGGACCTGACTTTGTATGATCATATTAAGAACATCTCCTATTTCAGAAAAAAGAGCAAAATAGTATCTTTAAAAATATTTTTTACATTTAATTGTGTAGCAAATGCAAGGTAGGAATTATTAGGATGCAATAAGAACTAATCAGTTGTGTGGACAAGTATAAACTGGGTGCACTATGTTGGACAAGTGAGTATTTTGAGGATTCATTTAAATCTGGAACTAATACAGTTGTCATGGTAGGTGTGCTCTGCTCTGACTGAGCACACCTGGGCTCTTTAGGGCACAGGTGTGCTTCATTAAGGCAGGACTGATAAGCCCCAATGAGTCAGTGCAGAGCATCCGTCATTCACATGGGTAATTTCCATAGTAACTGTGGTGCCTTAATTTTGTGCCTGTATCTTTTGTTATGTTCAGATCAGTTAATAAAGTCAAGTGTGAGAATCCCGGCTCAGCGTTTATGTCCTACCCACACCACCCCAGCGTTACAGCAGTACTATCAGGCAATCCAGAATGTTAATAATCCTGAAACCTGAATGTTTTACAAAGGAAATGTGAGTGTGAACATTCTCAGGGGATACAAATGTGTGCACAACTATTAGGCAACTATTAATGCACATAATTATTACACATCTAAATGAAAAATTAAAGTTTCCCCATCTCAGCTGTTTATTTTCATCTGTTAAAGTGAGAATAATAAGCAAGCAACTCAAAATTTACAAATAAATTGTAGATGTAAAACATCTATAAAAAAAAAATCAGTGACCAATATCGCCACCCTTTTTTCAGTAACAGTCAAAATCCTTCCATTCATGGAGTCTGTTAGTTTCTTAATCTGTTTATGAACAGCTTTTTGTGCAGCAGCAACCACAGCCTCCCAGACACTGTTAGGAGAGGTGGACTGTTTTCCTTAAATATCCCACAAATCTCCTGTTTAAGAAGAGCCACAAATTCATTATTCTTTTATCTTTAAGGCCTTTATTGGCCATGCAGTGGAGTACCTCCATGCATGTGATGGGGCATCGTCCTGCATAAACATCATGGTCTTCTTGAAAGATACTGATTTTTTCCTGATCCACTGCTTGAAGAAAGTTTCTTCTAAAAACTGCCAGTAGGTTTGGGAGTTGATTTTGAGTCCATCTTCAACCTGAAAAGGCTCAACTAGCTCATCTTTAATAATACCAGCCCATGCCAGTGGTAATATGGGCTATAGACCACTTGTATAGACCACTAGGCGTCTAGTGGTAAGGTACTTGTCTATGGAACTATGGCTCAAGAGGTCCAAGGTTCGAATCCCACCTCTAGCACTACCACTGTGTCCCTGAGCAAGGCTCTTAACCCTGAGTTGCTCCAGGGGGACTGTCTCTGTAATTAGGACATGTAAGTCGCTCTGGATAAGAGCGTCTGCTAAATGTACCAGTTCCCCACCTCCACCTTGCTGCCATCTGAGTGGAAGTGGAGCTCTGTGCCCGTTACTGATCCAGCCACAGACCCATTCATCTGCACCATCAAGAGTCACTCTCATCTCATCAGTCCATAAAACCTTTGAAAATTCTGCATAAATTCTGTATGAAGGAGAATTCTGTATGAATGAGATATTTCTTGGTCCAGTCTTGATGTTTCACCTTATGTGTCTTGTTCAGACCTCGGCCATGTGTCCGAACACTGAACATCTTCTACTTCTGGACACTCAAGGTAGGTTCAGTTCTGAAATATGACAGCAATGGAGGATCATGGGTTCCTGGTAGCTTCACATTTGATTCTTCTCAAATCTCTGGCAAGTAATTAGTGTAAATTTTTCTCAGCAGAGTTCTTGCAACCCTGTTGACTATTTGCAACAAACCGTTTGATGGTTCTGTGATATTTTAGCATTTTCAAGAGTGCTACGTCCTTCTGAAAAACTTTTTACAATTTTTTACTTTTCAGAGTCAGCTATATCACTTTTTTGGCCCATTTTGACTGAGGGCAAGAAGCTGCCTAATAATTATGCACACCTTGATGTAGGGTGTTAATCTTCTTAGGCCACACCCTCCCTCATTATGCAAATACACATCACCTGATCTGCTTAAATCCAATTAACATTCAAATTTATACAGTTTGGAGTTTGGAGCCTAATAATTTGGAGCCTAATAATTGTGCACACAGTGTACAGGAACTCTGCTTAAATATGTCCTAAGATGACTAAGAGACCATAAGATGTTTAATTTTGTCCTGGAGGAATGTTATTTCGTTTCACTGTGTACTGTGTATATGGCTGAAATGACAATAAAATCCTACTTGACTTGAAATTTTCTCCAAAACATATCAACAAGGTAACAAAAAAGACATAGAAACAAAAAAAAAAGTATATACACACCATCAGACCTTCTTTCCTGGGCTTTCTGCTTATGAACTCTTAGCCTCCTCTTCTTAACTTTTTCAAATCTTTCATTTGATTGAGGATTAGTGCTGAGATCTACCAACTCAAACCATCCATGATGGTGTAGTTCATCAGACAGAGGGGATTGCAAATAATTATTTCTCAGAAAAAGCTTTTGCAGCCTTGGGAAGCTCAACAAGGCTTCAGTCTCCACTGCAGCCACCTTGCATTTGCTGAGGTCAAGTATTTGCAGAGATGGGAGAGGGTAGAAATGCTGCTTCCCCAGTAGGGGGAGGTAGTTTCCTGAGAGATTGAGAGTGATGAGATGGTCAAAGTGCTGCAGCTTCTTGAGAGCTTTAGTGTGAGCTAAGTTTAAGTGGTTTCTTGAGAGGTCCAGTTTAGTCACATTCGGCCATATCCCCCCTGGTACTGATTTGAGGTTTCGTCTGCTGCAGTCAAATGTAGCCTAAGAAAGAAAAGTGTTTCAGCAGAAAAGTGGCTAAAGGTCTCTGTGTCACAAAGACGGCTTTCTGCAAAAGCCTCTGTCCTGTGATAGAAGTAGTGTGACAATAATCTTCACAGAATCTCATTTAGAATGTGACCTGTATGTGTTAAAACCAATAACCTTTTTTTATTTTGCACAGAAATGTGTGAAAGGTCAACAGATGTGAGAGGTAATGTGGTTTTAAATAACATTGTTTTCTTTAACTCCTAATTGAGTTGGCAAATTATAGTATTTTACCACACAACAAAGAGCAACTTCAGTATTTCATCAGTCACATTAACAATAACTGCTAGCATACTTAAGTCAAATGCCTGTTGTCAAAAACAGGAAATACATGCCTACAAACAGGATATTCCCAATGCGGCCCCACTTTTTCTGGCTCTGGGATGGGGGTGGGAATGAGAACCAGGGGGTTTCTTACTCACCTTCTCTCTGTTGACCACACAAGGGCCCACAGTTAGGAGTGTATGGCAAAAACCTGAGGCCCAGAGCGTGACAAGCACACACAGAGTGGAAGCTACCAACCACATGCTCCTACACAAATAAGAGAGAAGTCTTCTTAATGCATGATTTTGTTCAAATCAGGTTAAAATGTGATCAAAGATGGATTGCTAGCTCCAACTGACAGCAAGTGAGATGACATACAGTCTTGTGGCAAAGTGTGAACATCCCCATTCCATTCCATCCCAAATACATTCATCCATCAATTAGCTTAATCTAACATGGCTTCAGAAGGTGCCAGTGTCTATCCCAGTGCTCCCAGGGTGAAAAGTGGAGACACAGGTGGCCACTGCATCACGGCATACAAACGCAGAGTGCATGTCTTTGGAAAACAATGAAAACACAGGGAGAAGCTACATACTCCATACATGGTCCAATTCCAGGAGAGCTTGGCAATGGTGGACACAACCAATCATAGGCCAGAACTGAATATGTGTGTGATTTTCCCAGATGGCATTCGGTTTAGAGCTATAACCATGCTTTTAAACATGTTGGGTGGTGGTGGTCTAGTGGTAGGATACTTGCCTATGGACTATTGGTCAAGACGTCCCAGGTTCAAATCCCACCTCTTGCACTACCACCACTGGGTCCCTGAGCAAGACCCTTAACCCTGAATTGCTCCAGGGGGACTGTCCCTGTAATTAGGACATGGAAGTCGCTCTGGATAAGAGCGTCTGCCAAATGCTGCAAATGTAAAATGTTTAAATTCTCTCTTCATATATTCCCACAAAGAGGATGAATATTTCTATTTTTCGGACCGTCCTTGAGAATCAATAGCATTAATCATCATGCAGTAATCATTATAATGAGGCCAGATTACTGGATAAGTGAGATGTGCTTGCATGCCTCCAAATTTCTATGTAAATTTGTGTAGTTACTTAAGCATGCAAAATGTACCCAGAATTAAACCAAATTGCACTTCTGTAGTTTGATTGTGCAAATCAATGTTTGTGTATAAGCTCTTCATAGAAGTGTGTACTTGTTTTCCCCGTTTATCGAAATCTTGTCTTGGTACAGCAGCCATTGTTCACAGAGACGTCTGCTGTGTTATTAGGGCCCTTTCCTCTCTCTGTTGAAAACACTCGTCAGAAGTGCCTTTTATCTCTTCCTGTCTTGAGATACTCTGTGCAAACAAGGTCTCCAAAACACCATGTGAGACCACTTTGTGGTGTGCGCAAGAATATCAATCTAATTGCGGTCGGCTGTGTGTGCACACTGCACAACCGTTTTGCATTTGCATTTTGCATGCTTTTCTTTAATACAACAAGATTTTATTGCTTGCCATGTGATGGACTGGCCACTTGTCCAGACTATTTCTTTGCCTTTCCCTGTTTTGAGCACTGGTTAGAATAAGTAGATCAATGGATAGATTATGGACATGTTAGTGCAGTGTAAAGTGTAAACATTGTTTTTGAAAGGCATATAAAGCATATGTGTTTTCTTGTAAAGACCATTGAAACCGTCAGTATGTTAGCAATACACTAGAAAGAGAAGGAAGAGCTACAAGGCGTGTTGATATTTGAAATGTCCTTGTAAATCCCAGTTTAATTCTGTATTTCAATTTCTATCTCATTATTATTTGAGCTCTCTATATCTGTTGTTTGTCACAGTAGCGGACTGGTAGTACACTGCTAACACACAATGCTCCTTCTCATATATATACAGAACTGCCTCCACAGCAGTGGTGAGTAAAAATGTTCCTTTCCCCACACCTTCTCTTGTCTTCCTTTACTTTACTCTGACTCAGTACAGATTGCATTGTCCTGTGACTGGCATTGTCGTTATTTGAAGAGCATAATCTCATAAACAGCTGTTGGAATTTGAGCATATAAAAGAGCTTCACATTGCAGGCTGCTTGTAAAGTTTACACACCTTATGCAAGAGGTTAGATATATGCAGTTAAACTGTCACTTAATTAATAAGTAAAAGGAAAAGGATAAGCTCAGGAGAAAAGCCTACCTTTCAACTGTCAGATTGTTATATCAGATCAAACAAAATAATTTATCCAAGCCGTAAATTCAGCAGAACGTGAAACCGACCAGACCCCATAAGGCTGTATTTGAAGTAACATAGTCCTTCTTACCTTCTTAATGTTTAACATAACATTAATGTTATTAGGATTAATGTGTTTGAGGTTAATGCACATTGAGCAACATCAACACAGAAAAAGGTTCACGACGCTGCTTGTTCTATCTGTTTCATCAATTATTTCAAAACACATTTGAGCAGGTTATTGTGATAGAAGGCTTCCAAAGCTGTTGTATGAGAATTGGACAGGATACCTTTCTGCTATAGAAGGTTCAGGGATTTTTTAAAGTAATCACTGTACATTTTCTTTGTTGCTATGGAATATACAGAAACAAATTATACAGAATACAATATACAGTAATTTACTCCACACCATTTGAGGGGCTTTTTATGGTTGCATAAAGATGACATACAGGACCAAGCAGACAGCTACTGAATACTGAAACTAACCTACCTGAGCTTTGGCTCTTCAGTTCCTCTAAACGGAGTAGTGGTTCGTCACATTTTCAGATTAAGACAGGTTCATTGTGTTGACATTTGCACAGGGGAAAAATGGAGGCAAGTTGTGCAAAGGTTGTGCGAGGTGTGCCTTGTCACCTGAAGAAAAAGTTAATGAATAACTCCATAACAACATGCAGCTTTGAATGGTTATCCTGCCAGTCACAAGGCTTTGACAAAATGGTAGACATAACACTGGGATTAAATGGGACCCAAATCTTATGAATAAAAATCAGATATCCTAGTTAAAATGAGGGATTAACCTTCAATGCTGGAAACCTGTAATTCAGTTATTAACATCTTGCTTTTAACATTTACTCTGCTTTGTGTCGCCTTGCCTTGACCATATAGTCCACTCTTAATTCCGTTTACCTCATTTTAATCATGTATGATGAATAATGAGGGCTATATTAATTATTTGATGATAATTTAACTTAAATGTAACTATTTTTCTAAGAAAGAGGAACAGGATTAAAGGTCAACACTCAGATGATTACAGTTTAAGTGGACATTGATTAACCAGTTAAATGACTTACATTGACAAAGTTCAAATGTCTTATGTCTTGTTCCTTTACAATGTCCAGTCTTAATCTTTCAATCATTTTTTCATCTTACAGTAGGAATTACTGTATGTGCATATGTTTCTTTTTGCATGTATTGTGCATATATTGTTTGTTTCAGTGTCTCTTATGGTTTTAAGAGAAGCAGAGACAAAACTATTACTGCGATAAGTGCTGTTTTGTGCCTAACCTTGACTGTACTGACCAGGGGACAAAGAGAAGGAACCCTGAAAACAATAGAGTCATTTCCCGTACACCTCTTAGAGACATTTATGCATATGTGCATGCACATTTGTGTGTATATTTTTGCGCAAAGTGTCTGCAAGTATGAACAGGGTATATGAAAGTTCATGTGTGACTCATTATCCTTTGGTGCAATTGTAATGTCTATAAACCTCTTGGGAGATAAATTGGGTAAAATGCTGTTTTTGTGTGTGTGTGTGCGTGTGTGTGTGTGTGTGTGTGTGTATGTCTTAGGAGTTTATGTGAAGAGGAAGGAGAAAGGATTGTGAAGCACCCCTGGGACAGCTGCTGTGGCTTCGCTCTCTTTAAAGGGAAAAAACAACACGTGGCCAACAACAATGGACACTTTGTCTTAATAAAGACAAACCAGTTAGAGAATTCATGTGTAGAACCTAGATTGCGGTTGGTGTATTTAGTACAAGAGCATCTGTCAGACACACAAAACAGACCATATCTCTTTTTTTCCGGCTGGTATGTTACTATACCCTGTTACTGACAATTCTCACCTAGGTGGTCTAGGGTTTTCAGTCTATTTTTGTGCTTTGGCTCCTTGTGTCCAAAAAAACACTCATTTCCTTTTGTAATGGGAACCGCCAGGCCTGTTCACTTTGTAAAAGAGAAGTGATTTGTCCAAGTGGTATGATAATCAGTGATTTTATCGGCAGAGTGTTTGGCTTGGCATTACTGAGTGTGTGAACATGCAGGCTTCAACAAAGAACCTGAAGAATTGCATTCAGTCTCAACAGAGTCAACGAGATGCAAATAAACTCAATTTTTTTAATGCATCACATTCTGTTCCTAAGTAGCCGAAGAGGAAAAGCAATGAAGCAACTTCGAATGAAGCAACTTCGAAGAGGAAAGCAATGAAGAAATGAAAAATAGTGATAAGCAAGAGGTATTTTTAGTTTTATAGAACATTTAGAAAAGTAGGAAGTTAGGTGAAACATTCCTCTTGGAAAAAACACCTTGACAGTTCACCAGTACATTGCAGGGCAGTCTTTCAAACAGAATTGAGCTATAAAGGATATGATTATATAGAAATGTCATCAGGGGTGGGCCTTTAAAGGGATATTTAGACAAAAAACAAGACTTCATTGTGTTCCTGGGAATGTTGTGCAATATGGTGTAGCTTGCCATTGTATAATTCAGCTACTACAAAGCAAAACAAAGCATGAGATTTAGTCCATGTGTCAAGTAGATGACACAAAATGCCATCAAACAAAATCATACAGAAATGATTTATTCTACTCATTCATCTGGAAGAAAGAAGCCAAAGTATAGTAATGCATCCAAAGAGCTGCCTGACTCACTTTAGCTCGTCCTCTTCATTTAACAAGTCATTTCTTCCATTTGTTTGCCTTTTGTTCTTATTTGATACAATGAGATATTTGTTTTCCTAGCAATAATGATAGCTATCTTTTGCATTCTAATATTGTCTGTATTATCTCATTATCTCAGATGAGCTTCGTTTTGCCTTCATCACCCAACACAAATATATAATAATTTCCAAAAAGCCATATAATTCACATTCTTTAAACTCAAAAACCACACTCAGTACACTACAGGCACCAGTGTAGAACATGAGTGAACATATTGACAACAGATGGTTAAATATTTCATTTGGCCAGTTTTATGTTCATATATACATGATCTGTGGGAGGCTGACACACACACACAGGCTGTCAGCCAAGTAACACTATGTTCTTAGCAGTGATGGGGACGGTGCCTTGCTCAAGTATATCTTATGGCAACATACTGGTCTGGGATTCGAACCCATGACCTTCTGATCCTAGGGTCCCTAAAAAATTAAGTCCCTAAACTCTAGGCCACCGCGGTCCCAATTTGAATCTATATCTAATCACATAACTCACCATTCTACTGCACCATTCTTCCAGTGGCTTACATAAACCTTCAAGCCTGTTTGAGCAGCCAATGGACTACTACAAAGTATATATATTCATTTGATATGTTCATCCATCACTTTTGGTTTGTCAGTTTCTTTCCCAAACCTAATTTTGATGTGTACTACAGCGGTTTCTCCTCGCTGGTCTATGTCCTTGCTCTGTGCTGCTGTATGCAAGTGTCCATTGCTCCAGCTGTATTCCAGAAGGACTCATGGGAAAAGCAGGGGTTGCGGGCTGAGCAAACACTCAGCAGACAGGAGACCAGCCACTTTTCCTGTTTCTGCTTTGCCCGCTGTTTGATTCCTGCTCGGCCTGCTTCCTGGTCACATATCAGGTCCAGCAGCACAGCTTCCTGCCCCCGAGTCTCCACTGCACACTGCAGCTCACCACAACTCACCCTACCTTTCTCCAGCTTGCTCACTGTCTAGTCACACATGACATCTCTGTTCACAGCTTTATCTCTATCTACATTGCATGTATATAGGGCACCTTTTAGCCCCACTGAGGAAACTGTATTTAAAGTTCATTATGCAGCTTATTAGCATTTGTGCTTAAACTATGAAAAGAACTATGACAAAAAAAAAATGTAACAAATGCATTTTTATTTGCTCTTTGATGTCTATTTGCATGTTGGCATTACCACAAGCTTCTACTCGAAGCAGCTTAGACAGTCACCGTCCTGCTTTGAATGATCAGTATTAAGTTGTAAGTGTAACCACTAGTCGCATGCACCAAGTTTCCCTTTCACGCTCAATACCATCTATCAACCCAGAACCCAAAATCTAATGTATGTAACATTAGATTTAGACTGGAGCAACAAAGCTAAGGTAGCTGATAGATCATTATATCAGGTGACACACCTGTTTCAAACAGTACTGAGTGATCACAAGACTTACTTATGTCACTTCTGATACAGCATGGGATGCTATTATCGATAAATATGCTCATAATTAAAAAATGCAAAGATACAAAGATACAAAGAAAGTAAAGATTTTTACTTTGCTTGTTACATTTTTGTCTATGTAATTTACTGTTTATGAGCAGAAATGCCCAATTTATTATTGAACATTTTTTCTCAGAAATGATTGTTGTGATGTTCAGTGCTCTCACCTTTACACACACATCTCTTCCCTACCTATCTTTCCCTTCTCCCTCTATTCCCTCAGCCCACAATCCACAGCACACTTGTGGATGCTATCAGTGTTTCCTGGCCGTGGTCTGACCATTCCTGAGGAGTTTTAACTCATCAGAAGTTTAACCTCTCCAAAATGACAGACATATCGTTCCGTTCCTGTGGTGAAAATCTCAGCCTGATAGCTAAAAAGGAGACCTACTTTGTTGCTGATAGTATTTAGAAGTGGACTGTTCAGATCCAGAATGCAGATTAATACTATGTATTTAAATAATTATACGTATTTAAAGCAGTCTGATTCAAAATCCAAAGCTTCTGGGTTTAATGGATATCCTTGGCCTGTAATGGTATTCTTTTACTTATTATCAGCAGCAAAAATGTAGATATCTTTGGCCAGAGAATAGCTTTTAAGTTTAGAAACATGAAAAAATAAATTGAGCATGTGTTCAAAGGACACAGGGTGAAACAGTCAAGGTTGAATGCTATATCTGGCATGCTGCATGTAGGACAGTTTTTCTTCTTATTTGTCATCATAACATTTTCCAGAGTTTCATCACAGAAAGGTTTTCATGATATTAAGTAATATTATTAATAACTCTTTGGTGAAGATTCACTCCACTTTTGCATTATTGTGTTAATTGCAAAAATATTGCTGAATAGAGCAGAGAGTTGGCTTTAATTGCATTAATAAACAAGAGTATTACCAAGAGAACAAAGAGTGGTGATAAAAACAAACTACATTATTATAACTTCCATGTGTTTTCCACTGCTTAATAAATTACTCAGTGTGGTGGTGTTGATTGAGGGAACTGGATCACACAGATACCCCTTACACAGGTTAATGAACCTGTTCATAGTGTCCATAGGGCCATGACTCTGAATAGTTAGTGGGAGGGTGGTGGTCTACTGGTAAGGACCAAGAGGTTGCAGGTTCAAATACTCCCTTCAGCACTACTACCACTGGGTTCCTGAGAAACTCTCTTGCTCCAGAGGGAGTGAATGTGCATTTTGGAAATGGAGGACTCTCTGGATGACAGCACGGTCAGACGGGTACCACTGAGAGTAGAAGGGAAGGTTGACAGGACAGTAGTGAGACCCTAACACTGACGAAAAGGCAGGAGGCGGAGCTTGAGGGGTCAGAGTTAAAGATGCTGAGATTTTCGTTGGGTGTGGCAAAGATGGACAGGATTAGAAATGAGTATATTAGAGGGACAGCTCAGGTTAGACATCTTGAAGACAAAGTTAGAGAGACAAGGTTGTGTTGGTTTGGATAGGTCCAGAGAAGAGATGATGATTATATTGGGAAGAGGATGTTGAAGATTGAGCTGCCAGGAAAGAGGAAAAGAAGAAGGCCAAAGAGGAGGTTTATGGACGTGGTGAGAGAGGACATGCAGGTGGTCAGTTTGAAGAAGAAGACGAAGAAGAAGAAGAAGAAGAAGAAGAAGAAGAAGAAGAAGAAGAAGATTAAGAAATGGAAACGGATGATCCACTGTGGTGACCCCTAAATGGGAAGAAGAAAGCTTGTTAGTTTGCCAATTATTTGCTTTAGTGCAAATAAAACACCGAAATCTGCAGGGCAGATGGTTCTCAAGGGCAAGGGATTACAAGTCACTGAGTGGCTAATTCTTTTTCATACTTTTTAAAAAATTTTAAAATGTAGTTTCTCAAAGCTGTTTTCATTAAGAGGATATCCATCCATCCATTATCTTCCATCCATCCATCCATTATCTTCCGCTTGTCCCAAACTGGGTCGCGGGGGAGTGCTGGTGTCCAACCCAGCGCACACAGGGCGAGGACGGGGGACGCACCCTGGACAGGTCGCCAGCCCATCGGAGGGAGGAGCGGGACGGGGACGGCACCTTGCTCAAGGGTACCTCAGGGCAACCCATTGGGAAGGGGTTCGAACCCCCGATCATGTGACCGACGCCCTAACCACTAGGCCATACTTCACACATACTTCTTCTTTGTGTCACAAGCTACCTTTAATCTTTAATAATTAAAAAAAAAATTGTTAAGCTATCCAATAAAAAAAACTATGGTAATATTGCAATGAATGTCGAATCTGTCAGAGGGTGTAGTGGTATTAAAACAACTGTTAATATAAGAGTGAGACATTCAGTTCAGTTTATAAACTTCAAAAAACAATAAATACCAAATCAAAAACTTGGAAGCTAATGGCATTGCACAATCATTTTTACCACTGTTGTCTTGTGGACACATGGACCATGTAAATGGTCTCCACCTTTGGGAAATTAAAATGTGGTTTGTTTGTATGTATCATTGTTCAGTCTGGTACATTCAAACTTGTGTCTGAAAGCCTAACTAATGGGAGAGATTTCATAGCTATATCTACCTGGAAGCAATGGAGTAAAGAATTCTGCAGGCCTTTGAAGGTTTCCCTGTAATAAAAGTAATAAAAAACACAGAGAAAGCTGCAGTTGTGGATATCTTCTGCTATACCCAGCAAGGACTTATATGTGGCCTACCAGCCCTGGGACAGATTTGATGAAATAAACAAATCTCAAAGTCTTAGAATAAGTTCTCAGAGACCCATCCCCAGACATCCAAAGGCCTCTCTTCATTCAATGGAGAGGGCACATGGGCCCCAGCAGGAAAGCAGGCGGCCTCATGCTGAGATGCCATGCTGAGCCTGGAACAAGGATTTCCACCTGACTACCACCACACCCCGAGCCAACATAGGAAGCAGAATTTGTGTTAGTTTTACTGTACAATGTACAATGTTAAAAAGCATAATTCAATATTATCATTCCATTGCCTTACACTTGAGAGTATCTCTGATCAGGAGGTCGGAGTCCATTCCATGTGTGGCAGTTGTCTTTTTTCAGCTTCAGCAATTACAGACATCAAGAGAAACATGACTCTTTAGAATGCTGCTACCCTTAAGCCCTGAAAGTTCTTTGGTGACATTTCCTATATGATAGAAAATGAACAGAGTTGTTAATACGTCAACACTGTATAGATTTGCAGTCAGCTATTGAAATTGGTGGAATGCACATAAATAACAGGATCTGGAACAAAGGAAACAGAATGAATAGCAGAGGTATCACTAGACCAGCTTTTGGGAGGTTTTAGCACTTTATCCTCCCAAATAAATTTACATCATGCCTTAGTGTCTTCTCATGCATGATACATTGAGGTAGCAGGGCACTTGGATTTGGGGGAGGCACTGCCTGCTGTTGCTCTATAAACTATAATGATGTTCCCATGCTTGTGCACACGCATACTGTAAACAGTTAGTGGTGAATTTGCACACACTGGTTGTGAACGCACAAAAGGAGGAGGAGCCATGGTCTGAAGTGCATGCAACGCCAGTTGTGGGGTAAGATGCTTTGCCCAGGGCACATCAGCTGTGGATGCATGAGTGGAAAAGTGTCCTCAAGAGGTCCCAGGTTCAAATCCCACCTCTTGCACTACCACCACTGGGTCCCTGAGCAAGACCCTGAACCCTGAGTTGCTCCAGGGGGGACTGTCCCTGTAATTAAGACATGGAAGTCGCTCTGGATAAGAGTGTCTGCTAAATGCTGTTAATGTAAATGTAAATGTTATTCACCCATCACCTTTCGGCCACATTTTCCTGCTGGTCCAGGGGACTGAACCTGCAACTCTTCAGTCTTCTCTATCCATTTGGCTTCAGCTGTCATGCAAAGCAGTTTTAGTCAAAGATGTTAATCCTTGGTCTAAAAAAGGTCAGCATAAGGCAGTTTATAGATCAATAAGAAAATGGACGGAATGGTTTCATCTTTAATATATGGTTGAAACGACAATAAAACCTACTTTACTTGATTTTTGAGTCAATAAAATAATAATAAAAAAAAATTGTTATTCTCTTAAAATGTCACTTTTATTTACAGTTTTTGTTATCATTTGTGTGTTTGGGGATATAGCAATTAATGAATGGCACACATCAAGGTCTATGCACATATGATGAGCTATGATGAGTCATCCTTGGCCAAGAGTGCATAACAGAGAAATTGGCTTTGCCATCACTTTGCCAGCAACATGCATGATCATCTGTTTGCTAACATAACAGAATTAGCAGTAAAAATTTTAATTAGTGGAACAAATGTGTGCAGAGTTTACAAATCCAGAGATGGCACTGCTTGATCTGTAAGAGGATAGAGAGCGATTATGACATATTATATCAATGTTTATCTATAAAGAGACTTTGTCAACTGTACCATTACTTGATTGTTCAAGAAATAACCATAGTTTGGATTGATTTTACACATCTTGCTATAAAAAAAAAATCATGATTCACAAACATTTGAAGTGTGCATCTTGGCTATTCTTATGTTGCAAGGATTTTGATATTACCGAAGCTCTGGTAGATATCAAAAGGATGATGGCTCATGCACATTCTAAAGAATACCTGCTCTTGCTTTTAGGGATGGCCCTATTCAGGTGCACAATGTGTGTATAACACTATAAAGCTCAAACGCTTAGTGTCTGAAGCAAGGCTATGAACGACACCATATAGATAAGTGTCTTGTTGCCTTCTGTCTTTCCCTTTGTCTCTCTTTGTTTCTCTTTGAATCCTCCCTATATCGTTCCATCATCAGTGTCTTTGACCTATCTGTCAGATATTCTTTCTCTACAGATACTCTGAGACAAGCTGACTAAGTAAAAACTCCAAGACATCTTCTTTTTTCTCTCCCATGTTTATTATTGCTCGGATGCATGGCTGGACAAATCAGCCGAGGCAGATGCAGGAAAGCTGACAGAATTTTTCCAGTGGGAAAATTATAGTGTAGCTGGATTTGTGTGAGCTTTCATCAGTGCCATTTCAACTCCCCAGTTTGCTATATGGTGCTAGTAAACAGTCTTCGGTGTGGAAGGAGATGATAGATTTTCTTGAGAAGAATTCTCAGGGCTGATCCAGTATGCTTCATTGTTATCGCTGAGGGATTTCCTGTAGAGTCCTAGGGGAGCTATCAGAGCACCCACAGTCCCGGGGTCTCACGATGGGCTTCCTCAGTGAGGACGGTGCCATGGAGCATGCCCCTGTATCACCCACTCCAGTCCTTCTCTCACACTGCGGCAGCACAGGGCTGCGTGTGGAAATCGGCCAGTTCCCATTACAATAGGTGGAAGTGGGAATTTAATACAAACTTTCTCACTACACTAAAGCTACTACAACAGACCAGCACACACACACAAACCTAGAACTTTCTAATGTGGCTACGACACTACAAAGCAACAGTTGTCTAAGGATTATATGAAGGATAAATGTTACCTGCATTATTATTATTCTCTCTCCCACTCATTTTCATAGCCACTTGTCCTAATTAGGGTCGGGGTGGGTGCAGGAGCCTATTCCAGCTCTCACAGGGCGAAAGGCGATAAACTCCCTGGACAGGTAGCCAGTCCATCGCAGGGCAGACACACAGGCAAACACACTCACTCATACCTAGGGCCAAGTCAGCATCACCAATCTGCCTGACTTTGGATGCTGGGAGGAAACCAAAGCTCCCAGACGAAACTCACGTGGACACGGGAATAACAAGCATACTCCACACAGAACGGATCCGGATCGTTCGGCCTGGGAACTGAACCCAGGACCTTCTCGCTGTCAGGCAACAGCGCTACCCACAGTGCCTTCATGCCACCTGCATTGTTATTGGTTCAACAAATTAAATACTGTGTTATGTTTTTTGGTACATACATTTATAAAAACAAGGACAAAGTTGGCAAAGGTTTTAAAAATGGGTGTTTCATAATTTCTGAACTAATCTCTTTCTGCTGTTTCTATAAATTGGGTACCTTTTAAAAAATAGGTCATTTCAAATTATTTTTCTTTACTTTAAAAGAGTGACATAATACCATAAAAAAGCCAATGGGCAGCTGCTTCCCAACCTTGGCCCGAGACGCAGACTGCTGTGCACATTTTAATGCTTTCACTGCTTTAACACGTCCACAGAGGCTCACTATGGGGTTAGTAACAGCATGATTATTTGGATCAGGTGTGTTGGGAGTATGGAAAACACTCAATTGTGCAGGGCAGTGAGCCTCCAGGACCAAGGTTTATATCAATATTATATAAAGTCCAACCCGTACTGTAGATTAAGCGGAGTTTTATTTTAGCTTTAAAAATAAATTTTACTAAAGTTTAACAGTACTGTGTAGACACTCATAATAATAGACAGAAAATAAAATGCATGTGAACATTTAAAAAATGCATGTTAATGTTTTATGTAGCTTGCACCTTATTTTATTATTGTTATTTAATTTATTATTATTTATTATTATTATGCAGCTTGTTCAATTAAATATATTGAAACAGAGAGCCTGTGTGAAGACAGGAGGACTAAGACATTTTCTGGCTAGATGCACTCTTTCAATAAAAATAATCTGCAGTCATCATCATCTTTCCAAAAAATAGAAGGCACAAGTAAAACAAGAAAGCCAAAGCTTGGTGGACAATAGAAGGCAGGCTAAGAAAAGGTATGGAGGCAGAGTCTCCACCCAGCATCCCTCCCAATAAGCCCCCTTTCCTTTTTATTATAACACCCACCCTCACTCAAAGCACCCAAACAGTATTGACACAACATTAACCGCTTTTCCTTGTGGCTTCCTCTTCCAAACACTCTCACACTTCATCAGCCAATCTCCACATTTAAAAGTGCACACACACACACACACACACACACACACACACACACACACACACAAACACACACACACACACACGTGCAGCTACAGTTCTAGTTCTGTATAGATAATAATAGGCAAAATCACAGTTTTAGACATCAAGATAATTTTACTTTGTAAGTAATTTAGAAGTGGTTGCTCTGAGGTACCCTTGAGCAAGGTGCCGTCCCCGTCCTGCTCCTCCCTGCGATGGGCTGGCGACCTGTCCAGGGTGCGTCCCCTGTCCTCGCCCTGTGTGTGCTGGGTTGGACACCAGCACTCCCCCGCGACCCCGTTTGGGACAAGCGGCAGAAAATGGATGGATGGATGGGTAATTTAGAAGTAGATCACTTTATAGTGGGCTAGTCTGTTACTAATAAATGCAAAAAGGTCTTATTTAAAGACCTGGTTGAAATTGGAAAATATAGTTTTGTTCAACAAACTTCAGATGCATGCATTTCTCTGATGTGCTCGCAGGAATAAAGAATGTACCCAGAAGTCAATTTATAATCTGTGGCCTTTTTATGCTCTGAGTTTTTTAAAAACAAAAGATCGAGGTGAATCCACAAGCGCCTGTAAAATGCAGTGACAGTAGCATTACTGATAAGAAGATGCAACATATTTCCTTTTCTTCTTGCAGTCCATCACTATTATTCTGCTGAGTCACATCCATCTAAGCAAAAGCAATCCTAAAATATAATTTGCATTGAATTTCATCACTCTAAATCAATGCAAAATAACCTAAAATGGGCTTAATTTTATAAATCATTCTCAGCCTTTGCTCCTTTGCCTTGAACTCCCAGACCAGTGGAAAACAGGAAAACCCTAACAATGTCATTCTGAGTCAACATTTGGTTGTGTGAGCTTATCAGGAAATAGAGAGAAAACTGCAAATCACTTAATTCAAAGCTCATTTATGGGTAAATTAGTGAAGTGCGCTCTTGAGTCGGGCAAATAAATGCTCAAACGTGCATTTCTGGCTTTTCCTTCACAATCACTGTAGAGGTGCCTGAACATTCAGACAAAACATACAGACTGAGATTGCTCCTCATTTCCTGACTTTGTCCACTACACTGACAGAAGTATCAGAAACATGCTCTCGCTACTAAATGAGCTTTTAATTTCTGCTGTACTTTGAGGACATTGTGGACAAGAATAATATGACAAAAGTCCATTTTTGTAAGATCATCATGGATTGCATGGATATTATGAAAAACCTCAGAATCTCCAACTGGATAAAAAGCTCTGCATGTATTCCTGATGCTGTGTCAGCTTTAAAGAAACTACATATGTTTTCAGCAGGAAAACTGAACATACAAATGTTAAATACACCTCATTCAAGTGATTTGTCTTTAAACTGACATTACAATGTGCAGATACTAAAGAAATTGGACAAAATAAGCTCAACTGTACAATTTCTCCTGTCAAATAAAATCTAAGAAGAGAAAATCCTTCCTTGGCTTCTTTACTCATTCATATATCCAAAAGCACATTCTTTTCTCCCCAAAGACAATAGCTTGAGACTCCAAGAAGCCAGTATAATCTTACTTCATGTCTAAGCTCAATTCAAACAGATGCTTTAAATCATAATCATGGCGAATGTTTAATATTAAATTACTCTAGTAATGAAACAAATTCACGAAACTGTGTTAAACCTTTCTTAATGTAAGCAGTGCAAAAACTTCATTTATAACATAATGTGGAACCAGAACAGAACGCCTTTAATAGAACCTTAAAATGAAAAATGAAAAAATTTAATTCACCCATTTAATTAATTCAGAAATTAGTTCCCTTTTAAGGAAGCTAAGAATATTGAGGTGAGTCCGAGATTCAAGAGATTTAATTGTCGTGTTAAAATTTTAGGATCCAAGATTTGGCAGAAATTTGGCACAAAACTTTCACAATGAAACTTTTCATTTTTCATTTCACAAATTAATTGTAAGGATAATCTTTATTCTGTACATATCTATCATTTGCTTTTGTAGAACAACTATAAATAACCCAAAGAAATATTCATACTGACAGGAAAAGATTGTTGCAACTCAACAAAGTTACTCTTTTCTCATTAAACTGATACAAATTGTCAGATACATTATGACGTCTTTTTAAGGAATATGCCAGTCTCTGCAAAGATGTGGCCCAGAAGGATCCCCATTTGAAAAGACCTGCTTTTCATTAAGTCATTTTAGAAAATTTGTGACTTTAACTCCCAAAAAGCAAGTCCTCATTTGTGGTTGTTTTTTATTTTTCTTTGTGCATGGTTAAGATTGATTATACTTAATTACATATTCTGGAGGTTTGGCAACCTAACAGCAGTAGATTTTGTAAACATTTGACGTGGTAGGAGAACAACCCATGACAATTTCAATAGCTTGATTTGTGGTCTGTCAGCCATTTTTATGTGGATCTGGGGGAATGCTTTGGATCACTGATGGAAGATCCAGTGATGACCCAGTTTTAGACTCCTGGCAGAGGTAGCAAGTTTTCACTCTCAAATATGTCAGACCTTTACAGGCTCCATGAAGCTCATTATCCTTGTAAAGCCCGCAGGGTTTTTGGAAGCAAAGCAGCCTCACAACATCTTAATTCCTATAGAAACAGATTCTTAGTACTTTCATTTGTATCACTTCTATGGCCTTAAGGATAATTTTTATTTTTCCATATATCCAAATTTAAGACATTTTTCTTGTTATATCTAGTAATTATTCCAGTGACGGCAACTTTCATTATAAAACTATGTTGGTTTTTCACTTTTCAATACACAGTTCTTAAAGTTACAGTTGTTATTATTTCTTTCAACAAGTCTTACAGTAAATATTGACTTTTTATAGGATTTGAGCAGTTATTCTGCCTGATCATTCTAGTATGTAACGAGTACAGTGCACTACAACCTACAGTCTTGAATTTATAGTTGTGTATGTAACTTTAAATGGGAATTTTGGTAAAGGATTTTTTGCCAAATTGTTTTGATGTGTCCAGTATATATTTCACCTTTGACCAAGTGATTGCTGGGTTAGGTTCCAGCACTGTCCACAGTACCAGTTAGGATAGACCACTAACATAAAGGATGGACTGATGCATGGACATGTTCTACTGGTTCAATCATAATAAATATTCTAGGTAAGGTAACTTGTATTTTAAATAATAAATGGGTTTGGTTAATTTAGTACCATAAATCTAAATTTGGCTCTGGAGATTGTTTTGTGTCCTGCTTAAATGAAATACTTTATTATTGCTTGTTATTATTGTTTCAATTATTTATTGTGGGAAAAATATTCTTAGAACATCTGTAATCAAATAATCCATGACTATTTTGGAACTGTAGAGTAATGCTGATTAAATCTTTGCAGTCCATTAGAGTAGGTATGTGATGTAGACCCAAGCAAAATTTTCATCTCTCTCTCTCTCTCTCTCTCTGTGTGTGTCTCTCACTACGCCTTTTCCTTCCTTTCCCACCCTGAGTAACTACAGATTGGGGTGGACAGTGAGCCAAGAGTGCAGATTGCATGTGTAACGAGAATAGTCAGTAAGAAGGACCAGCTCTTGTGAAGTGCTTTATCCAGACATCACGTTTTCATTGGAGTTGCGCAATAACGCATGGCGGCACCTGGCAAACTGGGAAACTATTATGGAATGCGGTCAATCCTGATGCCTGTTTTACTTGGATAATTGCACCTGGATTTTCAGATCAAAAAGAAAATTGGATTTAAGCAATGATTTTTCTTATTGTGCTTTGTCTTATTGGTACATTAGGTAAGTTCCCCAAATTATGATCCTGCACAGACTATTTGAGATTAATTAATGATCACAACAGGCTGTATCCAGCCACTGCAGTAAATACTGTCACTGGCATCTTTATACTCTTTTCAAAGGCACTACTTACAGCTTTGATTTGAGGATAATGCTTTTAGGTTGATTTCCACTTTCTTTTAAACAAGATAATTATGAACACAGCTAGTGTTAAACATTTATTTATCCATTATTAATTTTGTGAATATTAGTCATTCTTTTAGTTTCTTTCTGGCTGTCTGACAAGGAACAGAAGAAATATATGAAATATTCTGGAAACAGTGGCAGTGGAAGAATGATAACAGCATATCCTCTGTAAAGGAATTCCAACTGTCACAAAAAATCAGACTGAAGAATCCCAGAAACGTTCTTTCTGGAGCTTTTCCTTCTGATATAATGGACATATTAGAGCGATAAGTCAGAAACATTGCTAAGCTGGTATTCCATGCATTAAGTTTGCACTATAACAACAAATATAACTTAAACATCGGCAATTACCACACTAGCTTGTGCTTTAGGTGTCTGTGGCTCATCTTTGTTTCCTGGCATTGTTCTTGCCATGTGGTGAGAGAGATTAGTGGAGGATTACCAGGATGTTGTTTATTAAAGTTGTGTTAGCCTGTTCAGATTTTCCTAACTGGTTTTTGCCTTTGATGAACAGTTCTAAGAAAATCATTTAACTGCTGCAAGCAGTTAAATTATGTGAAGGTCCTTTGACAAGTTTATTAATACTTAAATATCTTCACTCCATCCAAGTTTCCATCCAAAACTTTTTTTATATGACATCGTTGCCGCAAACATTTCAGGCACCTTCATTTTTAGACTGTGCTGATTTCCTTTGAATGCATGTAAGTTTTCATATGAATTAAGTCCTCCCTAGTCTTGATAAATCTGTGCTCGCGTTATTATTCATTTACTCATTGACTGTTTGGCAGTAAAATGCTCTGATGACTCTGATGACTCTGATGACGTCGTGTAGAAAGATGGAGCCAGGATATGAAAATAGCTTTTGTGTAAATTGAAAAAAGTTTGTTCATGAAATGTGAACTGGTTGCACACAATCAAAATATGTAAAATATGTCGATAAAGCTGCATAATACAATGTCTGAACTAATTTCAGAGTATTTTATTTAGCCTAGCCAAATCTTATTGGTCATGTAATGTAATGTCACTGTTTGCATTAGCTGTTGCTTTACTTTTTCAAAGCTTACCACTTCATCACATTACATTGCACAGCTATGTTTAAACAAGGTGAATAGTGCATGTTTGTGTACTAACAGATGCATGTATCTTCTCCTAGATGCAGTCATGGATCTTACCATGATATCAAATGGGGCCAGTGGTGCCAAGCACTTTACCCTGTCCTGCATCTCTGGGGAGCGCAACAGTGTTGGACTAGAGCTTAGTATCAAAAAGGACAACAGCATAGTCCTTCATCCCAATGTGCCCGTTTTCACCCAGACGCTTCGGCCAAAGCAAGTGTCGGCTTCGGGCTTTGTGGAATTAGACCACAAGGGTATCTTCTACTGCCACGCTAACCAGGGGTCCAATTACCATAATGTCACACTCATCAACAACTACATTGAAAGTAAATCAAAGTGCATTGTTATAACTGAAAAAACACAACTGAGTTTTGTTTATGTGAGTTCTAAAAGACTCACATAAACAAAAGTAGAGTTCTAAAAAAGTTCTATAAAAGAAATGTATATATAATTAATTATTTATATCAAGTGATATTTATGCTTGCCCTAGGTCACTTTAGACCACAGAAGCTCTCTCTAACAGTCAATAGAGGAGACACAGTGCGTGTGGTCATGGAGGTCCTGGGTACTGAGAAAAGAGACATCACTTGGAAATTCAATGGTAAGATATTTGTAGATTAAAGAGGACACTTTTTAAAAAATATTTCTATTTTTATGTTATATAGTAATGTATTTAACATTTTACAATCTATTTATAATTCTCTTATTACTAATGTTTCAGAGTCTGTTAACAGAATTAAGTTCTCAAAGTGAGCGTAAGATAAAGATAACGAAAAAATATATATATGTATAATATAAATTATATCAATTATTATAATTTTATTGCCTGTTCCAGGTAATTACTACTTCATGACACACTGGGTAGATGTAGAAAATCTGACTGCTGTTCTCACCCTGAGCAACGCTGAACAAAACAATGCAGGGATCTATAGTGCAAGCTATGTAGGGGACAGCCCAGTCTATGGAGCTTGGATGCGGTTAATTGTTCGGGGTAAGCCAATCACGTTTTAAAGAGTGAATAAGTGCATACTTTTCTTGGCACTTAATTCTTTTCCCATCACTGTCTATTTTTCAGCTTGTCCAAAGAACAAATGGGGCACAGACTGCGATAAGGAATGTCCAGAGTGCCTTAATGGAGGTGTCTGTCATGACACAGATGGTGACTGTGTTTGTCCTCCAGGTTTCATGGGAACTCGTTGTGAGATAGGTGGGTGGCAGGAGAGAGGCCTAGAAACCAGCTCAGCTTAAATAAACAGGGACTACAGTATGTTAGTATTAAGCTTTTTCTGAAAAAAAAAAAAACAGACATTCTTTAATTAAATACTGTGTAACCCATTTGTAATGAAAGTCCCTTCATAAATTTACCATGTACACAATATGGTCCAATTCTTTGTATTTTGTTAAAACCTCTTCATTGTCCCTAATAATCTAAAGAAAGAGATGCTCTATATCAAGAAATGGTATATTGAAAAACGTAGGAGCACTCCTAAGGGAGTCAAATACCTTCCATTCTGGCATGTCTTGCAGCCTGTCGAGAGGGAATGTTTGGTCGAAACTGCCAGGAGTCTTGTAAGTTGGAGAGCAGCTGCAAAGGTCTGACTTTCTGCCTTGTTGATCCCTATGGCTGTTCCTGTGCAAGTGGCTGGCATGGAGATCACTGCAACAAACGTAAGTTAACTAGTTGACAAAATTCCTGGAGTATTTAATATCCTTTATCAGCACCATGGTGCCCTGTGAAATATCATTTACATGCCCCTGCTGGAACAACAGCTAAAATGTGCTAAAATGTAGCTAAAATGTGCTATTAATATCTCTACTGCTCATAGATGGCCAATCTTAAACCCCCAACAAGTACTTTTCTTCTGGTTGAGAACTAGAGATCAATTCAAAGCCTTCAAGTCATTGCCAGTCTTAACATTTTCTTACCAGGTCTATTATAGCAAACTACAACCCAAAATCTAATATACATTTTTTATAAACTTGTTCATTCTTAGCATGTCCTGAAGGAACGTATGGAGCTAACTGTTTGCTGCGTTGCAATTGTAAGAACAAGGGGACCTGTAATCGCTTCAGTGGCTGCCATTGCTCCATTGGCTGGAGGGGACAACACTGCGAGAAATCAGGTTACTATCTGTATTTTTTTTTACTGTTTTAGTCTGCATCATCAGTAGTTTCTGTCTGAATGTATCTTTGTTTGGATTTTTCCACTAGATCGTGCTCCACAGATCCTGGATATGGAGAGCAATCTGGAGTGGAACCTAAACTCCAGCCCAAAGATCTTGTGCTCTGCAACTGGTCATCCTCTTCCCAGTCATACCAGTATTGAGCTACGCAAGTTAGACAGCACAGTGCTCAAGGTGAACAAAGCATTACTCTTCTAGTAACAAGGGCTCAGACACAACAGCTAACAAGCTCTCTGGTCAGCCTTAGTGTTAAGGTTGTGGTTAGGGTAAGGTTTTGGTTTTCA
Organism: Hepsetus odoe; assembly: GCA_017165825.1. Taxonomy (NCBI): domain Eukaryota; kingdom Metazoa; phylum Chordata; class Actinopteri; order Characiformes; family Hepsetidae; genus Hepsetus; species Hepsetus odoe. Next base: position 19,674,924 of record CM029366.1, on the reverse strand, counting down.
TAAATGCTAAGGTGAGCTGTGCTATGAATACAAGACATATACAAGTTGTCTTATTGTCGTATACAAGTTGTCGTATACATTGTTGTCTGGATAGGCCTCACTCACCACCATGGATTCAAACAAGAGCACTGCCCAGTTTGAAATCCCACGAGTGACAACTGAGCATGACGGTTTCTGGGAATGTCGAGTTTCAACAAATGGTGGACAAGACTCCCGCAAGTTCAGATTAACTGTTAAAGGTAAATTTATAATGGTTTACTTGTGCTAACCTACAGCTGCACATTGATGGCTAGTAGAATCAATCCTAATTCCACTTATCATCAAATAGAGCCCCCCCGTCCCACCACTCCACCGAAACTGATAGAGAAGAGAAGCAAACAGCTTGTTGTAAAGCCAGTGGAACAATTCAGGGGTGATGGTCCCATTGTGTCGATAAATCTACTCTACAAGCCTTTGGAAACAGAAGACTCCTGGTCCTTCATTAAAGGTGGGAAAAACAATGAATTCATTCATAAATCATTCATTCACTCTCTTACTCATTCACTCATTACCATAATCTCTTATCTTGAGTGTTGAGTTGCGGATGAGGCTGAAAAGCCTATTCCAGAGCACATAGAGCGAGAGGCAGAGAAACAACCACAACAGGTTACAAGTCAATCACAGGGCACACACACAAAGAGAAAAACACTCACACCTAGGCGGCAATTTAGCATCTCCTATTCACCTGACATGCATGTCTTTGGAAACCAAACACCTGGAGGAAACTCACGCAGCAAAGAGAACATGCAAGCTGTACACAGAAAGGACCCAGGCTGCCTGGAACTTCTTATTGAAATATTTATAAAGATAATTAACAATTTGCTCCTAAACTGGAACAGGGTTTCTCAGGGTAACTGATTTTTCATTTTCAGTGGATGGCAGTGACCTTATTACAATAATGAACCTGAAACCAGCAACAAGGTATCAAATCAAGGTGCAACTCAGTAGGCCAGGCGATGGAGGACTGGGCCCTGAGGGTCCAGAGGTTATCTTGGAGACTGACTGTCCAGGTGAGTCTATGGTATCACAAAGGAAATATGTTGTGGCTGTGCTGGCATTGGAATGCAGGAAACTTGTATTTAGAGCAAAGACTGAATAGAAATAACCAAAGCCTCCATTGGTGCCTATATATACTAAGATAAAAGTTTACATAGTGGTTGTAATTGCCAGGTGAAATTTAAGAACCATTTTGAGGTTCAGGTGGGTCATGTCACGCTAGGTTGTGTTTGAGGGTCCGTTGTGCTGTGGAGTTTCGTTGAGTGCTGAGGTTTTGAGTGTGAAATGAAGATTGTGTGAGTTACCAATAAAAGAAGACAGGCCCTGATTAAGTACTCTGTTGTCGTTAGAGCCCACAGCCAGGCCGAAGATTGATTTCGACTCTCAAGAAGGGCGGAACACCACTGTGAAGTGGGTCCTCCCAAACGGTCCGGGCCAGGCCAGTGGCTTTTTAGTTCAGCTCTATGGACCAAATGACGAGAAGTTGGTGGAGAAGACCACCTTGCTCAGTGTGCTCTCCATAAAGCTCTACAACCTGGAGTACCACCGCAACTACCGTGTGGTCGTCCGGCTGGTCAACTGTGGAAGCCATGGGCCTGCCTCAAAGCCCTATCACCTCCGCCTCCACAGCCAGGGTAAAGCTGAAAACATTTCTAACCACAAGGTGGCACACATAACTAGCAAAGAGAACTTATTTTGCACCTGCTTTTTTCCAGCTGGCTCAGAGTGTAAAGCAGCTTTCTCTGTCCAATAGGTGGCATCTATAACTAGGAAAGAGTAGTATCATTGTCCCATTTCTTTGTAAGTTAGATGGCTTAGGGTGGCATAGTTTGGAAGTACTGGCTAGGATAAGGGTTGCTTTGTTTTTAAGTTTTAAGCTTTGTTTGAGGCATCAGCATGAAAGTCTAACTGAATGCAGGGAATGAAGGGTGATGATTTGTAAAACTGTAACTCTATTTTTTTAGGAGAAGGACTGAATTTACACTCACTTGCTGGGTGCTCTTTTTCTGATCCAATTCAGGACCCTCCTCCCCAAGAAATGTTCAGGCAGACCCCTTATCCATCAGTGCAGTGAGAGTTCGCTGGCAGCCCCCTGAGGATCCCAACGGAGGCATTGTCAAATACATCATTGAATACCAACCAATAGGCCAGGATAGCCTGCACTTGTGGGTGGACACTGATGATGGAAACAAGACCATCAAGGATGTGACTGCCCTGAATGGAAGCACCTTGTACCAGTTCAGAGTGCGAGCTTTCTCTAAAGTGTATGGGGAGTGGAGCAAGTTTGTGCAAGCCAAGACACAAGCAGATGGTACTGCTATTATTATAGATGCTATATTACCATATAGGATGCAATCTTACAGATATTTATGAAGCACAATAACCTATTAAATGATAAATGATATGGGAAGTTAAGTACTTTTTCGCTTTATTTATTTTTATTTATAAATTATTTTTTTGACATTTTAATCATTTGAAACCTGTTAAAGTCACATAGGAATAACTAGAACAGTTAAAATAAAAGGAGGATTAGAAATATTTATACTATGTAATTATTATGTTGTAATGAACAAATGTTTGAACAATATGTTTGTCAGTTTGACTATTAGGCAAAGCAGCATTATTGTGCATTTTATGCTTTTATGCTTTTAGAAGGGAAACTGGGCAAAAAGCAGATGATGTTTACTGTTGTGTCTGTCAGGCTCTGTAAGATTCAGTCCCACCACTCAGGGAGTTGGCAGGCCAATGACAGAAGATCATCAGCTGCTCTGGGCTGTGGTTGGCTCTGTGGCTGTCACCTGTGTCACCATCCTGCTAGCGCTACTGGCCCTTTTCTACATCCGTAAATCCATCCTCAAACGCAAGCGCACATTCACCTACCAGTCTGGATCGGTGAGTGTACGTGATATGGCTGCTGATCTTTAAGAGAAGTACCTCAGACCAGCACTTTATTCTAGTTCTTATATCTACTGTGGTACCAGTTAATTTGGAGGAAGTGATTAAATATTACTGAGGTATGATTTCCCCAAATGTAAAAATAGCATTACATCTTGTGGCTCTTGTGCTGTAGTGCAGGGTGTTATGTTATATTATTAAGTCATATTAATCCAAAATGCATTTTTCCCTTACCTTGTTAAAGTTATTGAGAGATGGACAATTCTTTTAGCAAGTTTATCTTCATAAAGTGGTGTCTCACAGCATGCTCTGCCTCCCAATTAAACACACACACATAGGGAGAAGAGACCATCCTTCAGTTCAGCTCAGGGACCCTCACTCTGACCCGACGGCCAAAGCCCACCCCAGAACCCCTCACGTACCCGATTCTGGACTGGGAGGACATCAAGTTTGAGGATGTCATTGGTGAAGGGAATTTTGGCCAGGTCATCAAAGCAATGATCAAAAAGGATGGCACCAAGATGAGTGCTGCCATTAAAATGCTTAAGGGTGAGATTTTTACTCGAACCTAATGAGCACAACAGCACACATACAATGCAATAAAAACATTCTCAAATGCTTGTTAATTTTATGGAATTTTTATGGAATTTTATGCATCTGTCATCCAGAGTTTGCCTCAGAGAATGACCACCGGGACTTTGCTGGGGAACTGGAGGTGTTGTGCAAACTGGGCCAACATCCAAATATTATTAACCTACTAGGAGCATGTGAAAACAGAGGTGAGTGCGTCACCTGTTGGTCATGTGTATTGCAAACTTTCTCAGCTACTTGATCCAGCCAACAGCCATTTAAATTGCATAATAAACTACAATGACTGTCTCTCTATACATCATCTGGCAAGGCAGAGTTAGTTGTTCCATGATGCGAATGCAGCCATAGAAGTCTTCCAGCTTCAATCCACAACTTCTTCAACAATCCTCAACTACTGCCACAGCTAGCTTATTATATATCTTCTGAGTTTATACATAGATAAGACCTTTTTTCCTCATTATTTATTCATATATGTTTTATTTTGGAGTCATGTTTTGTGTGGAGTCATGTTTTTTCATTTTAAATGGCGCTTTCAATTAACTGACTATATTATGTGTTTATTTACAGCAATCATAATTACTTCCATGCATAAAAGAAGTGTAAAAATGTACTAAACATAACAACTGACTGCTATTACATACAGTGCAGTCTGCAAGTCACTTTATACTTGTTTTAGCATTTTGGAAATATGGTAAACATGGAGTAAATTCATTGTAATACATAAATAGGACCCATAGGTCTAGTAGTAGGATACTCGCCTACAGACCAAGAGGTCGCAGGTTCGAATCCCACCTCCAGCACTACCATCACTGGGTTCCTGTAGTTAAGAAATTTAAGTCGCTCTGGATAAGAGCGCCAGCAAAATGCTGTAAATGAAATCCCCCTACACTAGAAAAACTGTTCAACATGACAAATTAACGATTTGTCCAGTTAACTGTGTTCTCCTAAACTTCAAGAATTATGTATCAAAAGCATAGTCATTCCAGAGTGTTGTACACAGAATATACAGTATAAAACTCTTGAGCCGTACCTCATTTTTTCTTGAATGTATTGTTGAGAAATAGTTCTACAGGCTTCCCAAAAGACAAAGTTTTTGGTGTCCAGTTTCCATCCATTAAATGTATCTGACCAGTTTCAAAGGAATATTTTTTGTGTGTTTGAAATCTGACTGGTTGGAACCTCTTTATCTAGACATCTTTTATCTTTAGGCACTTTGCAGCCTGTCACAATGAACTTTGTTCCCATTTCGTTAATTGAATCTAATTAATATGCCACAGATAAAATAGTGTCATGGGTATAAGTTTTTTTTTTCACCAGTAAGATGATTTCTCAGCAAAAGATAAAGAAATGAGTGGTTACCCAAGACTTCTGTATGGTGCTGTACCTGTGAATTTAATTTGGCACGCATTTTCACCCTATTGTAGCTACAATCTAAAAGCTGCACTATCCAATTACAGGCAGGCTGCACTGTCTAATTTTCTGTAGAATTATAGGTCAAAAGTCTTTTTAGATTTGAGTGTATTCTCAGGTCTAGCAGAGAGTGATACTGGATCCAAATTATATGGATTCTTATTGAAGTCAGAAGCAGCACATCATATATTTTTTTAATCTTTCTTTTTTTTCTTGTTTTATTTTCTTTAATTCTTAGGTTACCTATACATTGCTATTGAATTTGCTCCATTTGGGAACCTCCTGGACTTTCTGAGGAAAAGCCGTGTTTTGGAGACAGACCCAGCCTTTGCTAAAGAGCATGGCACTGCCTCCACACTTACATCCCAGCAGCTCCTACAGTTTGCTGTAGATGTGGCAACAGGCATGCATTACCTTAGCGATAAACAGGTACACACAATATCTACAATGCCTCACTGTGGCCATGACTGTGGATTTACTCATTTTTATTGCAATGTTATATTAGTCCAACCATTAACTATTGGCAACCCTTAAACATTTTCTTGTATAGAACTGCTGTAATTGAATTAAGTAACCATTTTTATCATGTTATGCACTGGCAGTTCATTCACAGAGATTTAGCAGCCAGGAATGTGCTGGTTGGAGAAAACCTGGTAGCAAAAATTGCTGATTTTGGATTGTCACGAGGCGAAGAGGTGTACGTCAAAAAGACCATGGTGGGTAAAGTTAAACTGTTAAGACTATGAATACCTGAATTGTGTTTTATTTGACTTTAAACAAATGACTCATCAACTGAACTGATGAGTAATCTGGAATCACCTTCAAAGTTTATGATTACATTTTGGCAAGCAGTGAGCAGAAATGAAATGAAAATTAGTATAATTTGTTAGCACCCTACACAATCTGTCCGCAAATTTTTTATCTTAATGTGCTATACACACAGTATATTGCACGTCTGCCACCACACACCTTCTTTAACACTTCAGATGTGGTGTTACACACTGTTTCACACACATATGCATTCTCATGCAAAAGCCTGTTCAGAAGCTACTTAGTTTTACTTTATTATTTGTACATTGACTAGATAAGGCAAAAGTCTATATCCTACTCTGAAAATATCTTTTAAAATTAACATGCATTACCTAAATACATAAACATTGTGGCAATTCTTTGGCATATTTTTAGTTTGTAGTAGAAATTGTTGTTGCTTATTTTGCATATTTTTCGATATCTCAGCATTTTGATTTTATACTGAATTTATATGCAATTAATCGGAATTTGTAATGTACAGCATGTAAAGATTGATTTTATTGAAAATTTATTGAAATTAGGAAATACTCAGAGGTGGGCAAAATACAGGAAATGTACAGATACTTGGGCCAAGAATGACTCTTTGAAATGTAGAAGTACTGATTCAGCTTCCATTCTCAGTAAAAGTAAAGCTACAGACTTAGTATTAAAGTGAAAAGTAGCTCCTTTAAGGATTACATCACATTGACTCAATATAAAGATAATGGATAAGTCAGTATGCATTTAAACTAGCATGGCTAGCGTATGAAAAAATCATAAGGAGTAGAAATTTGACAGATATTTGTGTTAAAATGTAAGGAGTTCATGTTAAAAACCATTAAAAAATAAATACTTAAGTAAAACACTGCTTATATGAGCTGATATCATCTGGGTCAAGACATGGGCAAACATCACATTGCAAACTGCCATGGTAGAGGTTCACACTGACAGTTCAGCAGTTTGGTGTGTTATAACTGAATGTGCAAGACTGTATTTTGCGTCTATAAAAACACACAGCACCACGTGCTGAAGAAAGGTACTTATCACATCCCTGCTTCTCGTCTTAGGGGAGACTGCCTGTGAGATGGATGGCTATTGAATCACTCAACTACAGTGTCTACACCACAAAGAGTGATGTGTAAGTATCACTCATCACTGTGAGTATGTGTCTTATACAGGAATTCTTTACTTTACTGCTCTGTAGTAGTGAACCTTGTATTGTGAAATAAGTAGAAAAAATGAATGTCAACTTCTGGAAGGGCTACAAACTAATAATATGCTCGATATAATGCCTTGCTTAATGAATTGTTATTAAAGATTAACATATAGCATTATGTTAAACCTGCTATCGCTGGTTTCTTTAAGCATGTTTTCAACAGTCCTGTTTCAATGCACTGTGGCACATCAGCTACATTTCACATTTCAAAACAACAAATCATTCTGCAATCGCCCTTCGTCTGTCCTTCTCGCAGTGGCCAATGTGCGACTGATAAATAAGAAGGGAGGAACTGATAACAAGGCAGGAAACTCCAAAGCCACCACTGCCACTAGGCCACAACGACCATGTCAAAAAATCCTATTTTTATTCAGAGAGGAACTTGTTGTACTCTAAAGTTTGAAGACAAATTACTGTTTTCTCTTAAACTTGGTGCATATGGGCTCAAAATAAATAGGGCATCATATGCAAGATGCTGTTTTTCATAGGCTGTGACAACTATCCAGGTGCAGTTTACTCTGCATTAAGTATAATTTTACATTTTAAATTAAATTTGAATTCTTTTTGTTTTTTATTCATTTATATACTTAAACAGATCAGATTTTAAACAGGCAAAAATAATAATAACAGTAATAAAGTTTTTTTTTTTTACTTTTAACTTGGCTATAAGAACAATAACAACAATACCTTTCCATCTCTCACTTAGGTGGTCTTTCGGGGTCCTCCTGTGGGAGATTGTAAGTTTAGGTAAGTTTAAGGAACATTTGTAAATGTCATTTATGACCCACAACATCCATGTGCATCAAACCCATAAGGAAATGTGCTGATAGCAGTAACTGGCTGATGTAATGAAAATGTTTGGTTTACCAAACTGGTTTACTGCAGGTGGAACCCCATATTGTGGGATGACCTGTGCTGAACTCTATGAAAAGCTTCCTCAGGGCTACAGGATGGAGAAGCCCAGGAACTGTGATGATGAAGTGTAAGCATAAATTCTTAGACCTTGAAGTCGTCTTGCTACTACCACTTTTACCAGCCTGTTTCTTATGGCTAATATTTTGTTGTAAAATGTAATTTAATTAAAAGAATGTGATTTTGCCTGCAGAAGTTGGTGCAGAAAATGGTGTTAGCATGCTTTGGGTAGTCTAGTTCAGTTTAAAAAGATCTAACCAGTGTCTTTGTACTGGAACCCAGAGAATGTCATTAAAGAATGTCTTTGTTTAGGTATGAGCTGATGAGACAATGCTGGCGAGACCGGCCTTATGAGCGACCGCCATTTTCTCAAATATCGGTTCAGCTGAACAGGATGCAGGAAGCCAGGAAGGTAAGAACCAGGAGTCGTGACACAAAAGGTCTAATCGTCTGTCCATTTTGCCCTTGCTGATGTGACTTCTTTATTACTTCTCTGACATTAGCTTGTATATAAAAAGTGTTCATTAGTCTTCACTAAGAAGAAACTATATTTATATCATTGTATTGATACAAATAATGTACCATTTGTATGAAAATGTACTTAGCTGCTTGTATATAAAACAAGTTGATTAAGCTTGCCTTCAGCTTGGGGCACACTTGGGGCAGCGGTGGCCTAGTGGTTAGGGGAGTTTGCAACAGGATTGAAAGATTGTGAGTTCAAACCCTTTACCAGTAGGTTGACCTGAGGTTCCCTTGAGCAAGGTACTGTCGCCGTCACTGCTCCTTGAGTGCTTTCATAGCTGCCCAATGCTGCACGTTGTTTGCATGGGTTAAATGCAGAGGTTCAGTTTCGTTGTGGCTCATTGTGTGCTGTGCTGTGACAAGAATAGTCACTTTCACTTTGATTTTAGTGCTTAGAAAAGGTTTAATATAAGGCTTCACTACAACATATATCTCTAAACTAACACTGACTATTGTTAGGCAGTGGGTTGACAAAGTGAAGTACAGTGATGGGGCCATAAAGATCTAGACTGGGATTTATCTGCTTCAATAGATTGCTTACTTCAATGCTTACTATGTTTACCAAATTCAATCCCTTTTCCACACTAGAGTGTAAACAAAGTTAGAGCACAGAAATCGTTACTACAACAGTTAGTTTCAGAATTTCCCATTTCCCTGTTTTCTCCCTTTTCTCCACACACACTCACACATGCAGTATACAGTACCAAGCAGAGGGAAAGCTGTAATAACTGGGCACCAACAAAACTTTGACTGACTTAAAAATCAGATGCTTGCAACCCTTGATTAGACATATGGCAGTTGCACATAGACGCAGAAAGTGTAGAAGTATTTTGCAAAGTTTAAAAAAAGAATCTGTTGAACGCACTAAACCAGTTAAATATAACTCATAGACCAAAGTCGCTATGGCTTGTTATCATAGACAGTCTGCTTGGTCAGACACAGTTGCAACAGTAAATGATTGCAAGTTGCAACAGCAAATGGAACAGGAAGGATCTTTATTTGTATTTGCTAATGTGTCGCATGAGCCAATGGATGTAAAGATATAACTGAAATGTTTTTTTAAACTTTAGATCCTGTTTTTCACATTATGTTGTGTAAAGCAAATTTCAGATGTGCTGAGAATAAGTTATCCAATCCCATGATAAAGGTTTCAAGCCCTATAAGTTTTACATGAAGCCTTGCTGTAGTTTTATCAAGTCTTCTAAATAATAAATGAATTACTGTTCAACCTCCTAGTAAAGTACAAAATCTACTAATAGACAATAACTCTATGTCATTGTCTGGTTTATAGACTACATTTGGGGTAAGAGAAATACAGTTTTCAAATTCATTCTTTCTCAACAGGCTTATGTCAACATGGCTCTCTTTGAGAACTTTACCTATGCTGGGATAGATGCTACTGCAGAAGAGGCCTGACTACCCGCCCCCCCAGATTCCAGCAGGTTACACAGTCTAAGGGAGGCTCACCATAGCAGGGCAATTCGCTACTGCCAACCACCTTTTGCCCGATTTCACCGCTCAAAGAAACACTCAACCAGGACCAAGTGGTTGTAGCGGAAAGACTGTGAAAGGACACTTCTAGGGCCTCTGCTTCTTTTTGCTAGGTGATTAATCTCAGAAGATGGTGATACTGACTGGTCATCAAGGTTTGACTGGTCAATAAGCAATCGAGCCTAACATGTAGTACTTCTGTGCCGTACCTGTACCTGCTGGGGTCTGTGGGGATTTGAACCACTCAGTGGATTTGTGTTCTCTTGGGAGAGTTGCTTTGAAAAGTGGAAGAAGTGGACTTGCATCTGAAATGCAGTTCATTCCAATGGACAGCGTTGTCATGCCAATTAAACTTTGTAGCACTTGAAATTATTGGATGATAAAAGCTCATACAGTGTACCTAAGTCTTTTCACTGCCACATGTATATAATTGACTCAGACTTTTGCCTGTGTGTACATACAGAGTACTGTAAATTTTTCGGTGCTTTTTTTGGAAAACAGCTTTCTTTTCTTAGATATCATGTAGCAGTACTGAATAATTTTGGCTTTTTGTGTATCTCTTATAGTGTATCTATTGTGTATACATTGGAGAATTGGAATTGGAATTGCTTCATGTGATTAATAAAGCATTTATACAATCCCGACTCACAGGTATGTGATGTCACATGAACCACATGTATCTCTCTCATACTTTTTCTTTCTCTCCCCGGCTTACTAGAGGGCTTGAGGTGGGGCCTCTTTGCTTGCTGCAACTCAATGATCTGTCACAGAATTTCCTCCTTCAGTGAGCCACAGGCACCGGTCCTGTCACACTGAGGACGTTCAATTTCCTTCCCTCTCATTCAGTCTTGTATACACATAAATATACCCTTTAACTGTGTCAACATGGTTTTCCTTTACTATAGACTAACTCTTCTATTCTTAATTGTTGGTCACTTTCAGGTATCTATAATGCTGATATTTGATTGGGTCTCTAAATACCCTGGTTAGCAAAGTTTTAGTTATATACCTATATAACTAAAACTTTAGCTATATTAGTTATATAGTTTAGTTATAGCCATGGATGGTTTATAATGTACACTTTCCGATGGAGACAACATTAAATTTTGTTAAAACTAGTGCTGTTAAAAGTTCTGCACACATACATCTCTGCTAATTAATATCTAATCTTAGCAGTCTACCACTTCTGCACTATGACAATGTGTTGAAACCGTTTAGTACATGTACAATTTGTGGGTGCATGTTGACAACAAGGCAGAGGCCCAGTGCGGGTACCAGACTAAATCCACTGCATGCACACTTCCTACTGTGCTGAGAACTCTATCAGATAGAACCGCCCACTGCATTAAAATACCAAAGTGATTAGCTGACAACAACACACACACTCTCACACAAAGACTCAAGCGCTAAAGAGTCATGGGTTAAGGCTGTACTTGTTCAAAGGATGGAGGCAAAGCTCACCTGGTTACTGCTGTTCTTCTGTTTGATTTTGCAGGTCAATAGTGACCATCATCTGTCAAAACAAGGTAGGCTGGAAAGTATGGCTGTTTAATTTGTTGGACTGAGGAAGCACTGACTCGTTTATAAGACACCTTAAACAAACATACTGACATAATGACCACTTCTTTTAAAGAAAATATATTTCAATGTGATGTATCAGGTGTATAAATTTAATTTTACAACACATCAGATTGTTCTGGCAGTTATAATGCTGCTGTCAGATTTGGAAAACAACAGTTTAATGCAAATACAAAGTTTATCTGGTTTAGAGAAAATTAAACACTTTATGGGCTTCCTTACATTCCATATAAGGAGTTGTAAGCTTCAGCATGTACATTTTCTGGCACTACTGTTGCACCACTTGGACGAACTCTTTTGTCATATATTAGCACCCTTCATATCACACTGACTTTATGCTAAATTGCAGCAATTTAAGTAATACAAATTATAAATACAGTTGTTAAGCAGGTAATATAGTAGGCTATAGTAAATTATCTCAGAATTGGATAATTATATAAAAAGAAAAGGTGGACAGCAGAAATATTCACACAGTCATTTTTCTTGTCAATGATGTGCAATGTTTATCTTTTGTAACACTGTCATGCTTAATTTTTTTCCCTTTACAAACTTTGGACCTTTCTTTTTTCAGTTGTGGACTTGCTGACTGATGAGGAGAGCCCAAAGTGTTTTAGCAGAAATCTAGAGGATCTCACATGCTTCTGGGAGGCACCCGAGGGAAAGTCATATGAATTCATCTATAAAACAGATGAGTGAGTGGCATATGCAATATATATATATATATATATTATATATATATATATATATATATATATATATATATATATATGCAGTATATATATAATGCATATGTAATTGTTATTTATTTATTTTATTTTTTTTAAAGAAATACAAAAACATCACTTCTAAAAATTTTAGAATCTTTTTGCTAATCCATTGTACAAATGAAGCTCAAAAGACATTTTCAGCAGAAAGGTTTCTTTGTTGCAGTGGGGAGAGCAAATGTAGCATGAATGAGCAGAAGACTGAAGATGGAAGGTTGTTCCATGTTTGTTACTTCCCACCCAGCGATGTGTTTATGTTCACATCAACATTTCTCAGGGTGGTAGACTCAAACACCAACACAACTATCTATAACCGTGAAATTAGTGTAGAGCAACAACGTAAGTGTGCAGTTGCTTTTACATTGTAACTTGTTAAAGTCACATTAGTTTTTGGTCTTTTACCAAATCATTTTGGGGTGCAGTGACTGGATCATCAACATTTAAACAACAATTTGAAATCAGTCTTGAAGATTATGGATTGTATAATTTTCTCCATTTTCCAACGCCTTCTCTTTAGTACTGCTAGATCCTCCATCGCACATCTCTTCACTCCATTGAGAAGTTGGACAGCTGATGGTTAAGTAGCAAACACCACCAGAATTTGCATGTTTTTCCCAAAATATTGAGTATGAGTATGAGATACATTACGTCTCAAAGCCTTTGCAAGACACATTTATACAGGAGTTAAAGCAGAGGCTCTTGGAACATAAGTGAATGGAAACATTTTATTAGTTTTGTTTGAGCTTCACTTTTATCTCTCTGTAGTTCAAGAGCTCCAAATGTGAACATACACTGCTCTCACTTGTCCCGGGAGAGCTATACACAGCGGATGAGGCTCAAGCGCAATGGCACGATTAGAGGCCACTGGAGTGACTGGTCACATTCAGTTGCAGCCATGGTAGCAGAGCCAGCCGGTAAGAACAAAGAGAAACACTCAACAACACATTAAACATTCAAATCAGAAACAGAAGCTTTTATCCAGTAAGAAAATATATAAAATTGCTCTTTTTTTGGAGGAAAAAAATTACCATATAAAATTAATATAAACCTTGATATACAATTTAAATAAAAAGTACACACAAATATAAACATTATAAAACAATTCACAATATAAATTCACCAATAAATTGATTTTTGTTAAACTTTTTAAGAATCATAATCATAGACGCAGTTATAAACAATGTTATAAACACAGTTCCCCTAACATGTTCCCATTTCTGTTAAAGTGTTAAAGACTTCTATGTGCCTTTACACTTCCTGTTTTGCTGTTAAAAAACGAGGTGAAAAGGAGTCACAATTTCAAAATTTGTGAATCTAAAAGACATTATAATAATCTATTAATATGTCTTTACCAAGCATGCAAATTATTATGGATTATTCAGTTTCCATACTGATAAGATTGTCATTCTGAAATCATATAGAAAACAATGCAAACAGACAGAAGTTCTTCTTAGACTATAGGAAAAAAATATAAGACTTCTAGTGGCTCCTGGCCATTTAAGAGATTATACACAGCATGTCCAAAAAAAGTCACCATCTGGATTTAACAAAGCAAATAGGTAAGAGCCTCCCATTGGATAATTACTGCATGATTATGATAATCTTTCAGTTGCAACAAGTTATTTAACCCTCACTGATGCAGTGAGTAGCTTTTCATTACTTAAACAATCATGTCGGAAGACACATCCTGTGGTCGTGGAAAAGATGTTCATCTGTTTCAGAAGGGTCAAATTATTGGCATCAAGCAAAGAAAACACCTAAGGAGAAGCTGAAACTATTAAAATTGGGTTAAGACCTGTCCAACACATTATTAAAAACTGGAAGGATGGTGGGGAACCATCATCTTCCTGGACAGAAAACGTTTGGTGAAATGAAATCATGTAAAAAACGACAGAACAACACGGCTGTGTTCAATAGTGAAAGTAAGAGCATTTCCACACACACAGTGTGAAGGGAACTCAAGCAATTGGGAGTAAACAGCTGTGTAGCCTTAAGAAAAACACTGATCAGTGAGGCAATTCACAAAAAAAGGCTTCAGTTTGCTAGGGAGCATAAAGATTGGACTTTGGAGCAATGGAAAAAGGTCATGAGTCCAGATTGACCCTGTTCCAGAGTGATGGCTCATCAGGGTAAGAAGAGAGGCACAGAAGTGATGCACCCATCATGCCTAGTACCTATTGTACAAGCCTGTGGGGGCAGTGCTGTGATCTGGGGTTGCTGCAGTTGGTCAGGTCTGGGTTCAGCAATGTTATATGCCCAAAGAATGAGGTCAGCTGACTACCTGAATATACTGAATGAGCAGGTTATTCCATCAGTGAATGTCTTCTTCCCTGAGATTCCAAGATGACAATGCTAGGATTCATGGGGCTCACATTGTGAAAGAGTGGTTCAGGGAGCCTTAGACATCATTTTCACACATGGATTGGCCACCACAGAGTCCAGACCTTAACCCCATTGAGAGTCTTTGGGATGTGCTAGAGAAGAATTTGCACAGTGGTCTGACTCTCCCATCATCTCTACAAAATCTTGGTAAAAAATTAATGCAACTCTGGACGGAAACAAATGTTGAGACATCGCTTATCGAAACAAAACCACAGCGTGATCAGAGCTAAAGGTGGTCCAACGAAACATTAGAGTGTGTGACTTTTTTTGGATGGGCAGAGTATAAAGTCCCAGGTTATCAGGTGTCTACAAAAGTTTTGAGAGGATAACATTGCTGTCAATGGGACGAGTCAGTGTAATCTTTGTGCTTTAATAGATGGAATATGAGGCACTCTTTGATCCCTAACTGTAATTGTTATTTTCTCTTCTCCTAAAGCCTTCTTTTATAGTTTTCCACAATGGTGTTTGTAATTAGGTGTATAAACACAAGCTCACTGTGAACTTCATATTATACTCATTCACAGCATCTCAAACATGTCGAAAATAAGCACTAAAAGGTTTACAGACCTCTTGTTTGTTGTACAGAAAACACTGAATTACGATGCCACACTCCTGACCTTCAACAAGTCCGGTGTAGATGGAATGAAGGAAATGGTTTTGGCACCTACACCCTACATTACAGACAAACAGACAGGTAGAACTTTTTCTTTTTATATGTCTGTGTACTATGGACCAAATGTTTGTTACACATAGTGAAGGAAAGTATTTTTCCATCTCAGAGGCTCTTGGGGAAGCTGGAGGATTTGTGGCACCACTTCTCCCATGCAGTGTGTTCTCTATGGAGAGCAATCCACCATGTTTGAGGTTTACCTTACAGCCGACCTAAAGCCTGTCGTCCGAACCTTTTACTTGGACAGTTTCTGGATGAACAACAGCAGTGAGAATATGTCCATTTTCAATCATATTATTTTATATCCAGTCCAGTTCCAGCAATGTATTATTAAATTACGCATCATCATAAAATATAAGCATTGAGCATTTTCTTAATATTTCAGTCACTAAACATTTATGCACTGTGATGCCGAACGGCATAGAGCAATATAAGAACAGCCCCTCTCATGATTAAATCTTCGCCTACGAAGCACAACCACATGCTAAGCCAGGAAAGAAAGCAGTACAATGTTGTGTCCCTCATGAGACTTCAGTATAAAATTCTTGCTTAACCCCAAATGCTTCTATTCTTTCCTCTGTTAGTTAAGACAGAAGCTCCAGATGGGCTGATGGCAGACAGTAATGGAGAAAGGCATTGTCTGAGATGGAACTCCCCTCTTCAAAACATATCCCAGTACCTGATCTATATGATGCGCTACCGGCCCCTAGGAGAGACTGATTGGAAAGTGAGTAATAAGTATGTCCTGTAATAACCTTACAGTTAGGAACAATTTGACAGTTAATAATTAGTTTTTGTTTCCAGTGCCTCTCAAAAGGAGTAAGTCCTAGTGTTTCTAGTCAGCCCAAGTGTGACAGATATAGGGATTAGATGTAACAAAGCACAATTAAAGTCTAGTAAATCAGCCAAAAGAATGAATTCTATACAATTCTAGATTCAGCCAGTTGTGCTTTTCTTCAAAAGATTTTAAGCAAAGATTTTTATGGATCAGGGGGTGGAGGGTAGGAAGGGCTGACCATTAACCATGCCACTAAACCCATTCATTTGTAAAAGCTTCTGTTGTGACAGGTGGCAAAAACAAAGTGAAATTAAATGTGGTGCACTGGGCCAACTTTATCAATTAACAGATGAAGGTTTGTATGCATAACTAGGCATCATTGCATTTGCATACACACACAGTTATGAGGCCATTCAGAGTCTTTATATGCATGCATGATGTTTTCAACATTTCATTTTAAGGTAATAAGAAAAATGAAACCTTAAATAAAAACATATATAATCACATATATTATAAAAACAAAAACAAAAAAATATTGGATGTCAGCAAAGCAAAGCCCTTTTGTCTTCCTGCCCATGAATGGGACACCATATATTGTCAAAGAATTTAACATGGAATTGAACAATAGAGATGATAAAAATTCTAACTTATTTAGTAAGAACAAGAGTAAGAACTGCAAAAGCAATGTGTCTTGCACATTCCAATGTGTCTTGCATTCAGAAAGGTAGCAAGAGGAATAAGTACAGAAAAACTGCATATTTTTCACTAGGGCAGCGGTGGCCTAGTGGTTAGGGTGTTAGCCACAGGATCGGGGGTTCGAACCCCTTCCCAGTAGGTTGCCCTGAGGTACCCTTGAGCAAGGTGCCGTCCCCATCACTGCTCCCCGGGTGCTTTCAATAGCAGCCCACTGCTGCACATGTGTGTATGGGTGAAATGCATATTCATATCTATGCTAAAAACTAAAACCCCTTATTTATAAAACCCCTTTATTGTGTTAGGTTTTCATAGTGCCAAACCCAAAGACCAACGCCTGTCTGGACATGCAAGTGGGCAGCCAGTATACCATTCAAGTCAAAGCTATGCCTAATGGTTCACTCTACAGTGGGCATTGGAGTGCTTGGTCGACAGATCTAATAGTGCAACTGCCTTCAAACACAGGTACTCAAGCGTGCTCATACCTAATAAATAATTAATAACACATTAATAAACGCATTTGACTATATCAAGGGAGCAAAATGTTCACCAACATTTCTACGCCCACACAGGTTTGCTGTTTATTGTATGTGTCCCATTCATCTTTCTCATCATCTCACTCATGTTGCTCTCCTTCTTCTCCAGATATGTCAGGTTAGCCTAATAAACATATAAACAATGTGATGGTGTTGCACAATGGCTAACAACAATTTACTGCATGATTAATGGAATTCTTACAAATTTTGTCTGCCAGTAAGCTAAAGCAGTTTCTGTGGCCACCGGTCCCAAATCTTAATGAGGTGCTGGAGAGCTTTCTGAAAGACATCAGTGGACAACACTGGGTAAATTCCAGTTTGACATTTTAACCATTCATTTGTGTCACAGATAATTGAAGTAAAATTAGATACTGCAATCTAGCAAGCATCGATACCAATGATAAAAACCATAAACTGCTCTATTTATAAAACAAGTGGTCAAGAATAGACCCAAAGAAATTGATCATTTCCATTGTTTAACAGCAATCAAGTATTCAAATAACAGCGACGGTGGGAACTTTGTCTAAATACTGGTTGCCCCTGTGCCCTTATTCTAGGAGCCCAACTTTACCATCAAGCTGTGTGATGAAGACATGCCTCCCTCTGTAGTGGAGATCATGTCTGAAGGGGACAACCAGGTCACAAGGAAACCATTCAACTGCCCTCATTTCTCTCAGCACAACTCTCTGGCTGGGAACAGTAATGCAGTGGAGTGTCTGGAGATTTGCCGGGAGTATGTGACCTTAAACAGTGGAGAGGTTCTCCCAAGCCTAACTGGGAACGACTACGTCTACAAGGTTCATTCTTCATCTGGTCAAACTGAAAAACTCTGTCGTTGCTCCTCAGTCTGTTATGCCACCTTCCCAGTGCCCACCACCACTGACATGCTCAACCAGTCCTATGTTCAGGCTAGGCTTGGTGGAACTCCTGTGGGGTTGGTGGAAATTTCAGCATGTCATTACACCAACCTAGAACGTACAGGAGCAGTGAAGTGTGAAGACTGAAGATTGAGTTAGTTTTAAGACCAAATGGCCACTGTCAATGAAAAGGCAATGCCTTTTGGAGGCAAGAGCATGAGACTAGAGTAGAGTGCAGGCAAAACCAGGTCAAAGTCAAACCTCGCAGTTCCTGCGCATCTCAGAACAGAGTCTAAAAATAGTTGCTTGATCTTGCCAGTTGATTGTTGCCAAACCTGAAGACCGAGAAGTGTTACAAAGAATACTCAGGAATTGATCATTTTTCAACTGCAAGTCATATCATATGCTGATGCTTAACCAAAGCTCTGCCACAAAAAAAAAGTCTCAACAAAACCAAGTATGCAACCTCAAAGTTCGAATGAAAAAGTCCTTTCACAACATATACAGAACTTCCTGAATAATTTTTCTCCTTGTTACTTATATTGGTAAACTGTTTAAAGACTTCTTATGCAACATGGCTGCCAACAATCTGAGTTTAAAAAAAAAAACCATTTATATATATATATATATATATATACAGTACTGTACAAATGTTTTAGGCAGGTGTGAAAAAATGCTGTAAACAAAGAATGCTTTCAGAAATATTAATAATGATTGTTTATTTTTATCAGTTTACAAAACGCAAAGTGAGCGAACAAAAGAAAAATCTAAATCAAATCAATATTTGGTGTTTCTACCTTTAGCCTTTAAACCAGCATCAGTTCTTCTGGCCCCCACAGAGCCCTGATCTCAACATCATCCAGTGTGTCTGGATTACATGAAGAGACAGAAGGATGTGAGGAAGCTACATCCACAGAAGATCTGTGGTTAGTTCTCCAAGATGTTTGGAACAACCTACCAGCAGAGTTCCTTCAAAAACTGTGTGCAAGTGTACCTAGAAGAACTGATGCTGCTTTGAAGGCAAAGGGTGGTCACACCAAATATTGATTTAATTTAGATTTCTCTTCTGTTCATTCACTGCATTTTGTTGATTGATGAAAACAAATGATTAACACTTCATTAACACTTCAATTTTTGAAGGCATTCTTTGTTTACAGCATTTTTTCCACACCTGCCTAAAACTTTTGCACAGTACTGTATATATATATATATATATATATATATATATATATATAAATACAGCCTGTTTAAGAATCCGACTCTCTTAAGCAGCTTGGGTCATTTTTAAGGTCATCCTAAAACCATCTTACTGTGTGTGAAAAGAGGGGTTTTATTGTAGTCGCTTTAACAAAGCATTACATATATCCTAAGTGCAATCAGTAAAAAGCTTTAAATAGATGATCTAGACGTCTCTCTACAGAGAGTGAAAATATACTCAGTATTTTGCACGGTTTTGTAAACAGCTTGTCTGTATAAGTATTATTTTAGCATTTTTAAGTGTGTAAAAATTTCACATTTTAATTAAACGTTTATTACAACTCCTGTTTCTCGCATTTTATTTAGGGACTGGTTTATTCCTGTTCTTCCATTTTAAGGGGAAAATGAGTTTAAATCTGACATGGAAATCTTTTTAATGCAGTGAAAGCAGTGATATAGAGGCAAGTAATAACAACCCTATTTATTTACATAGCGGATACATTTTTGACACCGAGCACAGCAACAAAGGAATCTGACCCACAAATCTTTAACTGAAAGTGATTTTTAATAATTTTATTCAAGTTTCAAGAAAATAAAAAATGGAGAAATTAAAAAGATATTTTGCCCCTGAAGATATGACAAAGTTCACACATATTTAATATTTATACAGACCTTAAAAGACAAATACATAATGTTGGGGGAGGAATAATCCAAAAAAAAAAAAAAATAAAAAAAAAAAAAATAATAATATATATATATATATATATATATGGAAATAGGGGGAGGCTCGCTCTCCAGTACTAAAATGTTTAATAATTGAATTGAATACCCAGAATGTACTTTCACAATGAACAATTGCTAGACTTGATTTACAAATATTGTAATTCAGAACAATTCAAATGCACTTGCAGCCAGAGCAGCTTTGTAGAAAATTCTCTGTGGGAATCCAAACACAAGGATGCCCAAATAAACGCTTTGTACAATCGCTTTGTAGTTCACAGCTGCTTTTTGTGCCAGAATCTGAAGCCCTGACTAAACTGCATGTATGGGTCTCAGTCAGCTTTCAGGGCATACAGCACATCATCTTGACTGACATTCAAGCGGACTCTGAGCAGCAGGTCCAATCGGCTGGGCTCCAAAAGGAGCAAGCGACAGGCTCCAAGTCTCTGACACACTGCCAGACCCTCTGACACGCTCACTGGCTGCAGCCCTTCCATACGGCACAGAGCCTGGTGCTGAACAAACACCTGACACAAACGCATAGGTTGTGGTCACAGACATAGAAGAGTCAAAGGTACTGTTTAAGCTTAGTTTTACCAAGGAAGTGTCAACAACGCAGTTTGTAAAAAGATATGACCAAACAATTCTGAAGGCATAAGGAACTGCGTGATTTCCCTAGAACAGAACTTAGGCAGAATAACCTTATGCAAGAGCAATGACAACATGTCTACCACAAAAGGGTTGTTATACTGGCAAGTCCTAGAGGTAGACATTACCATGGTGGACTGGACCATAAATAATTCAACCAGTGGGAGCTTCAGGTTAAGAAAATTAAAGAAAGCAATTAATTCACTCCAGTTAAGGTTCATATGATCTTTTTTTAATATTTTAAAATAGTCAGTAGAGAAAGTTACCTGTTGAAATGTGGCCTCTTCAAGACCCAACCTACGGAATTCTGCAATCACTGCCCTCAAAAAGAGCTGCTCCTGCAGTGATACACACCTGTAAAAAGGAGGCACGCAACTATAAAACCAGAAAGAAACAAAAGACATTGTGCACTCACTCCCACAGGGTTGCATCCATGTTCCCACCTGATAGCTGTGATATAAGAAGAGGAGAACATCTCATCTAAAGCTTCCATCACGTGACTCATTCCGACCAATCCGGTGCTGCTCTGCTGACTGGAGTACTCACAAATTTCTGTGGCCCGTCTACAGATATCTAAACACCGGCGTGCATCACCTGACAAGGCTGCCACCTTGGGGTTGGGAGAGTAAAGACAGCCAGCAGTCAACAAATGTGTGCCGAGTAAAATTTTACTACCAGAGATTAACCAACATACTATCTACTGGACAAAAACTTGACAAACTGCTACTGTGCCACGTTCTGTGGCCGACCATCTTTACCTTTCTTGAGACCAGCTGTAGAGCATCTTCCTCAAAAGCCTTCACTCTATTTAGCCGAGACGTAATGATCTGCTGCAACTGCTTAAAAGTGTAGGGCTGGAAGGACATGCGTGTCAGCCCCTGGAGTGCCGCACACATTCAAATAGAGCGATTAATCATCAATGCTGAAAACACACATCATCATACATATAAAATCCCTAGAAAACTTACCAGGCGACTTGCTACACGGTTCATCATGATTCTTTCAGGCAAGTCCATAGTGTTAGCAATGGTCAGCACCACCAAGCGGGCATGTCGTCTCGTTGGCCAATCAAACAAATTATACATGACGTTCTGCTTCCTGGTCCATAAAAGGTCAAGCTGGGAAACAAAGGCACAATTTGTGACAAATGGAAATTCTAAATTTCCAGGGCCATAAAATCCATCCATCCATCCATTTTCTGCCGCTTGTCCCAAACAGGGTAGCGGGGGAGTGCTGGTGTCCAACCCAGCGCACACAGGGCGAGGACAGGGGACGCACCCTGGACAGGTCGTCAGCCCATCGCAGGGAGGAGCGGGACGGGGACGGCACCTTGCTCAAGGGTACCTCAGAGCAACCCATTGGGAAGGGGTTCGAACCCCCGATTCTCCAATCACGTGGCTGACGCCCTAAACACTAGGCCACCGCTGCCCCGCCATAAAATCCCTCAAATGCAATGTTTTTTTGAACAAATCTTAGCCTTTTTTTGCACCTCAATCGCATGCACATCTGATACTTTGCCATTAATTAACATTTGGATTGGAACTTACATAAAGGAATTAACAATGTATTCATCAGAACAAATACAGCTGTAGAAAATTAGAGCAGACAAGAATATTAACTGTAACAACTATTAACGGCAACCATTACAGGAACTCACCTCATCAACCAACAACACTGTTGTCTCTTTTTTGGGGGCTGGCATACTAAACCTCTTCTCCAGCAGGGCTGCGGCATGGTCTGCTGTTGCTTTCTGATCAGTCAGTTTCTACAAGACAGCATTAAAGACGGGTTTAATCACAGCAGGAATGAGATAAGGGTGGTCTAAGCATGGTCGAGATGAAAAGAGTTGCACACCTGCAATATTTGTACGTAAGCTTGGTGAGGGTCAGTCATCTTCATGCCGTTGATTTCTATAAAGCGAAAGTGAGGGAGGTCATCCTGTTCTGCCCCCTGCTGGAGAGACCTGATCACTTCATGCACTGTGGCTGTCTTCCCTGTACCAGGAACACCCGAGATGTACATACACCTGTAGAAACCAGCACTTAAATGTTAGTTAAGATGTTAGTGTGATGTCATGCTAGTCATCAGAGTCCTTAGATCTGAACTCACCCTCCAGTGCCATCCATGATCTTACTCTCCACAAAATTATAGATGTCTTGGAACTCCTGTTCTCTGCATGGTAAAGACTCAGGAACTGAGGACACATGCAACCTGTCAGGTAAAGTCATAAAAAATAAAAATAAAAAAAAACTCTAAAAATGAACAGAACAATGTGGTTTTATTACATTTATCTGCTGCATAGTGGAAATTCTTCTTGCATGCTTTTAGCACCACCTTCAGAATTTTCTTTAGGCCTAGGATTGATTGAAAGAGGGGGTTTTAATACCCATTCTTGGGTAAAACATCCACCTGCACAATCAAAGCTCGGGATTTTGTATTGCAGGATATCTGTAATGCATTAACTGCATAGGCCATAAATCCCTGAGAACAACAAGGTATGAACCATTCAGTTTTTAGTAAATCACGAGATACAATTCTGGCTAGTTGTTTGAGAAGAACTACATCTAGTGTTCTGATTTCTAAAGAAATCCCTCACCTTGCCCTTGCTTCCTCCAACACATTCGCAGGCTTTCTGGCTGGAAGACTTCTGGTTGGAATACTGGGGGTGGCATGACGAGGTGTCCTCGGAGTTGTTGGAGCAGCCTGTAAATCAGGTGAATAAAACGTGTTCAGTTTCAGGTGTTGTCTGTGCATTATGTTTTCTTGCATTGGAATAAAATGACAAAGGGAAGACTCTTCTTGTGCAGTGATAAACTGGGTGCGCAGCAAATTTTGTTTGCTGCTGAGTGGTGGCAAGAGAATAACTTATAAATGGTGGGTGGTGATAAAGGAGTTATCGATTTAAGTGTTTTATCTGCGTTAAATGCAACTTTGATTTTGGGCAGTTTACACGCCAATGGGTTTTCTTTGCCTCCCCCAACCCTCCAATCCAGGCACAATAAAATCTAAAATGAGTTGGTTTCCCCTCATATTTCCCACAGAAATAGGAGGGGAAACCTTAGCACGTGCAAAGCTTATAAACTCTGCAAGTTGTTGCTGTGGTAACATACCTTCTTGCTGGGAGTTTTGCGTGGGGTTCTAGTGGGTGCTCGACTCTTTTCAGCAGAGCGGGGAGTTTTCGAATCTGTTGTGCGTCTTCTCCTCTTCACAACAAGCTCATCTTCTGTATCCACTTCCTTTACTACCTCTTCCTCGTCACTGCTGCTATCTAAATCAATCTTAGCAGGCACGAAACAGTCATCGTCATCTGCATCTTCGCCATCTGATTGCAGTTCATCATGATTATTCTGCAGTTTCCTACATAAAATCAACAGTATATTCAAATAAAACATATCTTCATTAAAAAGAAAAATATTTTTCATAAAACCAATCTGAAAACATACAGCTGTTTTTTGATGCGAGAAGACACAAGCTGGGCTGACTTCCTCTTAGGCCGTAGACTTGCAATAGTCTGTTCAGGGGAGGCTTCATGCTCTTCTTCAGCCCTGAGGAACAAAGAAAATATTTCAGGAAGGTAACTAGATTAGGTAGGCAAGTTTAAATTAGGTAAACAGATTTTGTTTTAAGGTGATATCAAATCACATTGGGGTCTCTGAACACATTATTTTGACTGGTCAGACTGGATTTTATGTTCCAATGTGAACAAAACATGAATCTCATTTCTTGCGGAATCTATAGAACGGTTCCTTTTATTTTATTACATACCAGACTTCAGAATTTGGACAAGGTGTCCAAGGTGAACAATTACTGTTCAGTTTAGCGTTAGAATTTGTTTGGCCAACATCAGAAATATGCATTTACAACATGAATCTACGAGCACGAAATGAATGCAGCACAAGGATGATGTCTAGATACTTACAGCACAGCAAGAGCTGGCTCCTTGAGTGTTGCAGACTCTTTTCGCATTGATGGAGTTCTAGGCAAGACAGCCAGGATATGATAGAATCACTAATTTTGTTATAACTACTAAAATGCAAAAGTCCTTTCAATGTTCTTTTCAATGTCCTAGATCAATGTTCTTCATCTTCAGGTAGTAGAAGAAAATATAGACTGGATTTATAGACACAAAACTACAGCCACATAAAGTAAGAAAACATTCACCAAAGAGCTCATCAGTTCTTTTTGAAGAAAGAAGGTACTACAAGAAAATGAAACAGGTGATGTTTTTAAGAAAATACACCCATGTGTGTTAGTCAGTCAGTTCTGGAAAAACTTGGGGGGTGGGGGGGGCTGTAAACTCCATCACCAAGTGTGCACTGTTCATATACCATCCCTTTGCTTGTGCACCCATCAAGCAGGCTGAAAATCTTACTTCTGTCCCTTGAGGCTAACTCTCCTGGGAGTGGCCTCTCTTCTACGAGGGGTTCTGCCTTTGTTGGCAAAAGCTGACCCTAGCTCGAAGACATCCTCTTCCAGGGGCTGGACCCCAAGAAAGTCCCTGAGAGCAGCAGAAAGCTTAACACTCCATGTTTTGTATGTTTTTAAAAGGCTTTTCTTAAGACCAGTCAGCACGCACAGCGCACAACACTGACTGAACTTTGGAATAAACAGAAAACATACCCTAAACTAAACCCTACCAGTGTATAACTAATTAATAAATAGTAAGTTTAACCAAAAAGCACATAAATATACACCTTTCAAGGTGTTGGAAAACACAGAACTATTAAGCTAACCTGTTGGAGGTGCTGTCCCTTGCACTTGGGATGGATTTATCAGGGCTGTCCAGAGGCTGCATGTAGGGACAATCTTCATTTGTAGATTTCGGAGAGATTCTGAGTGGGGTCAACCTGATTCTGATGGAGATTCGATGGGGTGGAGAACTTCCCAGTTGGGTGGCCAGGTCTTCCTCTGTTCCTTGGTCTTCATCCAGGATCTCACCAAGAATATCATCTCTAGTCAGATTCTTACTTGGAGCTAAGAATGAAAAAGGAACATTGCAATAAGAACACTGCATCGTTGGACTGGATATAAACACTTTTGGACCCACAGACATGCACTCCAATGTATAACTTTAACTTTAGTAAACCATTACATGCTCAGGAAAGCCTTTACATTACATTTGAATGGCTTCTTATATGAAGTAAAATAAAATTCAAGCAATGCTTCTGAAACCAGTAGCTTCAAGTAAAACTCACTGTACTCACAGCAAAGGTCCAACTTTTTGCGAATGTTTGGATTGGAAGAAACTCTGCTTCTCCTCTTCACATTCAGTATTTTGGCGGCAGACAATTTGGAGGCAGAGTGAGCCGACTCTGCCTCAGTGGAGCACATCTTGCCTGTGCTCATGCTGCCACGGGTGGAAACCCCAGCAATAGCTCTTTTCATCACAGAAGGGTCCGGGGTGGGGAGAGCACGAGTTCGGGGTGCATGCTGCGAAGCTGGTGGAGATTTGGGGCTTTGAGGAGGCTGAAACAGCTCTGGTTCCAATGCTTTAAAAGTCTTAGTGTCCCATAAAAGTTTAACAAACAGAGCATCCTTGCTCTCATATTCTGGGAATGGAGCCTCAGCAGTAATATGCTTAACCTAGAAGTGAGCAGGGAGAAAACAAACACAAATAACACATTATAATACATCATAAAGCTGATCCTTTATAGATCACCTCGTACAGGTTCACTGCATTACGGACAGCTCTGCACAGGGCCGATGCAAACAACTTATAAAGTCACTTGATACAACTTCAACACTAAGAAACTGATCTCATGAGCACTATCTTCTTGAAACTCAGTCATTCATCACTTTGCTCATGTTTAATTTGTTTGCTATTGTAATTTAGACCACCTCAGAAAGAGCGGTCACCCATACCTCAACTGTTCCTAGGATTGTCTCAGCATCCAACTCATTGTCACAGGAGGGATCCTGGTAGTAAAAGATTTCTTGAGGATGGGGGTTCCTGCCCAAAAGCTTTATTTTGTTCTGAGGTATTTCACGAACACGCGCAAACCACTGCACCTTTGCTTTTTTCTTCTTCTCGTTGTCTAGAAAGGATCAGAAGATCATGAGCTCTGAACAGAGTGAACGGGACATCGGCAAAACATCTGGCAGGCAACACTTACTGTCCGAGAAAAGCTTCAGAAGCTGAGCAACATAGGGACAGTCATCTTTGTCTGCTTCTATCAGGACATACTGACCCAGAGACACAACAGTTCTGTCAGGCCTTCCATCTACAGCTACTGATAAAGACCTGTGGAGAACAAACACGGGGGAGCACGTTAAAAGCACATGTGAAGGTTTTTAACTATTCTGACAGCCGACTGGGTGTCTGTTAGCTATTTTCCTGCTAACAACTATTAGTCACGAAAACACGACACTCACTGATAGTTGACGGTCTTCAGCTTTCTGTCTTCACTCAGCGGCTCTCCTTCCCACCTATAAGTCCGTCGCACACGCAGTCTGGTGTAGTAGCGATTCATTTTGCGGAACCTGGGAAAGAAACCCAACGACGTTTCTTAAAGACCATCACTGGGACTTAGCTCGTGCTAACTGGCTAACTCAGTGAGCGAGCACAAAAGCAGAGGCCAGTGTGACCTCCAGTCTACCGCTTACCTTCAAACGATCCTCCGAATGATATTAAACCCCCGAAACATACGACGGTAACCCCTTTTCTGGAAACAGCCTGAAAGTTAGTAACTCAAAACAGACCCTTCGACCTCCCCAGACCTCTCGGATGCCTTGAGCCACGACACAACCTTTTCCCGCGAAAAAGTTCCATATTTGCATAATGATGTGTGATTGGACCAATTAGGTTAGTCTACGCCTACTGGTCGAATAATCTCAGTATCGGATCAGATCCGGTGTAGTTTGGTCGCCGCCCTGTAGGGGTCGCTAACCCGCCCAGCTCAGGAGGAAGTGCAGTTCAGGGTTTCCGGTCTGGACGCGGTTCGTTTCTTTAAGCTCTGTTTTGTGGGCAGATGGCTAACAGAACAGTTAAAGATGCCAACAGTATTCACGGAACCAACCCGCAGTATCTGGTGGAAAAGATCATCCGGACGCGGATATACGAGTCGAAGTACTGGAAGGAGGAGTGTTTCGGCCTCACAGGTGCGGAGGAGCCGCTCGGGCTCTAATGCTGCCGGCAAAACGGCAGGCGCGCGCTGTTTCTATGCTTTTTTAGCCGAGCATTAATTTAAAACATACCTTTCTCTTGCTTAAGACACTAATGTATCTTCTGAAGCAGGAGTGTTGTCTATTTTAAGCTGAATTATCGTGCTAAATGTATCTGTAAATAAACTGTGGCTACAGACCACCAGCTGACTCCATTTTTTATTTTCGAGAAACACGAGTGAAGAGACTGGCACAGCAACCAGCTCCACCCTCATAAAGCAGCATTTTGTTGTAGTATTTGTTCAGTGCTGCTTGTGTGGATTTAATAATTGAATAGCGTTTTTGTTAACTGCTTTCTTTTCCTTCCTTTCGACCCAAAGCTGAGCTCGTTGTGGACAAAGCGATGGAGCTGAAGTTTGTTGGTGGAGTTTATGGCGGAAACATCAAGCCCACACCCTTCCTGTGTTTGACCCTGAAGATGCTCCAGATTCAGCCCGAGAAAGACATCATTGTGGAATTCATCAAGAATGAAGATTTCAAGTATGCACCTGGCTTTATCTTCATTTCTTCATGATCTGTCTTTGCTGTCTGTGAATTCACAATGTTCTTGATGTCACTCGAGTTCATGATTTTTGTCCATCCGGATCAAGGCTGTAAAAGATCACTTCTTCAGTGTTGGCCGCCTGTTAAAATTCAGTTTGCATCGTGTTATGTTTTAATGTTAAAAGTGAAAGATAAATAACCAAAACAAGATATTAAAAAATAGTACACACAGTAAGTTACACACTAAGAAACTCTTTATGCTTAAATCATTTCATATAAACAGGTTGAGAAGATGGGAGGAGTCATTAGCGATGTCAAAATTCCTGAGCTAATATATGAAACTTTGAATGAAGTCAGATTTGCTTTAATAAGTTTAAAAGGATCACACTTAATCCTAAAACGCATAATGAACTGTTTTCAGATGGAAGTGATCGGTTTTTCTCAGACAATTAATTAGTTAGAACTGAGGTGTTACCGCATAAAATGCATGTTTTTCCAGAAGGTATCACTATGGGAATATGGGAGTTTGTAGTTTGTTCATATTTTTCGAGGGTTTGTATATTTTCCTGACTGAATGTTTTTTATTTGTATTTGTTCTGTGATGTCTTCTGGTTAGATATGTCCGCTTGCTTGGAGCAATGTATATGCGGCTGACTGGCACTTCAGTGGACTGCTATAAGTATTTGGAACCTTTGTACAATGACTACAGGAAAATAAAAACCCAGAACAGAGATGGAGGTAAGCAACATATACGCTGGCTTCATATTAGGTTCAAGATTTGGAGACATAAATATTTGTTAAAATGTTTAAATGACCCTCTTTCCTCAGAGTTTGAGCTTATGCATGTGGATGAGTTCATAGATGAGCTGCTTCATGCAGAGCGAATGTGTGACGTAATTCTCCCAAGGCTCCAGGTTAGCGTTTTTGGATTTATAATAGCTACACGATACAGACTCTGTAAATTTGGATTTCAAAGAGTTCAGTGAATCTGAGACCAAGCGATATCTTCACAGAAGAGGCAAGTACTGGAGGAAGCGGAGCAGTTAGATCCACGTATCAGTGCCCTTGAGGAAGACCTGGATGAGGTGGAGTCCAGTGAAGAAGAAGATGAAGAGGAGGAGAAGGTATCAATGTTTTATTATGTCATGCTGTATGTAGGATATGTTACTGGAAAAGCAGTGTTTACCCACCTCCCACTCACCCAAGTTTTTTTTATTGGGTACTGAACTGGTAACCCCTCCCGTTGCAAGGCCATTTCTCTACCCTTTAGGCCAAAGCTGCCTTGTATGACCAACCTTTTGTTTTGAATTAAATGTTGAGAGCAGGTTATCCTTTCAGATATGATAAAATATTTAAAAAGTCAAACATGGAGACTCATACACATGAATCACCTCATTAGCTAAATAACAGTTAGAACAGGGGGAACATTAAACTGGGAAAAGCAGTGATATGCAGGATCTGCATTAAACTCCATCAAGGAGTTCATGTTTGGAACAAGGAGAGACAGCAGGGACAGTTTGGAGTTTACACGTATAATTTGGTGAAGAATAAAAAGGTTGAGAAATGTTTTCACACATTTTACCAAATAACTTCTTTGCTTTGCTCTTCACATCTACAGCCAGAACGAGTTCCGACACCAGAGCCACACAGGCGGAGTTACAGAGATATCGATCGTCCTCGCCGGTCTCCTTCTCCTCGCTACAGAAGGAGCCGCTCACCCAGAAGGTCAGTGTTTGAAAAGGCATTTGAGCATTCTTATATCCAATGTAGGACCAATTGAATTTTGATTCCATGATTTAGTTAAAATGTAGGGTTAGGTATCAAACTCCACTGTGCTGTTAATCATATAAAAATGTTTCTAACATAATAGTGCTAAACCCAGATTAAAGCTATTCCTAGACTAAAAACAATTTCCAGTGGCCGTTAGCTTTTGGCATTAATGTTATGTCCATGGCTAGGCTTAATCAATAATTAAAATTTAGCCCATATAGTTGATCATTGTAAATATCTGCTAGAGATGATAGTAATCATCCAACTTATCCAGCTCTGTTTATTTACTTGCTTTGTTTTACCTTGAAACAGGCGAAGCAGATCACCTAAGAGACGAAGGTACACATCATCTACAATTCCATCTTCCCCATTCATACTTGCTGCATGCATGTTTCTGATACCCAACTCAAAGATTAAATTAAGCTTCCTCAGGTTGCAGTGCATTTAAAGTCTTTAATGAATTATGTTGTTGGAGGCACATAGATTCTCAGCTGTCTTTATCTGCTGCCCCACAGTCCATCTCCAAGACGTGAGCGGGAAAGAGATCGCCACCGTAGCAAAAGTCCCCGTAGACATCGCAGCAGGTCCAGAGACAGGAGACACCGCTCCAAATCTCCAGGTACTATAGATATTTTTCCCCTTGAGGATTGTAATTTTCTCAGATATAGTAGATGGACCAAGAAATTTAGACGTCCAATTTTTTTTTGGTTTAAAGCTGGAGCTACTGTGTTAATGTTATTAATATGCTCCATAACTCTGTAGTTACCCAAGCTGCCTAAACTGTATTTGTAAAAGGTGCAACTAAAACTTCTCAACCTGCTTCATGTAGATTTTTGGTAAAGCGATCCAGACTTGTTAAAGGTTGAGTACTTGCTCTGGTACTTCCAGAGATGGCTGCTTATAGTAATGATGTTTTGCTCATCTTTGTTACATGGAAAAATCTATGGTTAGTTTAGCAAGTGGAATTTGTTTGTGACTATTGAGTTCAATTGTGATCAATGTTTTCCTGCCAGCTGCAGTTCTCAACTAAAGAAGCAGAATTAAGTATAGTAAGATGAATTAAAAAAATAAGTAAACTGGATTTTTTTTTTCTAGGTTTTTGTAGAGTGGTAGTATCGCTATTAATGTATTTAACATTTGTCTGTCGTTATTCCAGGTCACCACAGAAGCCACCGTCATCGCAGCCACTCTAAGTCCCCAGAAAGGTAATCTATGAAATAATGGCTTGTTATTCTGCATGATAAGTAAAGTTGGATCAGTTTATAAATGTTATTTTTGTGAAGTGCTCATACCTGATTTTTAAAATTTATTTATTTATTTATTTATTTTTTTTTTTTTTAAATCCTCTCCCTCAATACAGTCGTTCAAAGAAGAGTCACAAGAGGAGTCGAAGAGGAAATGAGTAGTTTTTTTTTTTTGTTGTTGTTTTTTTGTAATAAGTAATTTGTAAAATTTTGTTGAACCTCTCCCTGCTCAAATCAAGCCCCAAAAATGTTTTTGACGCTGTCTTCCTTTTATAGGTAAATCTGTCCATCGTAATTGTTTTCTTAAACTCGGTTCTGTAACAGTATGTGAAATGCTTCATATAACACTGAAGTGGTAAATAATAAACTGTTTATTAAAACATTTGTTGTCCGTCATCTTTAAAATTAAGCAAAATGCTGCATATTTATGCAGAAAACCCATCGTTTTACTGCTTCTTTTGCAAAGTCCAGACTTTGAAACCTTGAGTTAGCCTGTGGTTATCTGAGTTATAACTAAGTATATTACTACTTTAAAATGCAAGAAGTTTTACAATCTAATAAACTATTTTAACTGGAATACTCTACTTACGAGGGGAGAATCTGAAAGCAGACGATGTGATCAAACAACTTGTCTACACCGGAAGAAATACTGCAAACAATAATATCATGTGTTCAAATATTGAATTGTTAGTAGATCACTAATTCCTTAGTTACCTCTGATCTAAGCACCTGGTTTTAGATATATGCTTGCACTAGTTTTACACAGATGACCCAGGTCCAAAGTGGATCCTGTCTTGTGCGGGTTTTAGGGTTGCAGTTTAAACCCACTATAGGGACATAAAAACATTTTTCACTGAATTTCAAACAGACCATGTTTGAGTGTTTCTCTATCACTTTAGAATACACTTATTCATTATTCATTCGTTTTTATATTTTTAAATGACAAAATGAATTGACAGAAGTGGATGGGCTTATTCCTCCGAAACAGGCGAGACTTTTATTTTGAAAAGCGGCCCTGGGGGCAGCCATTGTTCAATGGCACTGTTGGCTCCTTCACTCATCAACCTACAACATTCACATGCAAACAACCGGCTAGACGCTGCAAACTCCCAGAGTCACAATGTATAAAAACCTCGAGAACATGTGCGCCATCGACACATGAACAGCAGTAACGGTGAGAGGCTCCGTGTAGCATGCGCGGTGTTGTGTTTTGCCCATTAGGAGAGGACAGCTGCCCGCTGAGGGAGTGAAGGGACGCAGTTTGGACAGGTCAGTACAGTTCACTCGCTCACAGGGCTGTTAACATAAAATGACTATTTCATATAGCTTTACACTTAGTCCACACGCTAGAACATTGTAGCTTATCATTTTTCTCTTTATTTCAATTGAAGGGGAGCTTTATACCTCAGGTTTTTCTTTTTTCCAAAGTAAATTGGACTCAGATGACCTGCAGCTGAAGGGAAATGTTAAAACGGCTTAAAGGTCCACTTAAAGCGAAAGGCACAATTTGAAACACTGACCTTTCCAGCTCACTGATACTGCATGGAGCAGTTCTGCCCTGCGCTGCACATGGCTCAGGCCTTTAACTACAGCTCAGGCCCTTCAGAGCTGCAACAGGTGTTTTGGGCAGGATAAGAAGAGGCACTGGAATCAGGGAGAAGTGATCTAAAGGCTTCTCAACTCCCCACTGCCTTGCACAGCTTCAGGAAATCCCTGCCCTACAGTTCAACCTTAGCTGGAGGGTTGATGTTGAGCAGGGGTTTCCTCAGGACAAGATTCGAGACCAGGACCTTAAATGTGTGACTGTTTGCAGGGGCAGGTGGTGGCTGTAAGGAATGGACACCTGGACGCCTAACCCACGGGCCAAGCCCTTCATCCCTCGACAGCAGCGGAGCTTCTACCTTACGTGGAAATACAAACTCGCCAACAAAAGGGCCATCCGGAGACTCTGCCAGGCGAGGACATGCGTTTCCCTTACTGTTTCATTGATAGCATGTAAAGAGTACTCTCAAATATACAGGCGTTTTGCACATGGCCTGTCATGAGAATATTAACGGTAGTGCTGAAGTTATGCACCAGATTTATGCTGTATGACAGAATACAGTAACAGTTTGTTGTCTGATTGTGTTGTGTTTGGTGGTGGTTGAATCTCAGATTGTTTTGTTTTAACTTCATTGTTTTTGATTCCTCAGGCAGGTGCTGTGCTTTTCCTGTTGATTACTGTACTTGTAAACATAAAACTCATTCTTGATACCAGAAGAGCTGCTAGCGATGAAGATGCTGCACAGGACTACGGTAAAGGCAGTACTCACTAGTGATTTCATTTTTCGGTCATAGTGACACTTCACGCTTTTGTTATATTGCTTTAATTCTTATCGCTGAATAATCTCAGACGATGCCTTGGCCAACATGGAAACCCCGCGAAGACCAGCCAGTGGGCGCAAGGTTCTGGACATCGAGGTGTACTCCAGTCGTTCCAAAGTGTATGTGGCAGTGGATGGTACCACAGTGAGTCAATCTCAACCTTTGCACCTTTCTTTAGTGGTTTTACCCCCTTTCGCTGACAAGTTATTTTTCTACTTCTTGCAAATGCAGCTACATCTGTCAACAGAAACACTGTCCTGTTTAAAGTGAGCAATCTTTAAAGATACATGTTTTGTGTTCAGTGCTTACTTCTAGACCAACCACTCTTAAAGTTTCTATTCTAATGTCCCCTTTGTGGATAATACGTGCTACCACACTGCTGCTCGGCTCCCTGAATCATGTGCATATTTCTAGCAGCTCTTAGTAAAAGTTTGCTTAGTCAGAGCTAACACTTCTCAGCTGCTAAATGTTCTCAAAAATATACCTGTTAGGAATGGGCAAGACAGATTAACAAACTAGAGTTATGTAGAGATAATGGCTCCATTAACATGTTCATTATTTGATATTACTGTGTTTTCCTGTTTGACTAATAGCAGCATGAAGTTACTTCTTTGTGTAATTAATTTTGATCTGTAGGTGTTGGAGGACGAGATTCGGGAACAGGGAAGAGGCATCCATGTAATTGTTCTAAATCAGGCCACGGTGAGTAGATCTTATTTGTGCAACCAAAAGGATACAGTGCCTTCTTATATATTTTATTTTATTTTATTTACCGCAAGCTGTTTTTCAATGATTTGAAATGGCAGGTATAATGAGAACTTTCAGCTATCTTGCCATTCTGAATCCTGGATATGTCTTGGGGAGTAATCTAATCCATAGTGCAGAAAACAGGCATATATCCTCTCCCAAAACATCACTCAAAAATTACTGCAGAAGAGAAAATAAATCACAAGCTTCTATAGGACTTAAAGACCATGGACAGACTTAACAAAATAATTATTCAGTTCACACTCTGCTTTAGAGTAAAGAGATGAATGTATCATAACATGTGGCTTCTTTTGTACAAACACCTCTAAAACATTACACGTCATGCAAGGAAGGAAAGGGAACATGAATGAATATGTCCGAGTATGCTGCCTAAAAAACTCAATACTTCTCTAAAAGAAAAGATGAAGGTTCCTGTATGACCTAAACAATTTCTTAAATTGACCCGCACTTAAAAAGTTCAGCTCAGGTCAGTTGCTGCAGTTTTTATTTGATGCTGTGCAGTATTATAGCGCTTCTACAGTTGAGGGCAATATTCTTTTATGTGTCATTTTGGCTACACAGGGCCATGTAATGGCAAAGAGAGTGTTTGACACCTACTCTCCCCATGAAGATGAAGCCATGATCCTCTTCCTCAACATGGTCACTCGTGGCAGAGTCCTTATCTTCACCATCAAGGTTGGAGGATATTGCTAGCTTACACCTTAACAGCTTTTACATGTATTTATATTTGACATTTAAATAAGAATGCACGTGTTCTGTGTTGTATCCCGCCTAGGATGAGGGAACCTTCCATTTAAAGGATGCTGCCAAGAACCTGTTGAAGGGGCTGGGCAGTCAGGTGTCTGCTACTTTGAGCTGGAGAGATATGTGGGCACTTGTTGTGAAGAAAGGAGGTAGGATTCCTGTATAATGACGCATAACTTGTAAATTAGTTTTTTAATTTGATATATATAATTTTCACAGATTTTTCAGAATTTACACCGGAGATAGAAATCTGTATCTGCGTGATGGAAATATAAATGTAACGGAAACTTGTAGTTGTGCAGTGTCCAAAACAACAAATGACGATGTGAAGACCCTGATGTGGCTTAAAGCAGTGGGAAGTTAAACTGGTGGCTGTATGTACACTGCAGTCATTCAAGGAGCTTTTAAAGTTAAGCACTTAAAAAGCACAAGTTAAGAGAAAAGAAATTAAGACTGTGTTTAAAGCACAACTCAAAGCATCAGTTGAATAATAAAATGAGTTTAAGGATTAATTTACAAAAGAGCCATCCGTATTGGACAAACAGCATTTGTTTTCTGGGTGTTGATGATATGATTGTTCTTAGGTCAAGTATATGGTGAAAAGCACTCAAAGTCACCTGCCCTTTCTACCTGGGGAGACCCTGTGTTGCTGAAAACTGAGGTTCAGCTCACTGCTGCTGAAGGTACAGACCTCATATTACTTTCATGTCTATTTATTTTCAAGGATTTTAGCTGCATGAGAGCCTTAACTTTTCCTGAAATACCTTAACCAGACATTCAGCTGGATAATACATGTCATTATTGGTGAACACAGTAAAATAGTGGCCAGTCCAGAGTTGAACAATCTAGCAAAACATCTACGTTGTAGAGGCAGAGTGTCACTGGGCGGACACAGAGCTGAACCGTAGGAGGAAGCTTTTTTGCAGCAAAGTGGAAGGCTATGGCAGCATCTGCAGCTGTAAAGATCCAGCACCGATTGAGTTCAACCCAGAACCAGTAAGTATTTGCTAGAATATCAAGTATCTCTGACTATAATCACAGGCTGGTCATTTTAAATATGACACAAAGTTTGGTATGTATGTGTGTGTGTGTATATATATATATATATATATATATATATATAAAATTATATATATATGAAATCATTATTTTCAGAAGTTTAGAATTGTTAAAAATAAATAATCATTTGTTTGAGTATTTGTTTACATTTTTCATTATTGCCTGCCTAAAACTTTGCACAGTACTATATATATATATATATATAATGTGTATGTGTGTGTATATATATTATATATATATACAGTACTGTGCAAAAGTTTTAGGCAGGTGTGGAAAAAATGTAAACAAAGAATGCTTTCAGAAATATAAATATTGATTGTTTATTTTTAACAATTTACAAAATGCAAAGTGAGCGAACAAAAGAAAAATCTAAATCAAATCAGTATTTGGTGTTACTACCTTTTGCCTTCAAACCAGCATCAGTTCTTCTAGGTACACTTGCACAAAGTCAGGGATTCTGTAGGATTATAGTCGGTGTATGATCAACCAGTTTTACCAAACAGGTGCTGATGACCATCAATGTCACACGGAGGTTGAAACACAGTCATGTTTGGAACGACCTACCAGCCGAGTTCCTTCAAAAACTGTGTACAAGTGTACCTAGAAGAACTGATGCTGTTTTGAAGGCAAAGGGTGGTCACACCAGATATTGATTTGATTTAGATTTCTCTTTTGTTCATTCACTGCATCTTGTTGGTTGATGAAAATAAATGATGAACACTTCCATTTCTGAAAGCATTCTTTGTTTACAGCATTTTTTCACACCTGCCTAAAACTTTTGCACAGTACTGTGTTTTTTTTATATATATATATATATATAACACGTGTGTGCATGTATGTATGTATGTATGTATAATAAAATGTATATTACAATTGGTAAGGTCACCTTTTTAAAGAAATGCTATTCAGCAAAATGGCAGTATACAAGAGATGATTTTCTTCACCAACATATTGTGTCTTGTTTAGCTACCCAACAATAATGTCTACAGTGTTCCGGTCGCTGTGATCGCAGGAAACAGACCAAACTATCTCTACAGGTGAGTGCAGTTCTGTATTTCCTTGTTTCAGCTCAAAAATGCTGATTAAAAAGGAGCATTGTTTTTTTTGTTTATGTGCAGAATGCTGCGCTCCCTTCTCTCATCTCATGGTGTGAACCCACAGATGATCACTGTATTCATTGATGGATATTATGAGGTGGGTCGTCTTAGATGTATTCTTTCTCGGCACTTTTCACTTGAAAGTAAAATGGACAATTATTTCACATGGGTGCTTTACATTTCCTTTTTTAATAGGAACCAATGGATGTGGTGGAATTGTTTGGTCTTAAAGGAGTTCAGCACACGCCCATCAGCATTAAAAATGCCAGAGTGTCCCAGGTGATTTATCAGACTTTAGCCGACGGGTTCTGGTGTGATTGCTGCTTGTGAACCGGTTCCAACAAGTTGCTCTAGTTTGTTGTGATGAACGGTGTCATCACAGCTATTGAAGTAAAATCATCTCCTTTCCCCCCCAGCACTATAAAGCCAGCCTGACTGCAACTTTTAATCTATATCCAGTGAGTACTGATCCTCCAGCTCAGGAGAAAAACTGTAATGATTGCATACATGAGTATGTGTAATATTCTTTACTGATTTTGAGTTGTTGTAAAATACTTTACCACATATATCAGCTTAGTTCTTTACTAATACATCAAATATACTAATATAGAATATTCTATTTAAGGAATAATCTTTGAACATCAAGTTACTTTACAATTTTATATTTTTATGGAACCTAATCACCAGAAGTACAGATGTTTGAAGTTGCCATTATTCTGTAGATCCTATAATGCCCATATTAGAAGCTCCTACTATAAGCTGTTTTTCTTTGTGGGATTTTAACCTCCTGTGTTAAAGAAAAACGGTACAAACTCTTTTTTTTTTTGTTTTGATTTTCTTTTCCCAATAATTTGCAGTCGTTCATAGCTTATTTTTACACTACCTGTTAGTAAGATATATGATCTTGTTGTGGGATTGGATATTCTCCAAATGTGTTGAGAAACTTTAACCAGTGTGATAGTATTTATACACGTCAATAGTGTGCATATTTTTGACTTGATGACAAAACATTGTTTAATTTCAGGATGCAAACTTTGCCATTGTCTTGGAGGAGGACCTGGATATTTCTATAGATTTCTTCAGGTAAAAAAGTCCTGAGGAGCACAGTCTTTGCATGCAAGATTATATCCACTAGAGGGCAGTAAGTCTCAGAACAAATTGTAAAAGTTTGTATGTATATAATATACTCTGGTTGCTTAAATCTGAAATCTTAGATAGCATAGTTAACAATAAAGTTAACTAAATGAATTAAATTTTAAATAAAACTAAAACCAGCCTTCGGATTGAGTCTTTATGGTGTAGAAAATGATACAAGAGCATCCATAACCAATTCCCTTTTATTCTTAGCTTTCTTAGTCAAACCCTTCATTTGCTGAATGAAGATGAGAGTCTCTATTGCATTTCAGCCTGGAATGACCAAGTGAGTGATGCAATCACACTCTCTCTATTACTAGTTACACTGTAAAGTGTAAATACACTTGTGGTTCACTGTGTACTGTGACCTCGCAATGACGAATAGTCACTTTCACTTTTCATATGGACGTGAAGTCTATAGTCGACAAAGAATTTACAAATAATTTCAATAGCATTCTAAAACTTTGTCTCTCTTTTCCAGGGCTATGAGCACACAGCAGAGGACCCTTCCCTGCTTTATAGAGTGGAGAGTATGCCTGGGTTGGGCTGGGTGTTGAAGAAAAGCCTTTACAAAGATGAGTTGGAACCCAAATGGCCCACTCCAGAGAAGGTCAGGGAGCTCATTATTGAAAGTATTTTTTTTATTTGACCTTTTAATGTGTAAAATTCTATTGCATGAAACACTTTCAGAGAGAAATGCTGCTTATACACTTTAAACATTTCATTAACCTTGTTCTGTCCTTCCTCTCTGGTAGCTGTGGGACTGGGATATGTGGATGCGGATGCCAGAGCAGAGGAAAGGGAGAGAATGTGTCATTCCTGATGTCTCGCGCTCCTATCACTTTGGAATCATTGGTCTCAACATGAACGGTTACTTCCATGTCAGTGTACATTTTTTTTAATGCTCATTTGCAAGAATTGTCCCTTTTTTAACTGCAACACATTGTTTTGTGTTTGCAGAACTTGCACAGTCTGTAAGAACAAAACAACAACATACATTTACTAGTGAATGAAAGAGTTGCTGCCTTGGTGAATGATTGTAAATCATGTATCATCACAAAAAGAAAAAAGGAAACTTTTCTGGTACATGACCACACTGAGAGGAGTGTGTCACTAGGATTTGGAATAGAAAAGCACTGTAGATTTAGATCCAGAACACGGGTTTTGTAAATTGTTGTATAATCCCTGTTTTCTTTTGTAGGAAGTATATTTTAAGAAGCACAAGTTTAACACCGTCCCAAATGTTCAGTTGAAAAATGTTAATGGGTATGTAAGAGATCCAGCCATTACTTTGTTTCACCTAAACAGTTCCAATTGCTCAGTATTTGCACAATTGTATTTGTATTTGATTTGTTTTCTTAACAGCTTGAAGAAAGATGCATATGAGGTGGAGATCCAGAATCTTTTACGGTAAACTGTCACTACTCAACAGATTGAGTTTCCAAACAATAATTTGAAAGCAACAGCCTTGTTATAGTGCTACTCTTTTACTCTGGGTTTTCCAAAAATATTCACACCAGTTTAATCGTGGGTCACCACGCTGGCTCTTTGAACTATGGAGCTACTGAAGTCTTCTAGAGGCTAAAAGAACTTGTGGTTCCAACCTAACAAAACAATTATTCAATCTAGCAAGGCATACATGCTCTTGTATGGTTAGGACAAAACTACTGTGGCACATAAGTGTGTGTGTGTGTTTGTTTTCCCCCCCTATGTAAAACTCACTTTCTTTGTGTTTTCAGGGAGGCAGAAGTTTTAGACCACAGCAAGAACCCTTGTG
Organism: Hepsetus odoe; assembly: GCA_017165825.1. Classification (NCBI taxonomy): domain Eukaryota; kingdom Metazoa; phylum Chordata; class Actinopteri; order Characiformes; family Hepsetidae; genus Hepsetus; species Hepsetus odoe. Next base: position 19,634,638 of record CM029366.1, on the reverse strand, counting down.
AAGACACGTTCATCCCAGATACTGAGGGAAAGACCTATATAATGTTCATAAAGATGGAGCAGGAGGCAGACACCAGTACCTGGACTGAACTGGCAAAGGTAGAAACTGACAAATCACTGACACTCCAGCAGCAGTACTTGCCTCCAGTTCAGTTCAGTACAAACAAGAGAGTGATGTGTGCATTTTGTTCTGTCTGCAGTGCCTACATGTGTGGGACCTAGATGTACGAGGCTATCACAGAGGGCTATGGAGGCTCTTTAGAAAGAAGAACCATGTTCTTGTAGTGGCGGTTCCAGTCTCACCCTACTCGTGAGTCATGATCTACTGATTTTATATTTGTACATCATCATGCTACATCTCTCTGTGTACATATTGCAAGCCTTACTGCTAGATTGCATTTCTGCCGGGCTGTCAAGCATCTAGAGCTGCAGATGCTCATATTTCAAAATATACAGCAGGTATTTACTTAAATTAATATAACATTATAACCCCCAGTGTAAGACTAAAACAAATAATGGGGGAAAAAGCATTCACTGTAATAGGTCCCGTCACAAAAAAATGTCCGTTGTGGTGACTAGATTTTACATAAAATATTTATTACACAATATGTTTATCTATTGTTACTATTACTTCATAGTTCACAGTCTTGTTTAGAAGTAACCTTTAGGTCATTAGCCTAACGCACTATGACGCGTAAACCGGACATCAGAAATGTGTAAGACCACAAGACAAATAACCGTTTTAAACATAAAGGAACTTTCTATGTTAAACAGCTAGAAAGAAATATCATCTTTCTCACCTTTAGACAAAAGGATTTGTGTGACTTCATCGCTGCAGTGTGCAGTCATTTTTTAGCTCTTTCTTCACTTTATCTTACAGGATTAGGAAACCTACTCATGTTACCCCTATTCATTTGGAGCCTCCACCCAAAGAGGAAGGAGCCCCAGTAGAGCAGATGTAGAACAGCTGCAGTTCACTCCCACATCCAAACAGAGGGCCCACTCACTCTGGGCCCACTCCAGCACACTGTTGGAAGAGTTCGGGCCTCATGAAAAGCTGGGGTAGCTTGTCCTTCTCCACTGTGTCATTGTTTGTGCTGCTGAACTACAGGTTCTTAAAGGATTTTGATTTGAGGTGAGGATTTTTGGAAAATGGAAACGGGGAGTAAAGCTCTTCCGAAGAGTTACGGTATACATTAGAATCTGTGCAGTGATCAAATCCTCTTTTCTGAGAACATGGGGATGAACCCTTGTAATAAGAAAAAAAGCTGTCAACTTTTTTTGCCTTGGTACAATTAATAAAGGGCGGAGCTTGAGAGTTTCATTATGGACAAATAAAAAGCCAAATCCAGATTTGGATGACTGGACAAGAAGCGAGTAACCGTATCTTATTTAACACTACTGGATGCTTTTGGTTTTACTGTACATACATTTTAACTTAAAACTATTTATTTTGCTAGTTGGAGGTTTCTTATTATTTTGCATAGTTCATTTTTTGTGAGGAAAACTATACTTAGAGTACAGAGGCTTAACATTGGTTACAAATAAAAAGATCTATAGACATATATTTTTGAAGTAAAAATAAAAAATTGTCACTCGTTTTCATCTGAGAAGTGATTGGTACTTGAAAGAAGGTTGGTACTAAGACTCTACTGTGGAGCCCCGCTGCTGGTTGAGAGAATGTATGGTGCTCTTGTTAAAATATACATAATTACCTCAGACGACCTTTTTTTAAATTGAAAGTTGGGTCAAGTTTCATTCTTTAAATAATTTATAGAAGTAGCCAGGTCTACTGTCTCTTTCAGCCTAGTGAACTTGTGAGGAAGGAGAGTACCTGAGGTTACGTTTTCTAGATTAATGGGCCGGGCTCCTTGTCTCTGTAGGTCTAGGCACCAAATATTGGAAGGTAACGGAAGGGAGGACTAATATTATCAATGCAGCCTTCATGTTTTAATATGACTGCCTTTGTTTATTAATAATCATGCAAAAGTGACTTGCCTGCTGTCAGAACCACATCATTTCAGTGGCTACCTTAAGTTAAAACCACAGGCATTACGTTAGTATTTTATTCACTGTTAGAATGCAATGATTGACTGAATTGATTGTTTTGTTTTTTTTGTTGTTGTTAGTTGAAATGACTGCTGTTTTTCAAGGTCACATGGAGACACCAAGTCACCAAGTCCTGTAACATTTCTTTCGTCTTGGTTGTCTTCTGCTTCTATTGTTTTGGTTCTCTATTTTGTTTTATTTTTTTCTAAGTTTTTTAATAAATTGAAATGTTTGGTAAAGGTTTGCATTTCCTCTGTGATCCTTTAAACTCATTCTGGCTATAAAAGAGGATCGGTTTTGTTAGATATTTTGGATAAATATTTGTAATAGTAAACCTGAGATTAGAAACCTAATCATAACTAACTACTGTCAGTATTTAAAAGAAAATCTGGGGGGGAAAAAGGCTAAAATGTGCTTTTATAAAGTAGGGAGAATAGGAATGAATACTATTAAGCTTATGGTTGCAACAAATCTGTCGGCGCTTTTAGCTTTATTTTCTTTACTTTGGTTATACTGGAAGTTAATCATTAGTTTTGCTTTACAAATGTATTTAACCAGACAGTCTTAGGTCACTCCCCAAGGGATTTTTAAATAGGCATCCCTGTGGAGACTTCCCAAGGGAGGTTATTGCTTTGTAGGGATTTCTTCTACTCCAAAGTCATTAATTGCAAAGCTGACAATTGAGTACTTTGTGTATTTTAAACTAATACCTATAGAACACTTCAGCTTGAAATGTCATCACAGTACTTACAGCTGCTGTTAGATAAGCTTAGAAAACCTCAGGCTAATTTCCTGTACATAGGAAATTGTGTGGGCATTGAAATCCAGGCAAATCTGTTTCCTGTATGGTTTCAAATGTAAATGTAGTTGGTCATGGTGGGTTTATTTATTTGCCTAAAGGTATTATGATTCCCTGGTACTCATTTGGGAATGTTAAAAACAGATTTAAACCATCTGCCTAATATCGTGTAGGTACCCCCCTTGCTGTTAAAACACTTCCGACTCATTTTGGCATAAACTTCGCTGTGGCACCAAGACAGCAGATCCTTAAACCTCTGAAAGTCCTGAAAATCGAGGCCAAGATGGACTGAAGTAGGTTGTCAGCTCGAGATCTGACAAATTTGGAAAAACGCCAAACAAGTCAACACTTTAAGCCCTTTATCACGTTTCTGAACAGTAATGTTTACTAACACTCGTTCATTATTTTAACCATTTATCCTGAGTAGAGTCACGGAGGATGCAGGAGCCTAAAACTAATCCATCTAATATTCAAGAAAATATAATTCATCAAAACACCTTTTACCATTTCTCTGAGGTCCTGCTCTGTTGTCCACTTGCTTTTTCCCTTTCAGCCTTAAATTGTGCCCTTGTAATGAGATGATTAGTATTATTCACCCGTATTATTCAGATGGACAGAAAGGAAAGGCAGATGGATATCTGGTAGAAGGAAAATCTTGCTGCATCACAACTGAATTCTAAAGCCACTCTCTGCCACAGTGCTGGTTTGGTGTTTCAGATGTTAGTTGATTTGGCAGACAGGGGAGTGTATCAACCAGTAGACGGGTGGTGGTCTAGTGGTAGGGTAATTGCCTATGGACCTCTTGCTCAAGAGGTCCCGGGTTCGAATCCCACTGGGTCCCTGAGCAAGACCCTTAACGCTGCCTTGTTCCAGGTCCCTGTAATTAGGACATGGAAGTAGCTCTGGATAAGAGTGTCTGCTAAATGCCGCAAATGTAATTACATTACAACATCAAGCATTTCCCAAGTTTCTTGGAATTCGTAAAGATCTTCCATTAGGTAGTGTAGAAGCTTCCTTGCCTTTTCCTCATAGAATCACAGCCGCTTTGACCTTCCTGCAGTGAATGACTGGTCCCAACATTGCGAACAGGTTTGGAAGAACAAGCATGTTGATGTAGTACAGAGGTCCATCTGTCATCCCAGCATTGGAAAAGAAACAATGGTAAGCAGACATCTACAAACGTTTGGGCATATAGTGAGGACGCCTGTGCAATACATCAGAAAAAAATCAGTTTTTAGACATGACAAGTTGTGATAAATATATTTCTTTCTTCTCAGAAGCGCAGAGCTCACTCTACCTATTAGAGAAAATGGACATACTCAACTAGCTCTGATTGAGCCTATTCTCTTTCCATATGTTCCAAGCCCCATTCTTTGAAAAAGCCTTTACTGGGTCAATATTTATAACACAGTCACGCATAGAATACAATACAAACACGAGAAGAGGGTATTGCAGAGTGGCGATATCTGTTCAACCGCTGCATGGTCATTTAAGATAATAACCTCAATTTTATGTACACTGTTGGAAAGTTGTCATTTAACCAAAGCATAAGACCATTCGCTCAGTGTTTTGTCTCAAATAAAATTGCTTCCTGCTGAGATGTGAAATTACTGGCCAGTTGAGTTCCTTCAAGTGAATCAGAGAAGCCCCAGACAACAAAAATAATGAGCAAACATGGATGTTTATTGACCGAAGCAATGCATATGTGACAGCTGATAAGTCTTTATTCTAAGTAGTGGCCGTCTAATGATTCACCTGTCATGTAATGTGGCACATTATTGTCAGTGCTAACATAATTTGTTGCTCTCAGAGTGCTTCAGCTGTGAAACCATTAATTCTACATAGCTTTCTGTGTATGTGCTACATATCACCTATAATGGCCCACATCGCTAGGTAGGTTTTCATTCATTACAGTTATGAAAGATGTACCTACAAGTGCAGTAGCATGTAGGATAGCAATGTCTTCTCTGGTCATTCAGTCTGTTTCACTTAAACATTTATTTTCATTTTCAGATGTATGATCTGTAAGCGTCCAGTCTATGATCTAGATATCTATCAAAACTTGAACTCACTTTTAAAGACTTTTAACTGGTGTATAATAATATATTATTAACTGCACATGAACCTTTATTACTAGTTAAATAACAGGTGAAATGGGACTGAAGTCTTTCAACTGCCTTGTTTGTCCAGATGGCAATACAAGTACATGGTCACAGCCATCACTGCCAGCTAAAAGACAACACAGGAACAAAAATCATTTCAATGTATTATTTATGATCAGCTTCATCTCATGTAAAATATGACTGAGTTTACATCGTGTTATAAACTTACTTCAACTCCACACACTCCTGTAGCTACTCCTCCCACAATGTAGGTATTCTTTATTATATTCAGAGTCAGCCGTTCATAACAGCCCTAAAGACAAAAAAATTATATTAAATTGCCCAAGGAATACATTTGTAATATGTACAAACAAGGTTCAATTCATCTATATGTGAACATTTTTAAATCTCTTTTCATCGCTTAAAATTAAACAAGCATGTTTTAAGATATCTAATATATACAAATGACCTCAATACGTGGCTCTATCTATAGATGTTGTTTTTTGTAGCATCACAAAAAGGATTAAAAAGGGACTGTATAAGAAATAAATTCATATTTTACAAGCCAATCCAAATTAAAATAAAATGTATATTTTTGAAAGATGAAGAAAATGGTTTCTACCAAAATACAGGGCTTTTAAAGAAACGGTAAAATCTGCCTACCTCCTTATTACCTCCTTTAATAATACCAGAGCATTTAAAGGAATTCTTACTGAAGTCAGTTCAACAGTGTTCTTCCTTACCTCTATTGAACTGTTCAGTGCATTCTCCATGTTGCAGAAGATTTCAGTGACTTTGCAGCAAGCGGTAGGGTACATATCACTGTTTTCTTTGTAAAAATATGAATCGTTGAAATCTGTGTAGTTGGTAAAGCCACAGCAGTGCAGCTATAGCATAACACATTAAGAGAAATGGTGCACAGTTAATGGTACAGATGCAGTGCTGAAAGATGAAAGATGTGCACTTGGTAGATACTGTATATTTTACTGGGTTAATGTGGCTTCATGGATGCAGGATGAAGATATATAACACAGGCATGGCTGTCATTACTGATAGATTCTCTTTGGCAGCTTATTTAGCAAACCAATTTCAACATTTTTTCCTTTCCACACTTTCCGTTGGCCTATGGGGTTATGAGGTTGCTCTACTAAAGGAATGACTGATGAATTTTCAACCAGCCACATACCGAGCTGCCTCAGGCATGGATCAGTGTGTGTGCTGGTATGTTTTGGTGGCATTGCTTTGATTAGCCTTGGCTTACCTTCGTCATGGTCATGTTCCACATGTTTGTGACAACTTTATCGTTCCCATACTGCTCCTTCAGAGCAGGTGTGGACCAAGCCTTTAGGATGTTCTCGATCTAGAGAGAAAATAGATCCGACTAGTGGCAGGCAAAAAAACTCAACCATATATTAGAATGCATCAAGATTAGAATTGATGCAATAGACGCCAGGAAGAATTTTCTAATCACATGCACCTATTATCATTCATATTTATCAACTTAGAATTCAAATGCCTACTGCATACATTGGCCATCTCTGATCGCTGTCCTTACTTATTTGTTCTTTATTTGCTTTGAGTGGTGATGAATGCCCAAAACAAATGCAGGCACAAACTAAAGACAGCTCCAAAGATGATAATCTTATGTTGATCCCGATCATAGAAGAAATTTCCATATAAATTGATGCTTTTGGCTGGGGAGGTTTCAACCAATTATGTTACATTAAATTATCATTTCATGCAGCAAACTATATGAAAGGATGCAGTGATGCGGCAACTGCCTCTGCTAAAATATGGTGCCCTTTGTGTATAGACCATATGTGGCTTTTTGCACGCTCTCCCCCCACACTAGTGGAATCAATGAAAAAAATGAAACAGCCTATCTGTAGCCATTCTGACCCCCACCCTCTCACACCTTCTGGTTCATTATTAGTTAGGTTTTGATTAGTAAACCCTGATGAGTTTCAATCACACAAAGGCTCATTTGCGGTGGAGGTGGAGTGCTGCTGAATAGGAGAGATGGATGGATGGAGGAGGGTGGCGGGTCAGTATGAGTGGACCTCCGCATGCCTGGGGGGACGTGCAGACAAGCCGCAATTAAAAGACCCCCCTCCATCCTCCCTAGAAGAAGGGAGAGGAACGAAGATCACTTGGGTTATTATGCACTAGCTAGGCTAATCCATCACTGTCTGATGCCATTCCTTCACATTTTGCAGCAGGACAAAGCGCTGTAGGAAAAGTGGACCTTCTAAATGCCGAGCTGATATCAGTTAGCACTAAATAGAGCTGGATACAACTCATAATCATCCTCAGACCTCCAGCATGCTGAGGAAAGCATATTCTACAGCCAGAAGGACAATAGAATATACATACTATACTTTTTTTGCACTGATCAGAGTATTCCTTATAAGTCTAACAAAGGCACCATTTTTCAGTGTGGGCTAATAATAATACTGTTCATACAATAATAGAATAGTATGCTTATGTATTATTACTTATAGAATTATTATATATTATTACTCCTATCCATTATAGTAGGCAATATGTTAAATATAATAATGAAGAATATCATGTTACCTAATAGGGACTTACAATAACATAGTATATTTTTCTCCCATTTAACAGTCAAATATTTGATGCCATTATGCACGATGCATTATTTAAATGTGTAACACAGAAAACGCAGAAAATCCAAAGGTAAACAAAGACCCTTCCTCTTCAGCACAGCTTTACTGATTAAAAAAGGCCTGACGTTTTTGAGCACTTTTCCACAAACAGAGAGCCAGTTCTTGAACCACTTCCATTAAGGTTTATTTAATCCTTGGTGCCAACTGGCAAACCAGCCCACACTTCAAACAAATAAGAGGGGAACTGCTGTAATTAATGTAATCAATGGAGGAGAGGCTACACAATGGAAATTTAGACTATTTATGTTTTTTTTTAATTCCCTTACTATATCCAGCATGCAATGTGCAGGGTCATTGTGCAACCAGTGGAAATCCACCCCCAAAAATATTAAAACCAGATGAACATAGATGTATTAAGCTACATGCAAAGGTCATAAAATATGGCTTTGGCCTTTAGATGTCTTTAGACTGTCTTTCTTCAACTAGCTAGGTGGGGGAAAAAAAACATAGAGCTGTAATATCCACCCCTAACTGCTTTAAAGCTTTACTCCAACCTTCAAGATGCACAGAGATTCACAGAGGGTTTTCCTAGACTTTAAACTGGAAAATCTCACTTTAGAGACTATTGTGGCAATACTATACAGAGAAAGCATTCATATTCACAACAGATGTTGTGATGGTTAAATATTTGTTTTGGTCGCTTTTATTTAAGTGATTACATTTCTTATGTATCTGCTTTATATTAATAGAATTCTGAACATTCAAACTACAACAGTGAATTGCCACATGCAGTCCATACAAGCATGACTTCTGACATGATTAACCATATACTCATATTGATTATTCAGGTAAATGCATATATTATTCAAATTCTCATTGTTATGTTATTGTTATGCCTATGTGTTCCATACTTATGAAAACCACAGCAGAAGAGGATGGTTATAAATGATCATATGCATTATTAAAATGCCAATTCTTTCGTCATGATAATGAATAAATGGATGGTTGTGCTTGAACAATGGTGACAAACACCACATTAAATGTGATTGTGCATGCCTAATGTTACCCCTAACAGCTCAGAGTGTCTATAATTCAGACATATGCCCTTCTCTGTTTCTGCCTTATGCCTGCCGAATAGCCTTAGCAGAATCAGATAGCTGATGAGCTGCAGTCTTTCATCTAGATAGCCATGTAAATGACGTTTCATGAGCAGTCTGATTTCATGCTTGCAGAGGAACATTTCCAACAAAGTCAGGCAGAAGAATACCACCAGCAAATGCGGTATCTCATGGCCTTGGACAAACATTGAAGGGCCAATAGACTATTCTCAATGACAAATGAGCTTAAATAAACAGAGCATTCAGGTGTATACCTCTGTGTTTGACACCCGAAAAGCATTAGCTGAGATTGTTCCATAGTGACATGTATTAATTCAGTAATACGTGCAGAAAGGTTTTATTTTCTTTATTAAAATGCATTATTCTCTTAAACCGCCTTCCATAACTCAGTCAGAATTGTCGTAATTATTATACATTTCACTAGATGGGTACAGCTATATATGTAAATAGCCTGTTTTGCATATAAAATGCTTGAACTTCAGTACCAGAGCGGGATAAATTGCTGAGAGCAAGAGTAGTGGCATAAAGCCTGGAGCAATCGGGTAGTCATTAAGCAGCAGAATGTACTGGAGCTGCTGCAAACTCCCCTCATTTAATGGTGACCAAAATATGATATTTACATGGAAATAAAAGAGATAAGATGGAGATAGGTCAGAGAATGTATTGTGAGGTGAGGTCCTGAGAGCTTGAAACTTACTAATGAAGAATAGGCCAGGATGACCACTCCAGCTGCCAGTTCAGAGATGAAAATGATCAGAATGATGGACAAGAACTGTACATGAAAGGAAAAAAATGAGGACAATGGCTCACTGGCAAGCTTTTAAGAATAGCTGATGTCAAAGGACAAAGTGATGATGTATGATAGGAAGGTCAGCATTTAAAATAGTCACTTAAATATTGATGCCATTTCATTCATACATAACAAGCGTATAACAGGAAATTGTGAAAAATGTTCAATGAAATTTTTTGTTACCATTATCAGGAGACATTTGCTCTCTTTTTTGGCTGCACAGCAGCCTAGAAATCCCAGCAGGGCCATCACGCCTCCAATGGCAATGAAGAAGAAGCCAACATTGACAAAGTGCAACACATCCAAAGAAAATATTCCCAGAAACTGCAGGGAAAAATCTCTTTCCACGCTTAACCAAATCCCCACAGCTGCCAGTGCTAGACCCCCCACCTGTAAGAGCACAGGCGCAGTCATTTCAGGTGCAGTCTTACACACTGACAACTGTGTTATGAAGTTTTGTTATTGTGTTATTGGCAACAAGATCGGCGGATTCACTTTTGGTTATTTCAATGATAAACAAGCATACAATGAATGGGAAAGTCTACTCCTCCAGAGTCTTGGTACAAAATATGCTCAAAACCTCTGTTCAAGATCTTAATTGTATAGAATATCCTGAAGTGATGTTTAGAAATATTGCATGCTAATGAACATGTAACATTAACCAGAGCATTTTCTTGGATTATTGCACTTATAACTGTTGCAAGGGAAGAGTTTTCTGCTAGAAATCCTAACTACTTTCCCAAATACTTTCTGAATATTAGCCATACATATATACATATTCACGCACAAGGAAATTTTGACACCTTTGGTTGGATGGACTGTTTTTTTTTATTTATTCAATTCCAAGGATACCAACAGTTTTGGAGGCCGCTCTAGGAATCTTCATCAGCAATCTGACCTCACTGACCTTCTGTACCCGAGGCATGTGTGCTGCCATTGTGCCAAGTCATTCATTAATGGGAAAATGATTAATTGAAGGGTCTGCATATAGAGTGGGAACACGTATAGCTTTTACTTCAATCAAATCAGCTGTTCAGCTTTGTTGTCTAATTTACAAATATAAAGAAGACTGCAGTGGGCCATTAAACTGCAGTACTGTCATAATACATGTACATATTAGTTTCAGAGTAGCTACAAGTCACAGAAGTTGCTGTATGAAGAGTAAGTCTTAATGCCAGATTAATAAGCCTGCCATGAGTTTGAGCTGTATTGTAGATACTCTTTTTCATGAAACATTCAAGAAACTTTTTTCTTTGTACTAAATTGTTTCAAATGGCAAAAAAAAAAAAACTCCTGAGATTGTTTTTTCGTTTCCATCAGTGCAAATGTTTTGTTGCTATGAAAGGCAGGTTAATGAGTGGGTTAATACCAGTGTGTTATTTTAAATGTGGCACTGAAACCTGTAAGTTCATGTCAAAAGCAATCACAGGCGTCAGAGGTGTTCCCTCTGTGCCTGCCAGATAAAAGACACACAGCTCTATCACAAAAACCATGCTGTCTCTCTCCTATTGCCATTTGTACTTAGGTTTTTTGGAGCACAGCTTCGAGAACCGCTCTGTGTTTGCCACGTGACTTTCTTCCACCTGTTTTTGATCATCTCAGCAGTTCTCAGCAAATCAGATATGACAAGGATATCACTCCCAACTTCTCATCTCCAAAGGCTTCCTGCTGCCTGCCATAATTGCTCCTGGCATTACCCTTTTTCTTCAGCAGATTGGGCCCAATCCTTTAATGAAACGCCACGTGTGGAGAGTGTCGTGTCAGGAGAAGATGTGCAGAAGAGATTGCACGTAAATCTGTTTATTGGCACCAGAAACTCAGGAAATGAAATAACACATTTCAGACAGGGCAGAGAGCTCATGAGTGCTGGGGGAATGAAATGCTATTGCACAAGACCAAGAGACCTTTGAATGTTGGGATCTGGATAAAGAAGAAACATGTGTCATGTTTTAAGAGCCATCCTTTTTAAAATACATTTTTGGAAGTCAATAGTTCTTAAACTCAATAAATAAACATTTCACATAGTATGTGAAATCATTGATTCTCAAGCTTGATCTGTGATGGACTGGCGTCCAGGGAGTTTCTACAGCTTTCAGCCTATGATCACTTGGGAGACACCTATAAAAAGGCTGAATGAATATTTCAAGCCTCCATGAGTTTTCAATCTTTTTAGATCACAATCGACCTCAAGGGTAGCCTAATGTGGCTGCTTATAGCTCAAAACAGCACTGGAAGGAATCTTGTTACCAATGCAAATGAACTTTCAAATTTTTCATGAATATACTGATATCCGAGTAGAACATATATTTATTTAGGAATAAGGCCAATTCACTGGTTAAAATATTCTGTGTCTGTTTGTAATTGTGTTGTTATTCCATCAAAACCATAGTTCTTTCCAGAGTCTTAAGCATCTTCCAGCTAAAGGACTTTGTGATTTTGTAACGTGTAAAGTAAAATTGTTTTCGTAGTATTCATTCATTCATTCATTCATTCATTCTTTCGTTAACAGAAGCTTGTTTGCTTGCATTTGGAAACGAATACATGCTGAAATTGATTCTGATGCTGCAGCCAGCATGTCTTCACACACCATACACCAATGCCGGATCCAGCTGGATCTGCAACCCAGTCCATTGCTGTAAGGGCATATATCGAGCATTCGTACTAATTAGCATGACTCATAAATTAATTATACTGTACAACCATTAATAATACATTAAAATAATAGCAAGATACATCAGAATTAGCTTCTTCAGATATCAAAAACTGTACAGATCAAGGAGTCAAACTGATTTGGTTTTAAGACATTCTATTAGTATTCTCAAAAAAGACTCAAATGCCAATTAAAATCCTCTTTAGGGGAGCAATACTTGCACAATACTGCAGAATCCCTTAAGCAAAGAAAGCACACAATGGTGAAGAGTGCAGGCTGAAGGTTAAATAGTAATAATAATAATAATAATAATAATAAAATACCCAGCACCATTTCAGCACCGTCATTAAACAGGATTATTAGCTCACACACACAGGTGTCAAAATTAGAAGCTTTAAATTTAATGAGATGAAAATTGCTGTAAGTAAGAAAGTGGGACTGCTTTGTTGGTGATGTATGCCACAGCTGTGACATATAGTTTTGAAACTCCTTTGTTATATGTCTGTATTATCGGGGTGTAAATTACTTTCTGCACATTCAGAGGCAGCTTGAATCTCCTTAGTACTTTACACGGAACATAAAAATCTACTGCAATAAATAGAGAAATGCAATTACTCTTCTAAACACTGCCACCAACCACCCCCCCCCACACCCCCCCACCCCTCACTGCTTAGGCTTCTATGCATACATGTAATGAGAAAACACAACATGCTTACCAAGATTAACAAGTTGAACAAAACCATCATAACTTTGACAAATGTGAAGCAGCCCATTTTAATCTGTAAGGAAAGTAATAAAGATAAATCAGTGCTGGCTCTTTTCCATTCTTTCACCTGCACACATTCACAAGGAGAAAGAGAGAGAGACAGAGAGAGAGAGGTACAGAACAAGAGAGTAAGAGAGAGCAAAAGAGAGCAAGAGAGATCAGTTCCTGCATTGGATTTAATGTGATTTAATTTACCTGATTCATTTATGTTCACCATGGCAACGAAAATTAAAATGTATCACAAGATTAAGTCATTGCATCATATTTTGAAAGATCTTGAATAACTGAGAAAAGGAATAAAAATAACCTACCTTTTTGTGGTGAATGTGTGTGTACTGCCTGAGGCTGACAGGTGAGTGAACCTCGGCAAGAGAGGGAGATGCACAGGTGAGATGGGTGTGGTTATGTTAGAATAATAAAGGCCAATGAGATAAGGTGGCTGTGCATCAAAGGCTCATTTCCTCTGCAGCACTGATTCCAGATGACTTCATAGAAAGAGAACTTAACTAACATATGATTAAACAATTATTTGAGTAAAAACACACATCCAACAGAATGTACCTTCTGAAACAATGGAACAGAGGAAAAACGTGACCACTCTCTGTTGAACTGAGAGCAATAATGTAGACTATCATCTGGCACTATCCCTCATGCGGCATTGTTCAAAATACTCAGTCCAACTGGGCCACATGCTTCAAACAGACAGCGTTTATGGTTAATAGGTCATGTTTGTTTACTCCCTGATGTTCACACAGCAGCAGGTCCTCAGGTTCCTTTGTGCTCCTTCTTATGTGGCTCCTTTGTTCTTTTGTATACAGCTCTTTGGCAGTCCCCTCTTCTACCCACAGAGGACAGTGTTGCAGCATGTGCACACTCTCTAGCAGGCAAGGCTTCACTAATTCACTATTGTGGTGTCTATGGTTCATGGAACTGATTGATGTTCACTCCGGGGAGGACGGTGTCTTTCTTTGTCCACTTTTCTCCGTGAGAAATGCCCAGCAGAAAACAAAGAGATAATCATATCAGCCAGTGAGAGATTCCAAAAATTCAGCACTGACCTATTCTAGGACTTTTATTCTTTATCTTTGTCTTTTTGTTGTTTTTTTTTTAAAAGAATAGCAAGTGACAGAATAAATATTTGTGGTTAAAGGAGATTTTTTTCACAAGTGATACGGGCATGGGCTTAATTACTCCAGTGCATTATGAAGTCCATTTGCCATAATTGCTCTTCATCCTCTGTTAAAAGACACATCTGGAAATATATATGGCTCCATCATTGTTTCCTATAGGTGATCATAAAAAGAACATCTAGCAGTTAGTCCTTAACCTCCCACCTCATTCATCCCTCTCTCTGCACTACGGTCTTCCAGTCCATTCCAATCATTTCCAACCAGCATACCAACATGGGCAATCTCTTTTCCTCTCATCTTTGTCCTGATAACCCTCTATTACCTACAACTGACTCCTTGTCATCATGGTCAGTATTTGACATGACTCGCAGAGGTGGCCCTGCAGGCAAAAAAAAAAAAAAAAATAGATGGCTTGGTGCCAGGATGCTGAATTTAAGCACATATAAGCCCCAGCCTTCCTCTGTAATATCCTTTTAATGGCCATTTTGTGAGTAACAATCATGCAAGCTCCATCATTAAACCCTCTTTTCTTAATCTCTGTGAGAACATGATCTGTCTAGCTTTAGTTTTGTGATTTTCAGATGTTAAACCAGTTAATTAATATTTAAGTGCATGCCTCAGACTTAGAATAAAAAGAAAAAATGTTGGTCGGGCATTTTTCATCATCCTGATAACAAGCAGTGCAGATTCTTTAGATCCGATGGAGCTAGTAAAACAAGGCTGACCATAATGAGGGCTGACTAGAGTGACCATTACCTACTTGCTTCAGGGCAGGCGCTTAGGTGATGGATCTCAGGTCTCTGGAAAGTGCCCTGCCTCATGCAACTCCTCTTCCCTGGGACAGTAGGAAGGAGAGATCTTTATAGACTAGTAAAGCTTTAACAGAGAGAAGAAAGCAGTCAGAACAAAACCCATGACCAATATGCTGTGCTTACACAGCCACAGAAAATAAAATAAAAAGAGAGAAAATCCAAAGCAATGATGTCATAAACAGAGATGCACTTTCAAAGAACCCAGTTTCTTTAAATCATGATACAAGCCCACCATCCGGCTGATTATTGCACATTATCCAAGGCCATAAAACAGTAGCTGTAGGGAAAAAGACACACCAGGCATTCCTCACTAGCGGTGCATGAACCCTATAATGCGCATCACACAGACAGCGACCAGTATAATCACACTGCTTGTAAACATGTAATGTAGGACCACGTGTCAGGCTTGTGGTGCTATTTAAGTGAGGAATTGCGACAACAGCAACATCCAAAAGCTGTAGTGACTATGCTTAAACCCATAGGCTCCCTGGCGACCTCCATTGTCTCTCCCAGTCTTAATTCATCACTGGCAGCTGTAAGCAAATGCATATTAATTTTAGCTGCTCCTTTGTGTCATAGGTGACTAGGCCAATAAATCAGGAAAGGAGTAGTGCCTAATTGACTACAGTTTATGGAAGGCAGCAAGAGAGCAAGCGAGAGAGAGAGAAAATGAATCCTGGGCATAAGGAGAAAAGCTTGCTTCTTTCCTTTGTTCTCCCCAGTATAACCCCTATATCCTAATATCCTCCATGACAACATCCTGGAATATTCATTTACATTAACATACATTCATGATTGCTATATATGGTAGCTTCACTAACAACTTTGTGATTAAATCAGCATCTCTGAGAAAACAGACTGGGACTAAGAGTGTGCTATAAACTATGTTACTGCACTTAATTATTTATATACTTATCAAAGGGAGAAGACTTGCTTATGGTACTGAAACATCCATGTGCACCTTATGTTTGTTTTAGTGTTACATAACCAGTTTTCAAACATCTCTGTCATTCACAAAAAATATAACATTTAAGTTTTTAAAGAACTTTGTAAATAAGATGCATGGGAGTTCAAACCCTTTTAAGGGTATAAAGATTCCCACAAACATAATTTAATATTAAAGAATAAAAATATTTAAGAATCTTGAAATCAAGAAAAGGTTAAACATTAAAAACCACATCTTATTTACAAAAATGGTTTTCTAAAGAAACGGTAATTGAAACATTTTTAGAGTCCCTCTCTGGTACTGTATTTATTACTGATTCTTTTTCATAGCTGTGCACTCTAACCTCTTTCACATTCAAAACCCAAGACATATCAAAATATTTTTACCAATACTAATCAAGCTTTGAATAATTCAAGCATGCAGCCCTTAAACTGCATTTTACCTTGATGAGCACAATCATGCAAGCAAGGAACATCTACACTGTGTGTGCAATCATTAGTCGAGAGATTATTTTGATCATATCATCATTTTTATGCACATATTCCAACTCTAAGCTGTAGTAACGTGAATGTTAATTGGATTGAAGCATATGAGGTGACGTGTATTTGGGAGGGTGTGGCCTAGTCAGATCAACACCCTAAATCAAGGTGTGCATAGTTATTAGGCAGCTTTTCTTTAGGTCCAGCACTCTTTGCAAAGACATTGGGGCATGATCACAGAAGCATCAAACAGTTTGTTGCAAATAGTGACCAGGGTCGCAAGAAATGTGTTTAATTAAAATACATAAAATTAAATTAAAATAAATTAATTTTTCATTTAGCTGTATAATAATTCTGCACACTTATAGTTGCCTAGTAATTATGCACGCATACACTGCATGCACAATTATTAGGCAAGTGAGTATTTTGTGGAATGTGGAACAAATACAGGGCGATCATTCAATCCACAATGTTAATGAACAAACAATGTGAATTTTCCCATCTCGCTTGTTTTTTTTTATGTGTTAGAGTGAGAATAATAAACAAAGACCTCAAAACTTACAAATTAACATCTCTGACTCTCACAGTTTGTTGATGTCATGCTGTGCTGGGATTGACTGTGCGTAAATAGAGAGTCGGGATTACAGAGAGAGGTTTTATTAAAGGTAGAGACATAATGAATAGGAACTGGGTTTCAGCCTTCCCTACCTTGGCCATGTCTCTGAACACCTTGTACTTCTGGACACTCCTGGTAGGTTCAGTTCTGGAATATGACAGCACTGGAGGATCAGGGCTTCCTGGTAGCTTCCTGTTTGTTTCTACCCAAATCTTTGGCAGTTAACAGCAGCAAAACAGCAAAAGTAAATGTTGACTTTTGATTTTTGTATAAACTAAATATGAAAAATAAAATAAAACATTCTTCTTTGCAAGTCATGATTCATTGCTTGTGAAAGCAGCCACACATGTATACATGGTAGATTTCTTGCTTCTAAACTCAGCTTTAAAAGAACAATTATCTCTCCTAGCTAATCTAGACATAACTGCATTTCCTGGTATTGACTTCTGTTCCCAGATCAGAATTGACTTGCATCCACTCACTAGAGCATTAGTGAGGTCAGGTACTGATGTCTGATGATTAGTTCAGGATCATAAACTCCACTCCAGTCCATCCCAGAGGTATTGCATGAAGCACCAACACTCTAGAGAACATAATTCCTTTGTCCCACAGTCCAGTGCTGGGGAGCTTCATACATCTCTAGCTGACACTTGGCTTTGGACATGATGACATTAGGCTCATGTGCATGTGCACCTCCAGAGTTTCCATTTTACTGGAAATGCTATGGAAATATATTTATGGAAATTAAGTAAATGAAGTGTGAAGTGAGCCACTTGAAAGCCTTTATTTATGACTCCTCATGTGTGCTTATGTAAAACCGAACTAATTGCTTTTACTTCTTTGAGCACGTAAATAATCTCAGAGACTAATTAAGCCTAGTAAAGACAAGTAAAGACCACTTTCAGACTAGCCGAAGTTCTGTAGCTCTTTTGCTGTTCCTTATAGTGCAAACACAGCCAGTTATGTCCTTAAAAGCAGGTTTTTCCCCATTGCTGTCTCCCATGAATATTGGATCCAGTGCTGAAATAAGCAATAGTTACAGAAGTAAAGTCACAGCATCTTTGAAGAGATTTTCCTGTCAGACTGTAAAATTTATGTTGTGTCCGCCTGGGGTGTGATGGTGATGTCTGTGTTCTCTGTGATTTTTTTTCCTATTCACTAATCATCAGATAATCTGAATGGTTTGCAAAGAGTGCCTTTTATCATTTCTAGATTGGTGATGTCATTGTTGTTGGAAGGCTGACAACCAGGTTGGAGCTCCTGGGCTGCATGTGGTTAATCATTCAGGGAAACTGAGACTCAATCCTTCATCACTTGGGCATGCAGTGATGTGTGTGTGTGTGTGTGTGTGTGTGTGTGTGTGTGTTTGGATTTTTTGCTTTTGACTGGCTTGGGTTGTTGGCTGGGGATAAAACTGCTTTCCTGCTTATTTTGTTTGTCATAAGAGTTTTTTTTTTTTTTTTTTTACCACAGTTGTGCTTTTGAGACACTGATACCAGGGTTCAAAGAGTCTGTAAGAAAAGTAACTCTGTCTTGTGTCTTTTGTTACAATCCCTGGAGAGTCTGTGTGGGTTGACCTAATAATAACAACGTTGCTGTAAAATTATTTTAAAAAGGTAAACACACCCAAATAATTGGCAATGACACAATTTAATCAGGCATAGTTGGCAAAGACTTTCTGTAGCATAATGTTGGAGGTGGTACAAGACAGGGGGTGCAGGTACCTCTAGTTTTCCCATGGGTTTTCATGGGACCATAGATGTCTTCCATGACATCCATAAAAGCCTGCTGAGAGGCAGAGAAGATGGAGCAGGAAGATCACCTCAAGGGAGGGGATGGAAACCCAGAGTACTTAACTTTCATGCAATGTAGAAATCTCCTGGTGACCCACATTAGATTGTGGTGTGATCCTCTAAATGGCCCAGGTGGCATGTTGACAATTCCAAGAGCTACACTCTCCGGATGAAATTACAGCCAGGGGAAGCAGCTAGAGCGATGCTCATAGTGGCATTAGGTACCCTGCCACATAGAAAGGTGAAGAGGTGAGCAGGGGTGCCCTGTTTGCTTTTAGTGCTTTCATATGCAGTGAATCTATGTTGAGTAGAAAGGCAATAGGCATGTGGGCTGTTTGGTGTTGGACTTAATGGTAGCTGGGAAGGAGGTGGTGACTGTTGAGAACATGCATCTGAAAAATGATTAAATATATTAAATAAATAAAAAACATATTAAATATTTATTTGTATTTTTTATATAGCTTTTGAAAATATATCTTATTAGACAATATGGGAAGTCATGCAGGTCTATTTTCCGAAGTTTGACTGGAAAGCATGATGTCAGGCATTCTCTGTGTGTCAGAAGTGTGCAACTGTTTTCCTGGGAAGAAAATGACCACGGATGCACTGAAGCTGTTCAACACCACATCTCCACTGGGATGGTATCCCCTATTTCGAAAAGGAACCAGATGGTGCCCCTAAGGCTATTTCAAGAAATTAAATGAACAGCAAAGTCCCCAAGGTTAGGCTCCTAGGGTGATTAAGAGGGCATGAGTGTTTCTGCATTTGTGTGATCCAGTCCATGGGCTACCCCTGTGGTCCTGGACTATCAAAAGCTGAGCAATGTGGCAAGGATCCCACAAGGATGCTTAACTTTTGTCATCGTTAGAGGAGTCTTTGAAGAGACTGAGGGGTGCAGCCTGGTATTACATCTAGGACTCAATCTGCTGTTATTTGAAAGTGGAGGTACACCCTGGTGACAAGGAGAAGACTGGTTACTTTCTTGCTACCATCCATGTAGTCACTGGCTTACTGCTATTTTTTTGTTTAATGGCTTGATCTTGAAAGAAAGTGAAAGTGATTATTTGTCAGCACACCACTTTTAATTTGACTAATACACATAATTCACCCAGGGAACAGTGATGGGGGCAGTACCTTGCTCAAGGGTGCCCAATGGAAGTGGAAAGCAACATCCCTCAGCAATACATTTAAAGTGTGCAACCGTGGCTCAATGGTAAGGTACTTGACTTGCAAAGACAACTCGATGGCTAAACTCTTAACTTAGTGGTTCTATTGTTCCAACAAGAAACTTTTCTGTTTAATTGATAACCATCACTCAATGGATATGATTTTTTTTTTAAATCTTGGATGGTCTAATAACCTCAGTTAATTTGAAACAGTAAAGACCAATAATATGAATTTCAATTTATAAATGTATCTTTATTACATAAAAAAAGGCATTTATTTTTATGTCTGGCCAGGTATTTCATTTAGTGTTAAAGAATCCCTGCACCTGTTATCAAAACCTCTACTCTTTTATGCTAAAGGAAGGGGTGTGTTATATGGGTTCTTTTTGTAATTTCTCACTTTCATATCTATTTACATTATAACACCAATTCAGCTGGGAGGTCTGCCACTCTTCTATCCAGAAGCAGGACTCAAGAACAGGCCAGTCGTTTTATACACAACAGTTTCAGGGTGGGAAGTGAGGGCCCTCTCTGTGTTTAACCACTTCTTACTTTGTATGTGGCTTTGCTTGAGTACTTTGCTAATGTACTAGTACTAATGTGCACAACATTTTAATTAAAAAACAACAGGCTGTTTGGGGTCAGCTTTGTTGGTTTGAACTGGGCACTGAATGGTGCATGTTGAAAACTAAACAATGATTACATGGTACATCAAATTCTTATTTTGTTTTCCATGAAATGAGTCCTTTAAGTTATTCCTCCACTGTCCAAGGCAAGGCAGCTAGCTCTTGTAAACTGTTTTATGGGATAGATGTTGTCCCTTTTCATGCCTTAGAGGGTCCAGCTGTAAGCCTGTGAGGTGCTGTGGATGCCTCCTGGTCCTTGGCAGGGGGATTGATGGTGATACGGAGGCTCTCATGCAGTAAATGGCTTGGGGCGGCTCTGAGATGAGCATCCCTGGCACTTGGCTTTTTTCAACGACGCCTCCCCTTTCACCTGCGGAAATGTTAACTACGTCCTCGGGAGCAGTGAAGCAGCGCCATGGCCGGCGGCCATATTTCATGCAGATGGGCAGGTTAAATATGCCAGCCACACGTTCCACAATAGGCCAGCTTTCCCAGCCTGAAATCCTGTATTTTCTTTTTTCATTTTATTATTTGCCTTCAAAGTCCATTTCCTTCTGTTTTTTATCAGGCATGCGAAGCATCTCATTCGCACAATGGCTCACTGCAGCTCCAGAAAGGCTAATGTGCGGGATGATAGTAAATTGTTTGCCTATTTCAGTGGAAAAACAGAGGGAAGGAGAGCTGACCCATAATATTTGATTGCATTCACAATCCCTCAGTGCCTTCCCACCTATCCAGAGGTCTTTTTTTTATGGAATGCTTCTCACTCTTTTCATCTGTTAAGCACTAGCTCAAAATTGGCACAGGAATGGGGGGATGGTTTCACTGGGGTTTGTAAATGCTGTCAAAGGATGAGGAATAGTTAGAGCTCTTCTAGAGTTCTCCAGAACGCAACACCTGTATTTGGGTGGGTTATGTTAAAAAAAAAAAAAAACATCTGCTCAAAACATCAATTGCTCCAGCAATCCAGCAAAATCCTACAATTTAATGGTTAATTTGGATTGGTTTAATTCCAACGAACCCTGTCATATCCATCTGAGTGTCACAAACCAAGAAGAATAGATTCAATGAAAAGTTTGTTAGTGATTTAAAGTCCTTGTGAAAGACTGACTGCGATGGGCTGGCGACCTGTCCAGGGTGCGTCCCCCGTCCTCGCCCTGTGTGCGCTGGGTTGGACACCAGCACTCCCCCACGACCCCGTTTGGGACAAGCGGCAGATAATAATGAATGAATGTGAAAGACAGTTAATCTAAACTACTTAGGTAAGTAAAAATGTAAAATTACATCTTTTCTTAAATTAATTCTTGGTAAAATATGTTACAATTTGTTGCAAAATGTAATTGTATTTAATTGGGAAATGTAATTGGGAAACAATTTTGAAATGTCAGTGGCTGCTTTCATGCCTGTCATGTTTTGTCCATCACACTAATAGGTTCATAATTGGCTTTCTGACCAGTGGATTACAAGCTTCAACACTACACATTTTCAAATCCAGTCTTCATTCAAATTTAAATTCAAGTTTACCTTCAGTCCTATTTTATTCTCATTTTGAATTTTTTTTATATTTGGTTTTTTATTTCTCAATCATGTCTTAATTTTGTTTCTTATATTTGCATTGCTTGCAAGTACCTAATTAAAGACATTTTGATTTGCCATGTTGATCAGATGTTATTTATAGGATGGACAATTGAACAGTCGATGTGTGTGTGTGTGTGTGTGTGTGTGTGTGTGTGTGTGTGTGTGTGTCTGTGTGTGTGTGTGTGTGTGTGTGTGTGTGTGTCTCTGTGTGTGTGTGTGTGTGTGTGTGTGTGTGTGTGTGTGTGTGTGTGTCTAGCTGGCTACGTTTACTGTATAAAAGCACAGCAGTTTTGCCAGCCAGCACTGCTCAGTGCAGATAACAGGTAGCAGATAAGGTTAACATAGCGCTGCTTCTGAAATGTCATGTACAACTGAAAGCAGCCAGTGTTTCCTTTTTGTTATTTTTGATCATATTGATCACACAAGAGCCTGCTTCACCAAGAGGGCTATTACCAGTAGATTTGTGGTTATCAGCCAATTCTTCAAATTAAACGAGCCTTGATATAAACGAATGATCAAATAATGCAGTAATGACCAGGTTATGAGAACAATGTGTTATACTGTGTGCTGAATGTGTGGGACGTTTCATATCTGCTCCCCCTGACTTCATTCAATTAAGTATCACTTACTTTCTCTTTCTCTCATCACTACATATTCTCTTCAAACCAGTAAAGAGTGTGTGTGTGTGTGTGTGTGTGTGTGTGTGTGTGTGTGTGTGTGTGCGCGCTTTGTCTCTTGCTTTACAGTACCAGTAGTGCTTTTGAAGATCTATGAATAGCCTGAAGCAACAGTGTCTATCTTGAGCCTCTTTCTGATATCATCTGAACAGCTAAACAGACCTTAGGAAGAAGAGGAGAGTGAGATCTCAAGGGTATGATTCCTTGTGTCGTGATACATATGTCACACACGCACACACACACACACACACACACACACACACACACACACACATGCACATATATACACGATCCTGACTCTTATCTGGTATCATTCCTCTCTCTTCAGTACCTGCATAATGGGGACTTAAAACAACACATGAAATCTCTCCCTTTGATAAACTCTACCAGATACACCCAACCATAATAAAGAGAAAGAAAACCAGGAGAGAGAGAGAGAGAGAGAGAGAGAGAGAGAGAGAGAGAGAGAGAGAGAGAGAGATGCACTCAATGTTAGAAAAACAGAGATGTGAGGAAATAAGGAGAGAGGGAAGGATTGAGGGGTGGTGCAAGAAAGAAAGAAAAGGAGAGAAAAGAAAGAAAAAAGAAAGGAAGAGAGAAAGCAACTAAAATATCTGCCATTGCCAGTTCCCACACTGGCCTGCTCCAGGAGTTATTATCTCAAATTAAAATTCAATCTGAGGGCTCACAGTGTGTATCTGTAAAATGGAGATTTATTATTTATTGGACACACTGAGCAGGCTGAGCCTCATTAATCATGTGTCATATATACATCCTCTATATATTGAGCCATATCACTGATATATATAAAACTCGTAAAAATGCATGAGGAGCTGAATGGAGGAGAATGGCAGAGAGATGCCAGGTGTGCATGTCCGTGTTCGTGTGTATGGTCTGCTTGCCAAACACTTCTTTGTCTTTTCCCCCTGCTGTGCGCCAGGCCTTCTCCCCAAACCGCTGTCCTTGCTGCATTGTGTATGTGTGTGTGTGTGTGTGTTGCCCTTTCAATGATAATACCCTCTCCACTTCCCTGCTCAACAGATGGGCTGCTGCCTCATTAACTTTAATACATCTAACATCAATTAAGACGAAGTTAATTGGGATGCTGGAAAGGTGATTGCCAGCCAGCACAGCGCATGTGAAAGCCCAGCGCTTAATAAATGAGACTCGTCAAGGCGAAATATGCCAACAGAGGGCTGACGGGCCCCATCGCAAACAGCCACTCCAGCTCAGATTAGTGCTGCTGTTATACTGCCTTGCATTTTCTACCATTGTGAATGTACACAGCTGACCTTGGTGCAGCCCCAGTGCTCCACCATACATACACATCCAACATTTATTGTGTTTTTCTCCCTCCTGCTTTGTTGTTTTTATTTTCTAATTTGAAAAATTGTTCAATGGGTTACATTTGATTAGGTTAATGTTAAAGGCACTAGAAAAGCACCCATAATAGGCAGAGAGTGAGTCATTTTTATGTTACTTATATACTCAAGATTCATCCAAAAATCTTTAAGCAATCACACACCAAATACAGTGAATCAGCCAAGACATGGTTGGTGTTTGAGCTTGCTGTTATCTATAAAAATGAACAACAGCTTGTCATATAGTTAAAACCAGATGTAGCCGTGCCTTTAAAGCCTGTTTTTACAGAAATACAACAAAAGCATTTCTGTTTTAGTTTATTTAGTAGACAAGTGCCATTATTCAGTAATAAGATATACTATGATATTCAACACTTCATTTAAATTTAAAAATGCATTGTGTTGCACACAGTGAAGCAACACCTCTGCATTTAACCCAAACAATCACCACATGCAGCAGGGGCAGCTATTGAAAGTACCTAGGCAGCAGTGATGGGGACAGTACCTTGCTCAGAGGTACCTCAGGGCAGCCTACTGGTAAGGGACTCGAACCCACAATCTTCTGACGCTAGGGCCAACCACTAGGCCAACCACTAGGCCACCGCTGCTGAGTTATCCAGACTAAAGGTCTCCCACACTGCCCGGAGTGTAGGCATGTTCCAGAGAAAAAGCATCAAAACTTTGGATTTAGATGCTGTTATACAGCCATGTGTTATTTTCAAAAAGAAAATGACTTTATTGCTATTGAAATTACATTTAGAGCCCTTCATAAATGTATGTGTGTTTCCACATTATACAAGTAGTTGTCAACATGCATTAACTTTTTCATATTATATTCTCTTGTCATATTACAATACAGTGATACCATTGTAAACAATAATACAAAGTTTTGGTAATTGTGATATTTATTTCTCAGTACATTCTTATTTTAGAGGTGTGCTGCTTGAACACTGTCTGAACAAATATTAGTACATTAATATTGCCAAGTGAAATCAGCATTGTGTCTCATTGTGTGTCAGGCTGAGCTGTTAGTGTGAGAGATGAGTGTACTGCTCTGCTCTGGTGTTGTTGTCGTGGTCTGGCTGCTTGGACTCATGGGACAGTGTTCTGGACAGGGTGAGTGTGTACCAGGCCTGTTTGCTGACTCAGCACCTCACACGTCCCGCCATCTCCTGGAGCAGGTGCTGAGGGGGAGACGGCAGATCAGAGGCTAGCACAACACACGGTTCATTAGAAAGACGAATGGTTTATTTGTAGGGTGTGTGACTCATGCAAACACAGCATGTGGGGAGACAGAGAGGACTCAAGAAGACTGGTAGTCTGAACATCATTCTACAGCTCGGATCAGCCCTATTACTTTCCTGGACACTCCATCAGTGACTTCATTTTGAGTGGTTATTTCTGCAGGGCAGCCTTGTGTCCACACATGTCCCAACGCTTGCTTCTTTCCAAAACATTGTGCCTGCTGCGGATAATCTGAACCAACCAACCAAATCATTTCATAGTACTCAAAATGTATCGACTGGCTATAAAGAAGCAATTCAAACTTCATGTGAAGTGTTAAAATATGAAAATGCATGTCTTTCATTTTTCAGTTTTGAATTCTTAAATAAAGGAAAATCCTGGACTGCTAGAAGCCATGTCCACCAATCAAAGAGCATAAACGAGTATTAAGTATAACAATTTTTTTAAATTGTGTAGCTCTTTTGACTCGATTAATCACAGATGAATGATCAGCTGTTTACAGGTTCAGCTCATTTCACGGGATGCTTGAAAGGTCACAGTCAGGTTATAATACCTTTACTTTTTCACTGTATTCTGCATTGACATGTCCTTGAGTAATGCTGAAAAGACGCTGCATTTCCCACTTGGAGAATCATGTCTATTGTAGTCATAATGATAAAATAAATCCCTCCTGAAAATGTAGAATGTCAGAATTATTTAATAAAAGTAAAATTTATTAAAAGTATTTGTTCTGCTTTAGCCTTAGTTCGCAGTGGTGGTCCGTGTGTTTTCAGATCCATAAATCTTGCAGGTTGGGTAACCTGGGTCAAATCTATCAATCTGTAGTAAAATTGCCTTTTTAGAATCTCTTTTCAAGTTTCCCTTTTTGTCTATGAATAGTAAATCCCTTGGCTATGAATAGCAAATTTTTGCACAAGACTGCAGATTTTTGAAGGAAAAGACCATTAACCTTTAGAATGTGGATAAATAAATACACAATACAGGAAGCCTATATGCCCAGTGTCATCCCTAGAGCCTCTCTGGATGAATGACTCTCTCTCTCTCCCTCTCCCTCTCCCTCTCTCTCTCTCTCTCTCTCTGATGACTGCGGTAGACCACACGGTTGAAGCAGACCTACCGCTTCACCCTAGACAAATTTGCATGTGCACTGACTGTAAAATTGTGAGCTCCCCCAGAATCAAGTCTTAATCAGGCAAGGCTAATGGGCATCCTTTGGGATGATATTCATTTTGTTTTCTTTCCCTACTGTGTTGGACAGTATTTGCAATCATGGGCGTCAGTTTGTTTTAAAAAGTATTGGGAAACAACTGACAGCTCTTTTCGGGGGATCGTATCTGGCCGACAGTTGAAATCAGCATTCCTCCGCAGAGTGCCTTCAAAAGCTTCTTGTACTTTTTAATGTGTTACAATGCAGTAACATTTACCTGATTATAGGGATGACATAATACTTCATGATAAACCAGACACTTGAATTTTTATTGTAGTGGTTTGACAGTCGTCTTGTTAACCAATAAAAAGTTAGGTCTGTCAGGCAGTCCACCTCTGCATAAATAATGACATTGGTGCATTGATTGAGGTTGTCAATAGTAAAACTGACATCCATTGTAAGCCATATTAAAAGTACAGCACAAAATAGTAAATGTAACAGATATAGAAGATCCCAAAGGACACGTAAATGACAAGAGAAAGAGAATTTTTTTTAATTTTCGTAAATCATCTAGCCTTGCTATGCATCAGGCAGTGACTGTACAAAAAATTGCCCAATATTCATCTAATGGTTGGCTGTAATACTAAATGAGACTAAATCAGTTGGACAGCATTAGCTGTCTATCTTGTGTGGCTAGGAGAGATGGCTAGCATTAAATAAGAACACTCATTCACCCATCCATCCTTCCATCCACCCATCCAGCCACCCATCCATCCATCCACCCATCCATTCAACCATTTATTTGTTATTTTTCTCCACTGTTTTTCTTAACTTGGGTTAAGTAAATGCCTATCCCAGCATTTACACACACACACGGAAATCGAACCCAGGATCTTCTTGCTGTGAGGCAACAGTGCTTTCCCATTGCAGTTCTTAGGAACAAGGGAACCTTTCCTTCATGTGGTCCACAGAGGTTCCCTACACAGTACATTTATCTTTTCTGTCCATAGTTATTTTCATAGTAAGCTGCTAAAGGCAAATGGCTGACTAGTGTGTGTTGCTAGAGTCACCTCATCAAATTTTACCAGCCAAGGTCATGAGTACAATTCCATCAATCATGGCCTTTGTGTAAATAAATTTGTAAATGAAAAGTCCTGACAGTGTCATTTATCATAGCTGTACAACTTTTATTTAACCACAGTCATTAAATAATTATGATAATATATAATGCAACCAGCTATTTTGCTAATAAATCAACTGCAGTATGCCCTCGGTAAATGTTAGTCACCCTGCTTCGAACCACAAAACTTTCAATGAAAGCTTCTGTGTAGTCGTTATGTAGCTTATGATACTTTACTGACTTCTCCGAGAACTCAATGATGCAATTACGATGAAATTGTTTCAAAGAAAACACTTGAAATGTTGCACTCCTAAATGATCCTAATGATGCCTTTGTCTAACTAAAGGTATACTGAGTTACAGAACTGGGACTGTTTTTGATATCAGCATCCAAAATCATTTCCAAAATAAAAAAGGAGGAGTGAGGAACAGTGCTCACTGTTAAACTCAGTTGTAGTGCCATGTGGGCAGCCGTGGCCTAGTAGTTAGGGACCTGGATCAGGATCTGAATGTTGGGGTTTTCAGTCAGTCAGTCATTTTCTGGGCTGCTTGTCCTAATCAGGGTCACTCCTAAGCTGGAGTCCATCCCAGCTCACACATGGCAAAGGACAAGGACACACCCTAGACAGGTCGCCAGCCCATCGCACTGAGAGGGATGGCACCTTGCTCAAGGGTACCTCAGGGCAACCCACCGCTAAGGGGTTCAAACCCACAATCCTCCAATCTGGGGCCAACTCCCTAACCACTAGGCCACCGCTGCCCCATGTTGGGATTTCGATTCTTCAATTCTTGTTTGAACTTTTGCAAGGTACCATCCCCATCTCTGCTCCCTGGACTCTTTAAAAAGCTACCCCCTGCTGCACGTATGCGTTAAAAACCGAGGCTGCATTTTGTCGAGTGTTGCGCTGTGTACTCACAATGACAACTTGTCATTTTCATTTAAGAACCAGGGCCACCCAAACCAATTTTCAATACTTTGTAGTCTGCCAGGCTACTTTGACAGTGGTGGGAGTTTACAAGAGCATTTTTGCTCTACACTGCCAAATAACCACTCATAGCAAAACCTTGTCCCTCCAATTTAGTAACAGGAGAAGAAAATACCGCAGAAAAGTGATAAAACACCCTCAGTGGTTAAAACCCAAGGAACACATTATTAAAGTGTAAAAATAAAGTTATATAAAGGCTATGTCATTTATTTATCCTGAGCTGAGAAACTGTACGAGAACAAAAGAACTGGAGGAATGGCACACTTGTTTGTTGTTTTTGTCGTTTTTCAACATGGCCACAGGGGGGCGCTATGTATTGCTGTAAGAAAAAAGATGGATATAGCCTCTGCAGTCAATGCAGTGTACGACACAATGGGTTTGCAGTGCAGCTCATACACAATGGAAGGTAGATGGAAACCTCATATATGTGGCATATCTGAAAAAGTTGTACCACAGTGATTCTATTTAAGGCATAGTAAACCTTGCAAATAATGCATTAGCAGGTTAATGCATCTTATCTGAGTGTATTTTAAGTCAGATTATTATTCATGCTATTCCTTGATATTTTTGCATATATGAATAAGATTTTTTTTAGATAAGATATTTTCATTTTTCCCAGTTGATGCGATATTGTATTGACATTTTTCTTGAAATAAAAAAAATGTAAAAAACAGGTAATACAGCAGAATTTCACGAAGATCACTTTATATAAGTAACTGTCTATAAAAAGGTCAAGCAATAATGTCATATTCAGTGTCATTATGTAAAATATTTATCATATCTACATTTAAGGTGCTTTTACTTACCAGTTAAATAAGTAATAAGACTGAACGTGTCACTGAAGTGTCACCAGATTCGGGAGATAACATGTACAGTACCTACACCTTCCTGCATACAACTTTGTGAACGTTCAGTATTATGCATGTTCTGTGTGATCATACGCTCAGAAGGCTTTTATTGCCTTCAGAGAGTAACATAAAAACACATTTTTTTCAAAGGTAAAAGAGATCCATTGCCGTGTTCTTTCCAGTTCCATATGTTCAGGCACATGAGCGCTGACACCCAAACATGCACTTGAATGCGTGATTCTGCACTTGTGTATTCATCTCCTTTGAGGCCTGTGTAAAAGTGGAGTAGTGGAATTAATGTGACACTGCATCGTTATGCAATATGTGTGTGTGTGTGTGTGTGTGTGTGTAGGTGAGTGTGTGTGTGTGTGTGTGTGTGTGTGTGTGTGTGTGTGTGTGTGTGTGTGTGTGTGTGTGTGTGTGTGTGTGTGTGTGTGTGTGTGTGTGTGTGTGTGTGTGTGTGTGTGTGTGTGTGTTTGGGACAGAAGAGAAGAGCTAACATGATGGCACTGAATGTGGGTCAGAGACATGCTCACTGAACCAGTGGAATAAGCCTGGGAGAAAGCACTGTCGCATACACACACACCACACCACACACACTACACACAATGAAAGAGAGATGAAGGAGGCGGTGGGTAGGGATGGAGGCAGAGTGGGGAAAAGTGAAACGACCAGAAGAGAGAGAGAGAGAGAGAGAGAAGGAGAGAGAGAGAGAGAGAGAGAGAGAGAGAGAGAGAGAGAGAGAGCTAAAGGGGTGCTTGAAAGAGGGATAGGAACAACAGGTCTCAGCAAACCTCACGAAGATAGATAAGGCAATTAGCTACAGTGTAAACAATGGCTGGAGAGATACAGCCAAAGCACATCACTGATCTCTCTCTCTCTCTCTCTCTCTCTCTCTCTCTCTCCACACACACACACACACACACACACACACACACACACACACACACACACACACACACACACAAACACACATACACACACAACCAACATTCTCTCAAACAACATTCAGCTTTTCGTTCGGTGGCACAGATTTATTGATGTGATTGATCTGGATGATATACTTTTAGCTGTTAAATGAACAAAACTTCAGTTCGTACAGACATGTTGTGGCTCTTCAAATTATTTTTTTAAATAGTAAGTACAATCTCACATAATGCTAACATTAGAGGAACTGAGATAACACAAGAAGAACCATTAACCTGACAGTTAGAACCCTGAGTATAGTGTGTGGTGCGGTGTTTAATGATGTCGTCTCAAAGGGAGAAGGTTCAGGAGTCCCAGCCGGTGTGCCCTGGGTCCTGGGCTTCCTCTGAGTGCTTCAGTTTGTCCATGCAGTCCAAAGCCCTGCAGATCAGGTGGACTGGAGATGCTAAAATGTCTAATGATGGAGGAAAATAACATACCTTTCATTCAGTTCCACATTCAATCCTACCTGCATGTCAATGTACTTAAGTAGTATTAAAAAATGTCAGATTAATAAATAACCTTAGAAAGTAAACAGTGACCCTCACACAAAAGAAAGCAAGCCCACGTCAACATGCAAACACTGACTCAAGCTTGATTACACACGTGTCAAGCCTGAGTACACACAGACACAAACATACAGAGACTTAAGACTGTAGAAGGTCAGCTCACACACACACACACACACACACACACACACACACACACACACACACACACACATTACTGATTCCTCTATACCAGATTAAGATGTATTCTGACAATGCACGCACTGCACCCGGCACAGCTTTTATTTGTGCAGTGACCTCTTTAGCAAGCAGTAAGCTGCAAGTCACATCCAGCAAGTCCAACACACGGATGAGATGAACACTTGGATTGTATTCTTTGTCATGTTGTTTGCTATGGCATGGAGTGTTGTGTAACACATCTGCACCCATAGCATACACCGCTGCTGTGAACGGTTGCATAATGTTTCAGATTGCAGCTCAGGGAGTCCATGCCTTTCTCAGCTATTTACATGCATTGAGAGACTATAGATTCTTTTGCACAATGTATTAGTATTATCTCTGCAGGGTTGTGTAATCTAAAGAACTGCACTGTGCAGTGAATTTTGAGGGCTTTTGACTACTTGATTTGCATTAATAGGACAGGCAATATTATGTCTAAAATCTTTTTTTTCTTTATTTTAGATATTGCTTTTTCCTGTGAAAGACATTTTCAGACATACAGATTTAAAGACATTTTAAAGCATTTTACGGACCTGGTTCTTTGGTGCCACTTATGTAACGTATGACTGATCACTACAAATAATAATGTCGGTGCATTTTCCTGTAACCAATGCACCAACAGGATTCTGCAAGGAAACTGACTCTATTTTACGGTTGCAGCAGATTACACTGAAAAGCAGCGGGGTAGTCCTATATAACTAGCTGTTTTATTCAAAGAATGCCTTTCCACCATGACTATATCATGTGTGTAATCCTGTTGGGTTGAGAGTCTTGCTATTAAGTGATAGTTTATACTAAAATCTATCTGATATTTAGTTTTCACTGTCATTAAATATTGTCTCAAATAATCACTGTTTTTTAAAAGCAGCTGTAACAAAGCAGCTTAAAAGCAGCTTACTACTCTGAACCTCTGAGAGCAACATGCAGAAAGTGCGCAGCAAGGACATGGATGCATGCATGTATGTGGCTCTGCTTTGCTTGTGCAGATTTCAAAGTACTGAATAATGCATTTTCATGTTTTTGCATCATGACATGCAGCCTTATGCGGCACGTTTGCCTGCATATGATCTTTGCTACTGCCTGTATATACACTACATCAAAAAACCCAATGGAATCTCAGAGTCTTTATGTGTGCTGTGTTAGGGTCTACTGGGGTTTACTGCCATTTAGTGCCATTTAGTGCCATTTAAAGAGACATTTGCTAACCCCTGGAACTTTCTAATGAAAACTACATGTCTTGCTCCAAGCCAAGGAACATGTCTCCTGGTGATTAAATGTCCAGTAAAAGACACAGCTCACTGTTACACGCACCAGTAAAATCAAAGGTTCTTAGGGCAAAATCTTAATTGAAGTGAAAGTGACTATTTGTCATGGTGAAACACAGTACAGCACACAGTGAACCACAATGAAATGCATTCACTGCATTTAACCAATGCACACTGTGCAGCAGTTGGCAGCTATGTCCAGCACCCAAGGAGCACTGACAGAAATGGTACCTTGATCAAGGGTACCTCAGGGCAGCCTACTGGTCTCAGATTCGAACTCACAACCTTCCAATCCTTGGACCAAATCCCTAAACCCTAGCCTCAATTGCTGTATAATATAGAATAACCATGAATTTAAATGCAAATGAAAAGAAAAGAAAAATCAGCCAACTTTTTTTACTTTAACTTTTATATTAATTCATTCAGTACATTGAAACATCTTCCTTCTTTTCATTTTTGCCCATGGCTAAACTGGTATCCGCTGTCATTCCATTCATTCATGTGTGTGGGGGTGGGCTAACAAGAACCAACGGCCATGAGAGAGTGGTGGTAAATAATAAAACTCACGGGGTCAACAATGAATATTTCAAATAACCTCTGTATCAAATTAGACGTGACCTTGAGTATGTGGTTCTGCCTGGTGAAGCTTCAAAGAGTCTTAATTTGCCATTTTAACACTTACTACTGAGGTGCCTG
The DNA here is from genome assembly GCA_017165825.1 of Hepsetus odoe. NCBI lineage: Eukaryota > Metazoa > Chordata > Actinopteri > Characiformes > Hepsetidae > Hepsetus > Hepsetus odoe. The sequence continues at coordinate 19,601,554 of CM029366.1, read as the reverse complement.
CAAGCACATAGTGGTGAATTAAAGGATGATCACTCTATTTATTGTCAGTCTTCACAGGGATAGAATATTTTACAGATGAATGTTGCTACTCTGACCTGAGGGAATTATGCATGAAGCAAAAGTTCTTTTTTGAAGATGTGACGTGCTCATTGTCATCTTCATCCGCAAGTAAATTATTAATAACTCACTGCCAAAACAGCCTGCAATAACTTAGATTTAGAGAAAACCTGACTTACTCGAATATGTGTCGCAATGTCCTACAGAGACTGTAGAGTGGTCTCTCCTATTGTCCTTCATAGCCACACATAAATATTGTTCCAAACATCCCATTTAATCTAAAATATCACTCTGAAACAGAAACCAGACAGCCTCTTTGTACTGGGACATATTTCCAAGGGGTACATCATATTCAGGATATGATATTTTATCATCATGTAAAAAGTACTCTATATAATTCTGAATTCTGAAATTCTGAATAATTCTGAAACTGAATATTTGTAGAAAACTGATGGTTGTCACTGATGTCTGTTTATCTGACCATTTGAATATACTTTCTAAAAAACGAACTTATATTTGTCCTATTTTTTGTTTTTTTTCTCTCTTCTTACACCATCTAGACTTGATGAAAGACAAGCATTCTAGCCTTTTCACAACCACTTTATATTGCGTTTGTTACACTTTGAAAGCAAAGCAGAAGAGATCAAAACAGTCACATTTCACATAAATCCATGTGCAATTGTAAGTTGGTGTGCGTGCATGATGAAGATCATTCATTAATTTTCTGCCGCTTGTCCCAAACGGGGTCGCGGGGGAGCGCTGGTGTCCAACCCAGCGCACACAGGGCGAGGACGGTGGACACACCCAGGACAGGTCACCAGCCCATCGCAGGGAGGAGCGGGACGGGGACGGCACCTTGCTCAAGGGTACCTCAGGGCAACCTATTGGGAAGGGGTTCGAACCCCCGACCCTCCGATCGTGCGGCTGACGCCCTAACCACTAGGCCACCGCTGTCCCTGATGAAGATCAGCCCTACCTTTTTCAGCTGAATCCTCACAGCCTGGAAGAAAACTTTTAAAATTGTCTCATATGTCGCTGACCCTTGAACAACTCACCACATACATTGTAGTGTTAAAAGATGGGGAAAAAAAGCTAAGATATTATTTGTTAATGTAAGATTTCCCTGTGCCTTGTCAAGAAGGCATTTTGAAGCCAGGAAGGTCAATACACCTTGAACAAAGAATATGGCGATACAAGCGAGTGACAAGAACGTTATAACACAATAGATTCTGCTTAATATGGCAAAGGGCATAGACTAATATTGTCAAAAATATTTCTTATACATATGCTCAAACTGCTTTTTAGAAAAGAGATTTCAGAATCTTCTTTCTAACAAAAATTTTAGCTGATAAGGTTTTTGCACATCAGTCTGTAAAATGCGGCCACCCGAGCAAAAGAGTGCATGTGAATGCATGGCACGGTTGATTTGCTGCTGAACCTGGGGTAAGCTAAATGGGCCACAATAACTGTTTGGAACACACTGAAGTAGGCCTAAGGGATTCAGTGCGCACATAAAGCCAGATCTGTGCCACACACAACAAAGGTTAAGGTGAAACGTTGTTTAATTTGGGGAGCATTTGAATGTGAACTTGACTCTGAAAGCTTGTGAGGCCACATAAACAGATCACACAGGGCACCTCTGGGTCTCCCCGAAGAGGCGGCAGCACTGACAACCAATCTATCCATCCGTCTTCTTAACGGCCTGCCACAGACCAGCGCACTGCAATTGGTTGCACATTGTCTCAGTTCCAAAATCACCTGCCCTTATGAGATTTGTCTAACATTCAGCATTGCCCCATGGTGGGCCTTGAGTCCTGCTTTCTCTCTGCATTACTGTCCTTCTATCTTCATTCTCCCCATTTAGTCACCACATGCTCAGTCCTAGTGCCCCTCATTAAAGGTACCAAACTAGGTCTCAGTTTGATGTGTGCTTGATCTGTGTCTGCTGGGATAGACATTGGCAAAAGCCATCAATGCTTAGAAGTCAAGTTATTTCTGTTGTTTTGCTTTAGCACTTAAAGGCTGTGGGAAAATGTAATAATTTATTACATTGATATTTTATGTTAACAGATTCAAGTCTGCACTTCTGACTTTTCATTTGAAATATGCACTTTTGACAGACATTCCCTGCTAGTTTCAATGAGCTATGAGAGAGATATAACTCATACTTGTTTCAACTTGTGTTTGTTTCCCTCGGTGACTTGAATAAAATGTTAAGTAATAGATTTCAGTATATGTAAATTCATTTTAAACTCTTTACATTTTCACTTATAGTATAGCCTCTTAAGTCTAACCTCTAAGCTTCCCTAAATTTATGTTTAAATTAACTTGAGAAAATCATGCAAATTAATTTATTTAAATCAATCAAGCACAGTTTCTCCATTCTCCAAAAATTTTATCTGAATTATTAATAATTTAAAGAAGTTACTTTGCTTTTTTAAGCTAACTTGGAAAATGTACAATTTGTCTGGAAAAAAGATATAACATTCAGGGTACAAATGCTGTCTTGGGATGGTTCCTGCAAGGATACATCTTCTGTACATTTAGTGAGGGAAAAATAGGGAATTGTATCTGTTTCGGCCATTTATTTACTTATTTGTTTGTTTGTTTGTTTGTTTATTATTGCAAGCTGCACTGACTCTATAGGCTCTGTCCTAATTCCACACTTTTTTATTCAATACTTACTAGACGTTTAGTTGTGACATTTACATTTGCATTTGCAAATCCCAGACCAGTAGGTTATCCTGAGGTATCCTTATACGTATACAATAGCTAAAAAAAACATTATCCAGTTAAAGGGGAGGTTGAGTAACGGTCCACTTTAATGGCTAATTTTTGAAAAGCAGATGGCAGTCAAGTCAAGTTAGAACAACTCCAGTCAAGTCAAATGTATTTATATAGTGCTTTTTACAACTGAAGTGTATCTAACAATTTGCTGGCTATCTAACATTAGCTAAATATAACTCACCATTGCTATGACAATAAAAAATTTTTAATTAATCATTCATGTAGCAACTTCATTGACCTGTCCAGAATGAAAATACACCTATTTGTTTGTATTTCTGTAAACCTTTATCCAAAAGGCAGTGTAAAGGGAGGCATTCTAAAGGAATTTTCAAAATAGATGGAGACGTTGTCAAAGAAGAGCTCTGGCAGGGAAATCACTGTTATAAGTAACTTAAATACTGTGGTGGGTGCTGTATAGGATTCAACAGTGCCCAGTATTTACAGTTTTTCTCATTTCTCTGGTAAGGGATGTAGATATTTGCATGCTTGGAACCCGTGCTGCAATTCTATTTGTCTTTGCCCTCCAGGGCTCTGTGCTACTCATGTGAATAAAAATGATGAATTCCTAGACAACTTAGTGAGCCATATTTATCTCAGTTTGCAGCAAATACACTCATTTATTGTTACCCTCTCAAGTGTCATGCAAAGGTCAAATGGCAAGTGTGTTGCAAGCAAACCAAAGCCTAAGCAGAGGACTCCTTAAGCAGTGGATGCATGTGTACAACTTGTTTGACAAACCTCTTTCCTCACACAGGGAAGGGTGGACGGTCCCTGAAGAGTTACTGCAGAATTTTCTCTCACCTGTATCTAAATGGCCTGAAGGAGAAACTGCAGCACATACAAAGGTTAACGGGTCTGAACCTCAGTGAAAATTACATCCTTCCCCAAGGACAGAATCCACAGAACACCTGACTATGAGCAAAATGAATATGAATATTACTTTGAACATGAAATTCATCTTTCTCAGGAGTCAGAGGAAGAAATGAGACAGAGCTTGATTTGAAGGATGATTTTTCAAGGATGGTTCATTTTAAATTTCCCCCAGGACCAATAAATTATCTGTCTGTCTTTCTGTCTGTCTTTCTGTCTGTCAATCTATCTATCTATCTATCTATCTATCTATCTATCTATCTATCTATCTGTCTATCTATCTTTCTGTCTGTTTGTCTGTCTGTCTGCCTGTCTGTCTGTCTATCTATCTATCTATCTATTTGAATGCTCCTGGTTCTCCAAGCCAAAGAAAAGTCTGCAGTTCCCCAAATCAACCCTATTTGGAATAATGCTGTTTATGTGAAATTGTTCAGATACACATTGTCTACATTTTAATATAACTGCCATCTGAAATGCATTCATACCAATATTTGGAAAAACAGAAAGAATGACTCTGCTACAAGGAGTATTCTGAATGAAATAATTGAGAAGGGGTGCCCTAGTCCCATTCTGAAGGGCTGGTGTACCACCTCAAAAAAATCCCTGCTCAACCTGGCAATTAACAGGCGAGTAGAATCAGGTGTGTCTGAGCAAGAAAATCATTCAGCTGGACACTGGCTCTCCAAAAGTATAGCTGGGGATCCCTGTCATAGAAGAACCATTCTAATTTCCCAAAGAACCTTGTTTGTGAGATGTGTGAATTTGAAAAGCTTTTAATAAGTTTAAAAGCCCATTTCTTAATGTAAGGGTTCTTTACTAATGCAGTTTATCTTTCTATAATCTTCACTTGTGCAAATGTCATTCAGGCTATATGACAGTTTTTCACCATTAAACATTCTTGAGGTAACCAAAGCTAGTTATTTAATTGCATAATTCAAAAGAACTTAAAATTGCTATTAGGAGCAGTATTAATTTGCTGTTCATATCTGAAGTTGTTGTTCAGTCGTTTTCTCATTTTTAATGGTATTAAAATAAATATCACTAGTTCAAAATATCTACTCCCATTATAAATGTTTTACCAATGCTAAAAAGTAAATTAGGACTCACTAAGGACTTCTTACTGATATAAATATGAATATTTTATACAATATGACTCATTGGGTCAGGGGTTGCCTGGTGGTTAGGGACTAAGTCAATGACAGGAGCATCATGGGTAAGCTCCAGGCCCTGAGGTACCCTTGAGCAAGGCACTGTGCCCAACACTGCTTCCCAGGCACAAGCCCACTGCTCCAGCCCCTGGAGTATGTTTTCACTACCAGTACGTTTTGGTTAAATGCAGAGAATGAATTCACTGCTCACTATTCATAGTGTGCTGAGTAACAGCACAAATAATTTCATTTTATTTCAGTTCTTTCTATAAATAAAAAAAAATAGTACTAGTTTGCACAGCGTTGTGCAAACTAGTGACATTCATGATCTTCACCTATTTTGTGCACTTTTTGTATGCATGTACTAGCAAGCAGAAGCACACTCATACGTGCATGTGCACACTTTAGAAGTGCACCTTCTGGCACATAAACTTCTCAGTAAAACTAGTGGGTTCACATTCCCAGAAAACACAAGTCCAAACTCCTTAAGTTCAAAACCCTTAAGTCAGCAAAACCAATCTCTCCAAATGTTAGAGGCTCCACTGCCAAGAAAAAAGGCTTAAACAACAATCATGAAGCTGTCAGTCAAGTGAAAGGCTAAGGCCTGGGAAAATTCCAGGGCGATGGACCTTTAGCATCTACAGCAGTCTAGCTTCATCCTATCAGCCGTGCTCATCTCTTGCTCAATTTGAAATTCAGATACTGCAGTGTAATGCAAATGCTTCACGCAAACTATGAAGTGATCACAGTGCCCTTTAAGTGTGTGATTGACAGTTAGCTGTTGGAGTGGGGCTGAGGTGTGCTTTTCCCAGAGACAACTGACAGAAAACCTGTCAAGTGGCCCTCACACCAGCTCACGATATGGTTGAATGTGATGGGGAAAAAATCATCGATCAAATACTTTGTCATTGCTCTTCTTTGTCACTGTCTTGCGCTCGTCTATTTCTGTGTCATTAATTGCAGTGTCTAATTCTTCTTCTTTACACCATCCGTGATACTCTGTGTCCTCTGCACACCATTACCATTTACTAAGCAGTTCTATAGGAGAAGAGCAATTGAATCTGGGGGGCAGAAAAGGTCTGAGGGCCAAAGAACAAAAGAGGCCATCATGCTATTGCTCAGAGTGTCAGAGAGTTGTGGTAGGGCTGCTTTAGAATATAAAAGAAGAGGTGAAAGGTGATTGTACCTATGAAAAGGATATGACCCTGCAGTCAGTACACAAGAGGACAAGAGCACTAACAAAAAACATCATTCCAGAAGAAAATATTTGCTTACAAGTATTTCCAACACACTGAGAAATATTTAAAATTCCACACTGAGAAAATGTAACCTTTACAGATCAGTCGATATTCTTTCAAATAAAATGTAAATGAAATCTCTGCACTGAAAGATAAAGACGTTTAAAGGGTTATTTGAGGAAAGCATATGGTTCCTTAGTAAAATAAGATAACGTACTTGATAAAATTATTTACAGAGCCCAAATAATGGATTATCACATTTATAAACATGGTTTAAACCATGTAACTCGCTCTGCAGTCTGAACACTCCATATATGAAAATTAAAAAGGCAAATCATCTCAATTTGAGAGCAATGTTTCTGTGATCTCAGTAAAACATGCATGTTTTGACTGTTTTCAACCATTCAAAACAGAACACAGGTTATGTGCAAGCATCTGTTTTAAAGATACAAGGATAAAAACAAGTTGGAAAATTGTAATGTAAAGATATGTTTTTGCTTCATAAACACACAGATGCTTTAAGTGGACCATAAAATAAAATGAATTATTGAAAAATGCAGAACAAAGACATAAAAGACGTAAAATTTGGCATGATTTTTTTACATTCTTCCATCAGTCATAATATATGTTAGATATGCTGCTTACATTTAAGGTGAATTTACTTGCTATGGCATCATCGCTAATTCCTAGAATCCACATTCACACAACCTTGAGAGTTAAAAAGAAAAACATGCGTGGTTTTCGTTCAGTGATGAATTACATGCTTAAAATGCCCATGACTGATATGCATGACAGGAAATTAGCCAGATGAATTCAGATATTCTGCACATGGATGAGCAGATGGAGGCTGGGCATGCTTATGGAGGTGTGTGTGTGTGTGTGTGTGTGTGTGTGTGTGTGTGTGTGTGTGTGTGTGTGTGTGTGTGTGTGTGTGTGTGCGTGTGTGTGTTACAGGTGAAATATGTCTATCTAAACTCAATCGCTCAAAACTCAGTGCGATGCACAATAAGTCTATATATGAGCATGCGCTGCCAGTCCCTGGAGAAAGCTGGCAGTGACTTATGAAGCAGTGTGTCGACTCCACATAGCCAAGAATAGCAATTCTTGATAGTTCCTGACAATATGAGTCGCTAATTGCTTCCAGTGTCAACATTTTTCAACATAGCTGCATAATAAGCTTTTGTATGATTTGTATGTTTGGCTTTCTGTATAACGTAGTCTGCATATGGTATCCCACTGGAGGTCAGACGTATGCCCAGTATGAGACAACTACATGCCACTTGATGGCATGAAGAAGAATCAGGTGTTTGTAACCAAACAAAAGAGAACCTGCAGGTTTCATGCAGCAGAAACATCCATTAGTTTGAAGTAGAAGTATTGCTGGATATGGATCTTTCCCACCTTGGCTGGATTTCGCCTCAGGCTGTCCAGCAAACGTCTGTGTCAGCCAATCTCTCACTCACACTTTACCTGTCAGTTAGCCAGCAAGTGCACATTTGTCATCCCACCGAGATTCCACCCCCTCCATATCTCTTCCTTTCTTCCCCCACTCCCTCACCTTTGCTCAACCGCCATTCCTGGCAGTGAATTATAGTTCAATTAACCTTTTTTTTTTAACCCACAAATGCTTGCTGCTACTGACAGCCACAACATGAAGCAGGACTGACACACACATGGCTTCGCTTCACTCTGTCCCATTTTAATTTGATTACAAGAAAGATAAATGGGGCTCTTTCTCCACTGCACCGTGGGCAGGCCACAGAAGACTTCTGACATTGTTCTTGAAAGCTCTCTATTGTTCTTGTAGGCTGCATATCGACACAAACACAGTACAGCTATAGTTTCAACAATCTGATGCCATACTACTGTGAACGTCTATAGTCTGTCCATGTCTTGTGAGTCATTATCTGAGAAAGCTAATAGCTTATTGTTACTGCTATACTATTTTACTTAGTTTTTGGATTAGTTTTGCTTTCCTTAACATTGTAAAAACATTTCAACTGACTAGCAGGCCAATAAAAATGAGCCAGAATGGGCACGGAATAAAATTTACATTAACAAACACAAACTTCCCAGCTAGAAAATCCCTGGTTCAGTTCCCAGCTGGGATGGCTTGAGTTCTTTCTGTGCGGAGTCTGTATGTACTTCCCTCGTATTTTTCCTCCGGGTGTTCTGCTTTCCTCTCACAGTCCAAAAACATGCATGTAATGTGGATTGCAGATGGTAAATTGCTCCCTATGTGTGACTGTGTGTATGAGTGTTTGTGTGTCTGTGCTGCACTGGACTGGTTTCCTGTTCAGGTTAATATCAATCCTTACCCCCACCGATGGATATAATGTTAGGAGGATGGATAAGGATGGATATAATGTAAATATTTGAGAGATATTTTTTTTGCATTGTACAAAATGCTCACTGTACACTTGCTTAGTATCCACTTGCTAATAAATACTAGGAAGTATTTGTTACATAATTACAGTTTTGTGGAAAAGTCTTGAGCATTATGAAGGTGTCATGTATACTTGTGAAAGCTGTTTACATGAAAGGTGTTGCCCTTTGGGGAAATTTTACCATGTAATATTTTTGTCTTCCACAGTATATCTTCTAGGTTTCTCGATATATTCGTTATGAAGATATCCCTTTCAGACCCATTGCACCCTCTGCCTCTCCAAGATTATAACATTACCTGTAATATGTGAGCAGCACATTACATAAAAAATCCAGTATGAATTCAGATTCAGAAAGCAGAGCTCTCCACAGAATGGACTTTAGGTTTCATCCAAAGCACACAAAGCCCCTCACATGGCCTCAGCTCTTTTATAGTCTATGGCCTCTTCGATTGTGATCCTTCGGTGAGAGTGTGTCTATTATGCTAGTCTGCGAAGCTTGTATGCCAGGCTGTTTGATGTGAGTGCCCGCTGTGTTTTCCCAAGCCCTGAGGCAGAGAGATGCCAGGGAAAGTTAAGGGGTTTGTTTTGGGGGCCGGTGGGTGGGCAAATGGGAGGCACAGGCTGGGCCTAGGGGTTTGATCAGTTCAGACAATGTCTGGGAAACAAGGCTGTGTTTGTGTAACCTCGTGAGGATGGCGACTCTGTGTGAGTAGACACAGACCATTAAGGAAAATGTTGAATTCCATCCCACATGGAAGAGATATTATCAGTAGGTCTGTTACTTTAGCTATTTGCAAATCACACTATTGTTGGGAACTATGGTGTTTATACATTCTGTAGAGACACATGAGGATAATTCTGTTACGTAGTGAATGCAATGGCTGTAATGTTTGGCAGATATTTGTGACAAACTATTACATTATTTTGAACAATTGCATCCTATTGTGAAAAAGTATATAGCAGAAAAGTGAGTTCACTTCTAAAAAAAAGGTGCCACTGCAATGTATTTTATTTGACCAATCAAGATGTGATGCAACTGTAGACTCTCAGCTTTACTTTGGTGGCTTTAACAAAAGTACTGCACCAAGCTTTTTAGATATTATGTCCATTTTTCACAAGTGACAAGGACAACTGAGCGTCAGGTGTTGTCTGTGCCTTCATTATACCTTAACAAATTGAGCAAAGTTCACAAATAGTTGATAAGTTGAATAAGTTGATTTCTTGCACAGAATTTGCACAATTGCCCAACATCTAGCCAAGTCAAAAACACTTGAGCTGGTCTATACTGTCAAAATCTAGATCTGAATGCTTTTTTTTTCTACATCTAAATACCCCCCACCCACCCGATCCTAAAAAGCCTGATGGTATGGTACCTTGCGCAAGGTACCCCAGGGCAAGCTACTGGTCTGGGATTCAAACCCACGGCCTTCTGATCCTCGGGCCTGGTCCCTAACCACTAGGGCACCACTGCATCTAAAGGGAGGAAAAATGTGATGTAGTGATGTATGTTGATTCCATACTTCAGACAGTCATTGACTACAAAGGAATTTCATCCAAGCAGTTAAACAATGTTAGTTTTTCAGGTTACTTTAGAGCTTTTGCAACTAGATGGACTATATGTGTTATAGTTATAAGCCTATAGCTTTATTAATCCCCTTTAATAGAAACTAATGGTCTGTACTTCTATCAGTTTGCTTCTATTATTGCTTCATTTCAAAATCCTGTGCAGTGTTGTAAAGAGGTAAAATTGCAAAAACAAGTCTCCCTTTGAAAATACTTAAAGGGAAAGTATAACATGAAGATTGTATTTACCCGTAAAGACTGATTCCAGAACAGTCATATTCAGCTTACCATGAGAGCATGTGCAGCCCAGTCTGCAGTGGTGGTCTAGTGGTTAGGGAGTTGGCCCCTGGATCAGAAGATCGTGGGCTCGAAACCCAGACCAGTGGGTTGTCCAGAGGTACCCTTGAGCAGGTTACTGTCCCTGTCACTGCTCCCTGCTTTCAATAGTTGCCCCCTACTTCACGAGTGTGTGTGTAAAATGCAGAGGTTGAATTTAGTTGTGGTTCGTTGTGTTGTGTACTCGCAACAACAAGAATGTTCTCTTTCACTTCAGTTTGTGATGTTTCTATTCAACATCATCCATCAAGGACCAGAACGGAATCACATGTTCAAGCCAAAAATATATAGAAAGGAACCTTTTATTTTTTTAAGTGTAACCATGCAACCATACTGTATCCAAAAGTCAGACACAGGAAGAATCTGACCCGCTGCTTTGAAAGAGCTAGCAATTGAGAGAAATTAACCTGAAGAAGAATTTGGCTGAAAAATGATTTATACAGCTCCCCTGCCTTGTTCAATAAACATTTTACACATCACCCATCCCACCCTGTCTCTGTTCAACAAACTTATTTCCAAATGAACACTTGCACTTACATATGAACTTGCAACACCCCCAACCCCACCCCACCTCACCCCACCTGCAGTCTCACAGAGGTCTCACAGGTTGGGACGTCTGTCATTGCAGATGGAAGTTAATTATCCCATCTTCTAGGTACTGTATCTTATCCACCACTTATAGTGCTTCCAAGAGGTTTTAGTGCTGTGCAAGAAATAGTAATAAAAAAAAATCCCCTCAAGCACAGTAATTTCTCTTTGGGTCTTTAAATGGTGCTTGCTAAACCCTAATTAGCATTCTGCACTTGTGACTCATGTGCCTCCTTATGGTTTTTCTTTGTTAGAACACAACTGCAGGCCGTTCTGTTCTAGACTCTTGAGCTGCGTATTAAATCTCTGGATTCAAAAGCACATAGTTTCTACAGGGCACGCCTAAATTTTCTACCACAGCAAAAGTCCAGAACTGTGTCAGACCTCTCCCCTTTCTCACATTCTCCACGGCAGGCAATTCTATGGCCTTCTCTCAGCTCCATAGCCGTTGCTGCCTTTCAGCTCTTGAGCACATTCTCATCTTTTGACCCAAATACGAATCAGTCTTTTCCACTTATAGGGGAAAACACCAAGCTGATTTTGGGAGAATGTGGAAAACAGCAGATCTCATGTGGTGGGCATGTGATATGTATTTGAGTTCTTCCTCATACAATTTTAAAGCATAAATACTTAGTGCTTATCTGACATCCCATCTCCCATTATGTTGATCCACGATTGTATTTGTAGTTCATCATCAGCAACCCAATCATGTAAAACTTAAATTTTTATCCTTCTCTGAGTGTTTTTCTACTAACTTGTACAGGTTCCATTTAGTTCTTATCTCTCTAAAGTTCACTGAATACCCTTTGCTCTGTGCAAGCAGACTTGCTTTACTCTGTGGGTAACTGACAAAGCCTATATATATTTGTTCCATTTACATTGCTCTTGGTTATCACATTATGGGTTATGATTTATAAAGTAATGAAGAAATTTGCTACATTCATGCTAAATACATTCAACTGACATCTTGAGAATGGTAACTTCAGCAAAATACCCAGTGCAAAGTTTGTCAAGTGTGGTGGCAGTAGGCTGCAATTTGGGGGACTGTTAATGCTATATAATAGTGTTGTTTTTGTGGAAAAAAATCACTTCCTCTACTGACATACCCTTGTTGTAACCAGAAATACTGTCAGTGCAAAATATGCAAAGGACAAAAGATACATCAGTTTTCTTTTTTTTTCCCAAGCAGAGGCTGTGCTGAAGGCCATTTTTAAATAATGCTACTTATTTTTCTATCAAGAAATTAGGCTCAGGCCCCTTAACAATGAACCCTCCTGGTTCAGGGTTTCACAAACCTGTGCTTCAACTGGAGACTTACTTTAACCCATTAAGGGTGTTTGTGTAACACCAGCCATGCTAATGTGCTCTTTTTGACATCAGGTGGGCCCATTAGTATAGCTCCCTATGCAGCCAAATGGATCTGGCCTGCTCTCTCACATCCTCACTGTGTATATTACATTACGGTCAGCTGGCCTTGGAGACGAGTAATGCTCCTGTTTGTTTTGCACGGCGACTGTCTAGACGATGGGCTTGATATTGGACCGGGCATGCAAAGTACATAGCAATCAGCTCCCCACTAATGCTTGTACATCAATACGGGAACACTACCCTGAGATGATAAACAAATCAATTGTGTCCATTGTGTGTCTCTCAGGTATGGTGGTGACATCATAGCATGGAAGGAGCCATACATCAAAGCTGTTATGGTGGAGATGCCATTGCTTCCTGAGTTTAGATAGTCAGATAATCTATTGAACGAGGCTTCATTTTTCTGTGGACCCTTCAAGATAGGAGCAGATGGACAGTTGTTGCTCTGCTTGCTACACAGCTGCCTGCAGATAAGACAGCACTTGACACAGAAGGGGTTTCATCCTCTGGAAATTAGGGAGGGAATTAAGCAACAAAATGGGGCACCTGCCGTGCCTTAACTTAGCAGAGATACAAATCTCCACCTGTGCACAGTGCAAGCCGTTGTACCTTTACAGACTCCCGCTGTCCTGTCTGATTCATCACCTCCAAAGCCCCTCGAACACCTCTACCCCCAATATTCAAACAAAATGGAGCTGTTTTCATGCTCAAGGTTTAATCATGTGAAATCCATGAGAGCAAGGAGCCGGCTGTGTGGAGGTTAACGACAAGCTGCATTAAAATCCACGGCTCTGCCATACGCTTTCTCCTTTATCTACTGAGCCAGCTGTCTTCTGTTGTTTTGTTTTGTTTTTTTTTTTTTCAATAGCCTTGGATTAGCATGGCTTTATTTTCTGTATTGAATAATATTGGTGGCTGGCATTTGGTGATGTTAATTATTGGACTGATCCTTCATTTTCAGATGTTCTATTCACATAATTGACTTGGTCTCCATCACCATTCATCTTGTCATTATTGTATCTCTAGATGTAATTTAATTATCCAAGGATTTTATTAATAAAACCCTAAAAGTAGAATATGAGTGTTGTTTTGCTGTAGATAGAACATAAAAGCCATGGTATGATGCAGAGAAACGATCAGAAAGAGAACATTCCATCCCTCCTCTGGGTTAATTACATTACAGTTGATGAGCCCATTTTGCTGGAAGACTCATTAGTGCAGCTCACCTCACATCAACTCATAAATTAATCCTCACAAGCAAGATGAAAAAGAGTGGCAGGGTGAGTGAGCAGGGATGCTGGGGAACGATGTGTTTTCATGGAAAAGACAAATGAAACAATGCCTCCAGTGTAGGAACTGGCCCTATTGTCTGTTTGGGAACTGGCCTTACAGTGTATTCCAGAGCACACTGTTAGCCAGGCTGCACTGCGGCAAGGATGGAAATCCAATCGGCATCTAACAACCCTTACACCTTCACACTAAGACATCTCACCCCAGATCTACTGAGCTCACCTTTGCACAGCAAAGGCTGATAAAATATTGGGGGAAAAAGGCCAGCCGTCCTCAACGAGACACTAAAAGGAGACAATAAACGGTTCCTAAATTGATCTGACCTTTTCAGGAAATGTATTCAGCTCTACAGAAAGTGCCCACGTTCAGTTGGCCCAAGTATCCACCTGGGAAGATCCAGTGAACAGATGCCATCCCCAGCTTAGCCCATCCATCCAGGAATTTAATAGGCCATAACAATAAAAGCAGGAACACCGGACACGCCCATGGGAAATCAACAGTGTGCTTGGCCGGGAAAAGCAGAAGGCAAGATAGCAAGAGGGAGACATACAGAAAGAGAGAGAAAGAGCAAGAATGGGTGAGCCTAATTAAAATCTGCACCACAATATTGAGATGAGTTATGAGCATTATTGGCCATGCCAGAAATATCTAGGGTGAGAGAATGAGGCTCGACATGTGCCCAAAGACAGTTGGGTTCTCTTTTGTTAAGTTAGGCATGGTTGGCATCTGATTTAGTGCTGAGTAAACTGTGTCCACTTTCATTAACAACTACATTGTTATGGCCACATGAATGTCATTCTCCCTGTAAAGAATATGCTGGTAATAGTGGCAGTGGCCAGGGATTAGTGTATTAATGTTGGAGAACTTTTCTTCACTCCTTCAATGAAGAGGAGAGGCAGCCAGCATTTAGTCTTAAAATGACTCTGAATGAAAAATCATATTTGTTCACCTTTTTATTCCCTTATTGTAGTGCCCTTATGAAGCTGATTAGCTATGACATGTTTTTTTAGTCTGAGCTTTTAAAGCTTTAGGGTAAATAGGTAATATTTAATGAAAGCATGTGCCTACTAATTAGCATCATGAAAACTACATTACTTAATTATCACATACTCGGGGGCAGCAGTGGCCTAGTGATTGCGGAATATGCCCCAGTATCAGAAGGTCATGGGTTTAAAACCCTCACCAGTAGGTTGCCCTGAGGTACCCTTGAGCAAGGTACTATCACCATCACTGCTCCATGGGTACATTCAATAGCTGTCCCCTGCTGCATAGTGTGTATGCTAAAAAGTAGAAGTCTAATTTTGTCTTTCATTGTGTGCTGTGCTGTGTTTCACAATGAAAGAATGGTCACTTTCACACACTCGGGGCAGCAGTGAGCAAGTGATTAGGGAATATGCCCCAGGATCAGATGGTTGTGGGTTTGAATCTCAGACCAGTAGGTTGCCCAGAAGTAGCCTTGAGCAAGGTACTGTCCCCATCACTGCTCCCATGGAACTTTAAATAGCTGCCCAATGCTGCGTGTGTGTATGGGTGAAAAGCAGATGTTTCAGTGTGTGCTGTGCAGTGTTTCACAATGGCGATCAGTAATCTAAACGATTGTTTACATCTTTAATTTGTTTTACATCCACATAATAATAGATCTTGCAATATATTTTAGACCAGTTAGAGTGCAATCTAGATGGGAACTAACAAACTGCAAGTACTTCATCTTTGCACTTAAGTAGAGTTTTCATGTATCTGTACTTTACAGGAACATTTATTTTTTCACTATTTTTACTTTCACTCGTCAAATTTTCTTTCAACTCTTTGTTACTATAGTTTTAAGAATGATTTCAAACTAAATGAACAATAACACATAGAAAAGACAATCCCTTGGTCTATCCATTGTATGCATATCACAAATAACATAATAATTACATAAATGGCATAAATGACATTAAAAAGTAACATGATGGAACAACCGATAGAGCAGAGAAGAAGTGGAGACACAAAAGCGGCAATAAGACTGAATTTGATGTCCATGACAGGAGAATTATTAAAGACATGGACAAAAGTGGAGCAGTGATTCTTCAGTAGATTGTTTTTTTTTATTTATTTTTTATTGCATTTACAGTTTAAATGGTTTAATATTAAAATGAATCAGAGTGAAGATGTGAAATCATTTTTTACTTTAAACAGTATTTTTTCATGGAAGCATCTTTACATCTACTTGAATGTGTGTGCTTTCACAGCCTCCTTTGCCTACATTGACACTTTTTGCCTATATGTGTTCTTGATGTGATCGGATGAGAGCTGATGTTACATCCCTTTTTAATAAGCATAACATAACACCTTTCTCTTTTTCTGGGAGCATCGAAAAACATGGTTTCTCATCTGTTGTTACGTATCACCAGTAAGATTCTATTATTCCATTAAAATTCTATATTATTTTTTACCTTCTCTCCACTCAGCAGATGTATTTTCCCTTTAAACCAATTCCATTTATTATTTATAATATACTTTTTTTTTGTAACAGACATGCTTGCATGTGTGATGTTCTGCCAAAATTGGGAATTTTGCATCTCTTCATTAAAAGAACAAGCCCTCATTTTTGGAATGTTTGGGTAATTTGATCAGAAATCATTAGTTATATTCACGTATATTGCCTGTGGTGTGGTGTGGTGAGACATAAGGGTGGTGGTTACTTGCCTACGGATCTATGGACCAAGAGGTCACAGGTTCAAATCCTAGCTCCAGCACTACCACCACTGGGTCCCTGAGCAAGACCCTTAACCCTGAGTGTCTCCAGGGGGGACTGTCCCTGTAATCAGGACGTGGAAGTCGCTCTGGATAAGAGCGTCTGCTAAATGCTGTAAATATAAATGTAAACATACAAGTTGCAATGTTCTACCCTTGTTTACCAAAATGTCTCTAGATGTAAAAGCCAGAGGAGATTATATACAGTGATGCAAAAAGTAAGTTGTAAGTTGTATAGTATACAATAAATGATAATATGAATAATTATATTCTGCTATGCTATACCTGTTGGTTAACCAGATAAGTAAAGACTGCTTTTTTGTCACTTATGACAAACACACACACACACACACACACACTCCACCCTTCCATTTCTCTTTAGCCACCTGGCACCTATATCGGCTGGTGACTGGGTCAACTGGAAAGGCTATGTGCCTGTGTGTGTGTGTATGTGTGTATGCTGGAGAATTCGGGTGTTGTCTGAAAAGCAGGCCCTGACCACAGACTGCCCTGAGGTAGAGGAGCACACTGTGGCATTATCCTGACCTGAACTGAGAAAAACAGTCGTTATTTTGTACTGTCTGTGTATGAGCATGTGTTGAGAGGCTGGTGGCACACTATCTGTCTGCCTGCCTGCCTGTGTGTCTGTCCATCTTTCTTTGTTTGTCTTTCTGTCACACACATGCGCACACACACACACAAACTCACTCACACCTACACACACAAAGTGACTCTGTACATCCTCAGCTTCCCTTCCACTTTCCAGGGGTTAACTGGCTGCTCCTGCAAAGTAAGTCCCAAACCAGATGCTTTCCATCAGGTCTGCTGTAAACAATAAAGCCAGCTGTGTTTAGCCACAGACCTGTAATCAAATGTATCTAAAATCACTGGAGCTGGAGGTAGTTAGCCTTTACCTGACTACATTCACTTTCACGCAAAATCCACAGACAGCAATCTCTACTGTTCTTTAACAGAAAGAGGTAATACGCAGGTAAGAGAGCATTAAAAATGAAGGCTTATCTGACGGTTCAACAAGCAATGAACAAACTCAGTAGTAGTACTGAGCTTACTAAGCTTACTAAGATGTCTACTTTTAATACACAAAAAGAGATATACAAAAAAATTGTGCACTTCTTCTGTGATTTATGTTGTGTAATTTGAAATATGACCACTTATGACACAGCAATGGAAACAATTCACCTAATTTCTCATAAATATTAAGTATTTTCAACATTTCTCTAATTGAATTTGTCAACATGAATAAACAGTGAAACTTAAGTGACTCAAATTGAATCCAAGTGTTTGCTCTCAGATATATTTCTTTTTCTTCAGCGTCTATGGGTTTCAGAAGATTTTCAATTGCTTGGAGTTGTTGAGGTATCCAGTAAACACATAAGCCAAATCTGAGCTCAAGTCTAAATCACTAAAGTGAGGTATATTTTGACCATCTGCTACTATCTGCTACTTAAAGTCTGGTGTGTCCAGAAACAGAAAACGGCGAACGGAAATTGTGGGCTGTCAGCCACATCCGCGGGCTTTTCAAGAAACTTTTGGATACAGTGAACACTGACTTTGCACCTGGGTGCAATGATTACACAGTGGGGTTAAAAATTACACACGAGCGGAAACCATTAAAGCCATAAAAGAGAAAAAGTTCAATCTTGTAGCATCCTTGCATATTCACGTTAAAGAGTTAGTTTTCTTTTCTTCGATAAATGAGGTTTAACTGTGACAGCGATGGCAGTGCATTTGTGGAATTTTCATTGTTGACAGAAAGTTCCTCCAAACTATTTCAATAAGTGTGGCAAGACAATCTCTTGATTCCAGAAGAAGTGCAGTGTCCCTTAACTTAAGCTTCAGGTCTGTCATGGTCTTTTTCTTCCTTTGGCTTAGAGGAATTTAGACATGGTCATTAAACCTTTCTCCCATCACAACACAGCCCAGTTTACATTAATGTATAGTTATGTGTCTATCATCTTAAAGGGTATTAGAAAACTAAAGAGGCCAAAGAACTTTGGGGAGGAAAGACTCAAGTCCTTGTTCACTGACAAGAGCAAATTGGTTAAATTTGTGGTCAGCGTGAGAGCCAACCCAATCGCAGTTTTCTTTTGTAGTCCACTGCCTGTGCTTTGTGTGTGTATGTTTGAGTGTATGTATGTGCAGGCCAGTATCAAGCCCCTGTGGTTTCTCTGGAATGCAATATCTTACCTGAAATCACTGCACTGCTAAAACCATGAAGACTTCTCGTTAAGATGCTAAGGCGTCATGGTGACAGATACTCGAGCACACAAGAAAAAATAGGTTTAAAATTGTGGGTTTCTTGTTATGTCCAGTATTGAACCAAGACAGAGAATGCATTAACAAACAGCATAGCAAGAAACATCAATAAAAGACACTCTTGCCAATGAAGCAGTATGTCTCCTGATGGGAAACTCATTCAAAATGTCTGAGAGCACTTATGATCTGCTATTCTTCAAAGTTTGACTGGGTTTTACATTTCAGTTTATTCACAGTGAGATGTTAGTCATGGTGGTGGGATTTCAGTTGACATATCATTGTCTCTTTAATTCTACCAAGTGATTGTGTATATGTGTGTGAGAGAGAGGGAGGGATACAGAGAGCGAGAGAGAGAGACTTTTTGCCAAGTGTGCAGTTTGCCAGCTGTTTCCATGTGTGCACACACTGTTCTTTTGTTCTGCTCTCCTAAATCTGCGCCGTTTAAGGCAGCCAAGCAGAAAGCTTTACCAGCCTGGCTGCACCACTCAGGTTTCACAAGCCACCGAAATACTCCCAACAACACTTGTGCCAACACCCTCCCCAGCTTCACCTCTCATTGTGTGACCCTTTTATTCACTCTACAGCTGATTATTGCACACTCTTTCTCGGTTATGTGGAAAGATCTGTGTGGAGGTGGATAGATCCAGATCTATGTGCAGAAATGTCTGCCTACAAAGCACTAAACAGAACTCTATTCAAGGTTTAAATATCTACAAATGTAATTTCAAATTTATATTATTGCCCCATTAATAGAAGGGTGGATTCAAATAAGAAGATTTGGGAACAAAGACTAAGGACCAGCCAATAGGACTTCACAAATGCTTGCATTTTTGGACAATTAATTTAACTCCTTATGTAAAATCCTTATTTTGATCATATAGTCCTGAGCAAAGTCTTGAGCCATCCCTTATTTTACATTTTGCTTTTAATGAGCTTTTAATGACTTTCTTGTAAATTTAAATATGTTGAGGAATAGCTCTCCAGGCTTTTTGAAGGACATAGTTTTTGGCTTTCATTTTCAGTCCCAGTATCTGACCAGTTTTAAAGGACTGTTTTTGTTTTTTAAGCCACACAGTGAACTTCATATAAATTATTCAAGCAGAACAAAGCGTCTAACTTAAAACCTAAAGCAGTGCTTGGCCATATGACCTTATTAACTTCATTATATGGTCTAACTGCTTGTGTATATAACTCTCGAATCATAATGAAAATAGATCTAAATTTCTGTGCTTTTATTTTCTCGCTGCACATGCATATCACTCTATGTTTGCAGAATAGCAGCAGCTAATATTGCAGATGCATTTAATCTACTCTTTTTCACTTAAACCCCTATTCATGTGATGAAGGTTTGTGCTTCAGCCAAAGTTTATTCCTTTGTTTTTGTTGTTCATAGGTGTGTATGTGGATCATTTCAGGGCAGAGGCTTGGTTACACTGACTGGGTCAGTTAGAAACACTAATGTGAACCATCAAGGCAAAAAGACTGGATCTGAATTGAATTAATGGGAATGTAACCATCAAGAGCACCTGGCTAATATGTCGATCAGATTTTAAAAGTGAAGTGAAAGTGATAACTTGTCATTGTGAAACAGCACACCACACAGTGAACCAAAACGAAATACACCCTCTGAATTTAACCCATACACACATGTGCAGCAGGGGGCAGATATTTAGAGCGCCCAGGGAGCAGTGGTATTATTTGAAGGGTGGCCCATTTTCAATATAGGCCCAACGATACTGCTTTGGTTTGTATCTACATCATCATCACTGTTGGGCTGAAACTTGGCCAACACCAAAAAATATCAAGCCAAGATCATCACTATAGCCAGAAACAGTCCATTAATAAAGGTTAACAGCAGGAGTGTCCAATTCTGTGCCTGGAGGACAATTTGTTGGATATTGCTACATAAACACATATACTAAACTGCTGATTTGAATCTGGTGGGAAAATTGCTAAACGGGAATCGCCTAAGGCTTTCCAGAACTGGAGCTGGCCAGCTGAGCCTGAAGAAGTCTAACACAAATAGGCAACAGGCCACCAGCAAGGTGAACTTACAAAGTTGGGGTTTGTAATAAAGAGAGTGAGTGAGTGCATATTACTACACACATGGCTATGTGGGTATATGCAGAGAATGACAGGCCACAACTCCTCAGCCCCTTGGGTTTGTTTGATACTCTCAGCGCTATCAAACAGAGCTGACATGATTGGACTTTAATTTGGAGTGTTGGGGATAAAAGCTCAAACCTAACGCCGCTCCATCTGGAGGAGCTAAGAGAAGGGAGCAGGAAGCAGCATTAGCTGTCAAAGAGATGGAGTGTTACTTCGGCCTCTCAGATTGTCCAGGCTTTGCCCAAGGGGACACACATGCTCAACTGTGGGCATCATCATCATCATCATCATAATTGTCAACAGAATCATCGTCATCATCATCATCAGTGTCAGTGAGGCACAGTATGGGGTGGGTTTTTTGATTAAAAGTGACCCAGCAAGGCCCTGCTCATCATCCTCAATCATCATCAGCTCCTCTCTTCCCCTAAGCTTCACCTGTTTGCTGAAGTTTGCCACAGATGTGGAGGACGCGATCCATTGCTGATCAATGGTCCAACCAAACTGTGTCAAAAAAGTGTGCCAAGATGATCCCTGAAGCTAGATGCATAATGACCCCAGCGAGTACTTCTTCCTCTCTAGTCCTATTTCCCTCGGCCCAGTACTACTCCCCCCGCCTGGGATCCTGCTGCTGGTTTGCTATTAACGCCCAGGCGCTCTGCAGGGTGTAGGGTTAAAAAACGATGCTGGACGCCTCAGTGCTGCATCAAATTGACAGCAGAATAGGTCCTCGGTCTCTTTTGGTGTTAAAATCCATCTCTGCAAACCAATACCTATCGTCATCCACATAGCAAAAGTAGTGACTGCTGCATCATATTTTAACCCCCTCCAACACACACACACACACATCAATATATCTGCCTTTTTGTTCCACCTCTCTCTCCCTGCAGGGAGCAGTGATGGAGATTCAACCTGCATAACAAACAGGGGTGTCCCTAAGCAGACCTTCTTGCACTGGGTGGAGGCTGACAGGCCCTTACCTGGCGAGACAAATGGGCCACATTACTCATGCCGTTGTGAATGGGAAAACGCAAAGGACAGGCTTTGAAAAACAACACCCACACTGGATCCATCAAACTTCGTTTTCCCCAGCGCAGTCCTGAATTCAGCTTAAATTAAATGCTTTCTTCCCAACACATTCTATTAAGGCCATAAACCCATTCTTACTGATATCTTTCTCTCTATAGATTTTTTTTCACCCTCATTCTCTCTCTTTCTCTCTGCTTCCCTCTCTCCCATCATTCCCTCATCTCTTTACAGGTGGAATTTCACGGTTCGATGGATGGTGTTTTCCATGCTTCTGTAGAGATTGATGTACAAGGACATCTAAGGTTCCCCCTTGTCTCCGTCTCCAGCTCTGATCCTTCGAGCAGGTGCACTGATACTATAACACTACTACCACTACCACCACTACTACTCCCCCTACTCCTACTGTTACTATACCTGTTACTACCACAGATACTACTCCTACTGTTACTACACCTGTTACTACCACAGATACTACTGCTACTGTTACTACACCTGTTACTACCACAGATACTACTCCTACTGTTACTACACCTGTTACTACCACAGATACTACTCCTACTGTTACTACACCTGTTACTACTACAGATACTACTGCTACTGTTACTACACCTGTTACTACTACAGATACTACTGCTACTGTTACTACACCTGTTACTACTACAGATACTACTACTACTGTTACTACACCTGTTACTACTTCAGATACTACTCCTACTGTTACTACACCTGTTACTACTACAGATACTACTGCTACTGTTACTACACCTGTTACTACTACAGATACTACTGCTACTGTTACTACACCTGTTACTACTACAGATACTACTACTACTGTTGCTACACCTGTTACTACTACAGGTACTACTACTACTGTTACTACACCTGTTACTACTACAGATACTACTACTACTGTTACTACACCTGTTACTACTACAGATACTACTGCTATTGTTACTACACCTGTTACTACTACAGGTACTACTACTACTGTTACTACACCTGTTACTACTACAGGTACTACTACTACTGTTACTACACCTGTTACTACTACAGGTACTACTACTACTGTTACTACACCTTTTATTACTACAGATACTACTGCTACTGTTACTACACTGCAGTGTTGCCACTGCTGCTACTAAAGCTGCTACTACTGTGACTACTACAGTTTTATTCCTATTTCTACTGCTACTTCTACTATTGCTGTTAATGCTTTAGTGATGCTAGTACCACTGCCACTACTACAGCTTCCAATAGTTCTACTAATATTTCTACTTCTACTGCTGCTACTATGTCTGCTACTGTTGTTGCTGCTATTTCTACTACTACTGTTGCTACAACTGCTGCTACTACTACTAATGCTTCTACTACTATAGTAGTTATAACTGTTTCTACAGTTACTACTATGGCTACTTCTATTTCTACTAATGTTTTTTTTTTTACTGTTTCTACTCCTGCTTCTTCTACTAGTTTTACTGGTATTAGTAGTTCAGCTACTACGGCAACATCTGCTGATACTACTCCTAATACTGTTTTTAATTTTTCTGTTATTACTAACACTTCAGTTACTGCCACCACTACCACCACTATGTGTATATATATATATATATATATATATATATATATATATATATATATATATATATATATATATATATATATATATAGAGAGAGTAGATATATATATATATATATATTCATTTAACTGTTTTTTGTTACTACAGCAAGAGACTGCTATTCATATTACTAAGTTGCTTCTCTACTATGACTACTCTTGGTTACTTCTACCATCACTTCATACTACTAATAATTCAACACTTTAATTCTATCATTGATAATTATAATTATTTTATTTAGAATTATCACCATCATTATTACCATCATACAAATACAAATACTTTATTTACAATGTGCATTTTCATATTTTGCTTTTAAGAGAGCTTGACAAACTTCTCTTACAGGCTGCTAAAATTGCATTTTTATAGTTCAGAACAGAAAGGCCTGTTTATGAGGAATCAAAGTCAGAGAAACACAAAAGGCTTTTGTTTGTTTCCAAAACAAAAGTGGCAGCTTTATTACAGCCTGTATCTCATAATTCCTTGATGGTGTTACAAACTGTAGCCCATCTACTCTGCACATTTTGGTTTATTCCTTTTTTTTCAATCTTTCATTAGTGGTCAGTTTGTGCCCTTGCCTGAACAGTTTTGGGTGGCAGAGCTTTGTAAACCCAGAAGTGACACAGTGGTTTAAAACTCCTGCAACACCACTGTACCTGAGACTTTTATACCAGTACCATTACACACACCACGACATCAGTGATTGCTGTGCTGAGAATGGTCTTCAACTCAGAAAGTGGTTTGGGCAAGCAGTCTGCGGACACTGTAAATGTAGACCAGTGCTGCACTTTTCTGGGGTAGATGTGTCTCATAAAGTGGCATGTGAGTGTAAGTACTGGGTTGATGTTTCTAACTATGTAGGCAGGTCTAATAGCCACTAAAATACTCTAACAAAATAACACACCCCACTAATGATGCCCTCAGTAGCCTTCTCTGCTTGTCCTGCAGCTATTTAATCAGCCGCCACAGCGTGTCCATGATGGCCTATCCTCCCTGCAGTCATTTCCATTCCCTTTACCTTGGTTAGTAATTGCTGGAGATATGAAGGTGGCTCTAATGATTTGCTCTAGTGAGATAAGGGATTAGCTAGCCCTATGTTTCTCAACAGCACTGATCCTCATTGATTCTCTTTGGTACACCTAAGCCAGTACAGGGCACTGGCTCAGACATGCACACTTAATCTCCCCCACTCTGAAGCACCCAGAGAGGAAAGCAAAGAACAGTGCAGTGAGGGGAAAATCTGAGGTGGGGTTCACAGCTTACAGATTCCCAGGCATTAAATTCTGTTGAGCTGAGAGCA
Organism: Hepsetus odoe; assembly: GCA_017165825.1. Lineage (NCBI taxonomy): Eukaryota > Metazoa > Chordata > Actinopteri > Characiformes > Hepsetidae > Hepsetus > Hepsetus odoe. The sequence goes on along the minus strand of CM029366.1, from coordinate 19,576,858 downwards.
GGAGTGAGACAGCGAGTGTTATGCTGAAACACGTAGCACGGCTTACAGAAAGCATACCGCAAGATCTCAAGACCGAACCACACATCTTATTTGATCTGAACCATATTTCATCCTTTTCATATTGAGAAGACATGGATAGAGTAGCATAAACCCACCTATAAGCTTTGTTTCAACAATAAAATGATGGCTCAAAGAGATAAGAAAAATAAATATGAGCAAAACAACATCAGGTCCATCAAGTATTGAGATGGCGCTGAAATGCAACAGATGTTTCAGTCCTTCCAGCTTCACAGTATAGAAACTGGAGTTTCATAGATGCTGACACGAAGGACTATGAGGAGACCAAACATGTCCACATGTTAGATGTAAAATTTAAATTTAAATTAAATTTAGTGTGACAAAAAAAAATGTGAACAAAGAAAATTACATTTAATGCAGTTGTTGAGTGGAAAATGATCTAATCGCCACTATTTCTTCTTCAACCCTAAATATAGTTAATCAGCCAAATCACATTCAGCGTCTGCAACTTGTCAGTAAAATGTACTGATTTTGTAGCAAGCTCAGTGCAAACTCTAACGATTGCCTTATATCTGACACCGCATGACTAACGGTTATGTATAAAAATTAGGTTCGTCACACTCAGCTCTAATGATGCCTCTGAAGTCCTTCATTACCAGTGTGTGAGATTAGGGTTGGGAGTAAACCTTGCAAGGTGGTAGATCTCGGCACAGAGACTGAGCATCTATGCTTTAAGGCTTGCTTTCATTTGTAATGAGGATGTGTGCCATTTTAAAAGACAGAAACCACACTAAATTGCTCATTTATAGGCCTCTTTGGGTTAATGATTCAGACAGCTGCCAACATGCAGTATGAAGTGTCCTCTGTGGAGGGTGCTTATAAAACACCAGCCTCTTTTTTTCCTCTGTCCACACCAATGGTGTGTAGTTTGGGACTACTCATTGATTTCCCTCTCATGTGTTCTTATGTGTCGTCTTTATACAAGGAATTGTTTCCATGTCTGTTTTTAGAGGCAATCTAGGTTAATTAGTAAGAAAGTACTAAAATTTTGAAAGATGAATGCACCAAACACTAAATTTACCTAATGTGGGGTGCACCTGATCAGCCACAACATAAAACACTGCAGAGCTTTTGGCAATCATAAATCACAAAATATTAATGATGGAAGGACATCAGAATACAATGGATTGCAGCTTGCTGTGTATGGGGCGCCATAACTGTGGACTGGTCAGTTTGACTATGCTGAACCCTGTCCCCCATTAAATGCAATCCATTTCCATATCTGTGAGATGTGCAGGACAAACTAGTCCATGAACACATATATATTCTGTTGATGTCTTGGTGCCAGATACCACATCTTAAAAGTTCTTCTGTAGGGGAAACCCACACACTGCTAGGGCAGGTGATTTTGTGTTACGATCAGTGTAGGTTGGAAAAGGTTTCATAAGATGCTCATAATATTTCCATCAGCACAATCAGTAAAGGCTTATATAATGCTATCATATAATAACTTCATGTCATTTGGTGACATTGGAAAAGATAGTAAGCATGTAAAGTTACCTTCTGTACTAAGAGTTTCATGTCTGCTCATTTATTATAAAATAAAATAACAGAAAAAGTTCAGATAATAATTGATTCTACACTTTTAAACAATTGTTTGTGTGCTGTATCTCAGTGGATTTCAGAGGTCATGTCCATTCACTAAGTAAACTAGCCAGACTGCATCACTGTTCACATGTGTGTAAAAGTTGACACAGTGAATACCGAAGGTGGTCCTGGGCAACAGATGTTCGTTGTCTGAGGAGATTAGAACAGGGTTGAACTGCAGCAGCTGGTAGCGCCTCTGTTAGGAACAGAGAGGACATGTCACTTTTACTCACTGTCTCAAAGTACCACCTGAAGAGTACTGAACACAGTAGGTGGGACAAAGCAGGAAATGTAGTTTAAATGTAAATCTTGCTAGGATAGTAATTTTTTTTTTTTTGTTTCATTCACCTGTCCATGAAAGAGGAAAGCAAAAGAACTGCATGATGACTTTCTTCTTCTTTCGGCAGCTCCCATGTAGGGGTCACCACAGCAGATCATCTGTTTCCAGCATGACAACTTTCTGCACTTCTGTATTTTTGTAATTTTGTAATAATAAAACGTTCACGAAAGTGAACACATTAGATTTCAGAAGACCTTGTGCTTTTTTTGAAATGAAAAGGTCACCAACACTTAAATCATCCTGTCATAGATGCACCTGCTCTGACTGAGCACAACTGTTTATCAGGCACAGATGTGCTTCATTGGGGGCTGGCTTCATAAGCCCCAGTGAGTCAGAGTAGAGTGTCAGTCATTTACATGGGTTAGCTCCATGGCAACAGTGGTGCCTTTGTTCAGTATGTTGAGAATCCCAGACCAGAAGGTTGTCCTGAGGTACCCTTGAGCAAAGTACTGTCCCCATCACTGCTCCCTGAGCGCTTTCAACAGCTACCCCCTGCTGCACGTGTGCATTTGGATACAAAGCAAACGTTGAACTTCATTGTATCTCACTGTGCTGTGTTTCATAATGACAAGAATAGTCACTTTCACTTTTCAATTTGGTAAAATAGTTGATGTTAATTTACGGGTATACAGTAAGATTAGCACTATAGTCACGAACTAAAAGGCCATTTAATAAATACAGGCATCTGATTTTTGTTTCATTTGTCTGTTTCCTCTAGAGACACAGTATTTACTTTTCTGAACAAAATGCAGTGCATCAGCACAGCATGGACCTGCCATGGACCCCTGACCTTTGCACAGCTCTCCTTTGCCCCTCGTGACACTCATCCCCTATCCAAGATGGGGGGATGGCTTGATTTCACCTTCCCTCAGCAATGTTCAACATTGTTGTGTTGTCAGCACATTTTTACCATCTTCACCTGTGTCTCATGTCTTATGCTCTATGTGTGTTTCTGTTGCTTCACCTAAAATTCTGACTCAGCTGTGTTTATTTTTACCCACACTATAAAGCACATGTTCTTTTTAACAAAGCTTTGTGCCTTTGATGATAGTCTGAGGTAATGTCCCTGACATAACCAGGATGCCTATATTTAATCTTCACATGTTGTCCCCCACACCACTGGAGTACTGTTGGCCCTTATCAGTGCACCTTATTCTGGCCAAGTGAATATACTGAATTGTCCCTTTTTGGGCATCAGAGAGCATTGATTTTTAGCTCAGTAACAGTTGTTGGACTTCAGTAGTCTTCGCTGTGTATTTGGCTGCAAAATTACAAAGAGGACAGGGGGGATAGCAAGCCATTGCAGGAAACGTGTGTTAAATAAGGATGCCTACAACTTTATCTTATGTTAATCAGGATTCAGAAATCACTTCATTCTGCCTCCAATTGTATTTGGGATTTATATTGGAGTTTATTCATAATGGAGCAATAATCAGCATGTTCTAAATCTAGATACAATAGTATGTATTAGAATTGCTTAGCAATGAGCAACAAAGGTTTGCAATTATAACTGATTCATCAAAAGCCTTCGCATGTTTCACCAAAAAGGCTGATAGAAATTGCTAAAGTAAGCTTTTTACGACGGCACACGGTTTTCATTTTGAGGGCTTGGAAATATCAACCTGATGGATTCTTTTTAAAATGCAATCTTAATTTACTAGCAAAGTTTAATTGTACTACTTTGGAGATTTTGTAGTGTGTGTGTGTGTGTGTGTGCTGTGTGTGTGTGTGTGTGTGTGTATCTGACAAAGAATGTATGTGAGAGAGAGAGAGAGAGAGAGAGAGAGAGAGAGAGAGAGAGAGAGAGAGTTAGAGAGAGAGAGAGAGAGAGAGAGAGAGAGAGAGAGAGAGAGAGAGAGACAGAGAGAGAGAGAGAGAGAGAGAGAGAGAGAGAGAGAGAGAGAGAGAGAGAGAGAGAGAGACAGAGAGAGAGAGAGAGAGAGAGAGAGAGAGAGAGACAGAGAGAGAGAGAGAGACAGAGAGAGAGAGAGAGAGAGAGAGAGAGAGAGAGAGAGAGAGACAGAGAGAGAGAGAGAGAGACAGAGAGAGAGAGACCTTCTGTGCCAGTGCACATCTTTCCAAGCCATTCCTGTTAAATTTCCGTATGTTTCAGCACTTCTGTTAATCTTGTATTGAATTAATTTGTAATAAGCTTAATAATACTGTCCTTTATGTAAGAAGGTCTTGATTTACATTGCTCTAAAGTACACTTACTACTTAATACACTTACTGGCATCTGCACTTTAAACTTCCCATACAGATTTAGTAATACTGCAGTAACAAAAGTAATGAGTTTATGATACTGTATGGATGGCTTTATTGTCACAGATACAGATAGATCATCCACATTGCGGAGTGAGAGAGATCAGCAAGCTTACTCATATTAATTAATGTTTATTGATTTGAGTAACTGACTTGACTATATCAAATTTGATCATGTCTAGATTGACTTATTTTAAGATTTGGAATTGTGCAAGGTATTTACATTACCAGAGGTGTCTCATTTTAACCTTAGGTAAAACCATATGAGGAAAGAGTTCACAGAAATTGTGTTTGTATTTTGGGATTTTTACTGGAATTTCCCTTAGAGAATTAAAGAAAAAAAAAAAATAATCAGATGAAAGTCCCTGAATACAGAAGGCTGTGCTGTCTTCTTTTGCGCTTCTTGCTCAGCTTCTGACAATCCTCACTTTCTATTCCCCTTCTCTTCAAGCTGGAGACTGACCCAGTTTTCCTGCTTTTTAAATCTTTCTCTGCGAGCAGGCTGGGCAAATACGATAAAGAAGACTCTAATGTACATATGGGAGTGCGAGCCTTTTCTTTTGTCTCTTTGAACACTATTAGTGATGCAGACGCTTCCAAAGAGCAACAGAACCCAAACCAGGTATTGCCTGTCTTTCATCATTCTGCCTAGCATAAGATGTAAGAAGCATTTAAAAAGCATCAGATGAGGAGAGAATGGAGAACAGGCAGATGGAGGGAGGCGGGGGAGACGTGCGAAAGCCCCTCAGGTTAAACTGGCTCTGATCTCCTCCTATTCACTCACTCTCTCTACCTTTCTGCTGTCTTTTCTCTTGTCCTCATACTCTCAGCACGAACAGTTATTCACATAGAGAACACTCCTCTCCAAAGAAGTGTTGCATTTTAAATCTGTAATGAAAGAAGAAACAAAATATTAATGTTTTCATATTACGATAATGATTAAACTTACAAAAAGATTTTAAAAATGTCTACTGATATGTGATCATGACATACTGATAAAACAATGAACTGATATACCTGTTGGATCATTTAGCTGCTACCTGGGTACTGCTTTTAAGCATACTCATATATTTGTAGATGTAATGTAAATCCATATGTTCTTTTTATTTGTTCATGTCACTTAAAATAAGTAATGGATCTTGATGCCTTGCACTATAATAGTCAACACTACAAGAGTATATTATGAAGCCATAATAACAAAAAACTCCCTTTATAGCCTCCCTGCAAAGTGTTGGCTATGTGACAGCAAACAAGGCCTGGTGGAGAAAAAAAAAGGAGACTTTTGCCTAAGCCTCCAACTGCTCATATATTTGTCATAGGATTAACCTGTTAGTCTGAGGTGTGGTTTTGAGTTTTGATGGAAATCTTACTGAGTCGAGACTGCAAAGGCTGTATCTGCAGCTTAAACACAGGAATCTCTGCATGAAGTCAAATCTTTCTAACCCCAGACAAAGATTAATTTTTATTATTACTTCATATATTATTTAATAAATCATTTGGTCTGCGCCATCAGCATCCATGTCTATCGCCTTTTAAAGTTATTTCTTTATCAGCGATCCAGATCCGAGCAATAACATTTTTTCTATGAAGACTCAGACATTTTGGGTGTGTTGCTAAACATTTGGATTACATAAGAGAAAGTATATAATATTCTGTAGGAAATTAAGATATATCATCTTAATCATACACATTTGGAAGATGCAGAGGACTGGAAGAAATGGAGACAGTTGATCCGCTGTGGCGACCCCGAAACGGGAGCAGCCGAAAGAAAAAGAAGAATAAGAAAAAGATCTTAATCATATACATTTAGCATTTAAAATCTTAAATACGCATTTAAAATATCAGAGTGTATTCAAAACTGTTGTTCTACTCTTGCCTACCACAAATACCACAACCACTTCCATTTTCATTGCTTCATGCCCCTGAAGGATAATGTTAGTATTCTGCTATGATGAGTGCCATGGCAGATGAATGGGTCCTAGGCTTTGGCCCTGCAGGAATCACACAGGTTTGAATGAGGCCTCCTGTCATTTTCTAATGTCTTCTGACCTTGGGTGAAGGTACTACAATACATCAAAAACAGAAGAGAAATGTCACACAGGTCTTCAGGTGAGAGCTCTATACTAGACACTGTGTGAACAGTTACACACCACCATTGAGCCCATGGAAATGATGTAATTAGCTTTCTAACAAGAATACTGACGCCAAGAAGACCCATTGCTAAATAAAGAGACATCTTAGAACATTAGTCTGTGTGTCACAGCAGGGATGTTACAGCTGTTCCTAGGAGATCACGTGAGTGGTTGACTAATTCCCATCTGTCATAAGAAAGGAAATGAGCAACTTATTTTTATATCAACTTCATAACTTACATTTAATGAATATTTAAGACCAGGTGGACTGCATATGTTAACATATTGTTCTATCAGCACAAAACTCTGTTTATTTGTCATATGTCAATATTTCATGAGGAATTTGGATCGTTTTGATTATATGCTTTTAGGAGATAAAAGCTTTTGTCCAGTGAAAATAAATTAAGGGAGCATTTTTTCTTAATCTATGATCCCCTTTTTGTAGATGCAAGGTTTTCTTATGGTAGTTGCAAAATGATTTGCTGGCAAGACATAAGAGCAAGTTTAATGACTTCTATAGATTAAACTAAAAGCATTGATGGCAATACACATTTCTTATCGGAACTGGAAGACTTAGTTTGAGTGAATTTTACAATCATTTTCTCATGTGTCAAATTTGCAACCAGGAGACCCTCTGTACTGACCATGTCTGTGATATAATGTTATATCTTGCATTTTCCGTGTCTTAGGCAGCACTTTTTTCTCTAAATGTGCGCTTAAAAAGCACACCCAACCTACGAAACCTACTTATTCATCTGGATCCAATCCAAATAACAGAGGCACCTTATAGATGATTCTACTGCACTTTGCGCCAGACTAACACTACAGTATCTGCCTTCACACATTGACTTACTGAGCTATGCAACCTGCCTAAATTTAGAGCAACTGCATGACTGAATACACCATGTCTGCATTTAACCTGTATTGCTTGTGTGGACAATCCCCTGAGTTGTTTGCTATTAGCAGCTGAAAACTCAAGAGATTTCAGGGTCCAGCCTGCCAGTATACCAAGCTGCGAAGGCTTGAATCCTTTTGGAATCTGTTTCTCGAAACTCAACACGCTATGCTTTGTTCAGTTTGGAATTTCATTAGCCGATTGCTTTATTTGTTCTTATTAGTCTCATGTTTTAAGTGTGTTATAATTCTTATCTTTAAAGCTTTTTACCTTTTTAATTATGATATTCATTTCACTTTTGTTTAATTTCCTTTTTTCAATATTTTCTCATTTTGGGCTGAATTGCGGAGTACTTTAGTCAGGTTGGGCTGTTTTCTTGAGCAGCTGTGTGTGTGTGTGTGTGTGTGTGTGTGTGTGTGTATGTGTGTGTGCGCACGTATGTGTGTGTGTCTGTGTGTATGTGAGTGTGTGTGTGCGTGGGAGTGCAGCAAGACAAAATGAAATTAAAATTAAAACGAGCCCTTGGCTTCCCCTTTTCTCCTTTTCCACTCTATATTTTCAACCAGCTCGCCTTAGCTTTTAATTTCCCTAAGTAACGCAAATAAAGTTGGTGTGTGATCACCAACTCACACACACACACACACACACACACACATACAGCTTCAGATGAATGGCCCACAACCTTGTATTACATCTACTTACCACTCATCACTACCCCAACACACACACCTAATACACTCTCTCTTCACATCAACCTTTTTTAGTCTCACTCTCTTTATTCTGCATCTATATACTTTTTATTTCACCCTCTCTCTTTTCGTCTCTCTTTTCTTCTACCTCTTTTGCCCTCTCTCCCTGGATTTTGTCTTCCTCTCTGTTTGCCTTTTTCCATCTCTTCCACTTCCCTCTCTCTCTCTCGCTCTCTCTCTCTCTCTCTCTCTCTCTTTCTCTCTCTCTCTCTCTCTCTCTCTCTCTCTCTCTCTCTCTCTCTCTCTCTCTCGCTTCCCTTCTGCCCTTTTCTATTTCTTTCCTTGTTTTCTCTCTCCCCATATCCCCCCTTCCCTCCCCTTCTCGCTCTCTCTGCAGTCTACTAGTTAAATATTTAATGGAGCTGTCAAAGCAGGTTATGCTGCATTCAGGACGCAGCTCTAGCTTGTGCCGTGCATGCAATATTTATACCACCCAACTTTAGTAATGGCACAGGGCCTTTGAAGTGGTGGCACGGCCTAGAAAATGACTCTCAGAACAGAGTGTGAGAATCTTCCCATTGAAGGGGAAAAGAGGAGGGGACAGTACAAGGAAGCATGTAGTTTTTGAATATTAAATAAGAATGGCAAGAAGCTTTAATCGACATAATCCCTGTGTGTGAGCACAGTTATAAAGCAATGCAGGGTCACGCATGTGCATCTTGTTCACCCTGCATGTCTCTCGGGTACCTATCACTGCTACTTTTTGTGCTACCTCTTTAAAGCTCTGCTGAAAATTCAGGATCATGCACAACAGCCTGCTGGAGCGTTATTTTTATTTATTTATTTATTTTTGTTAGAGTGGAGATAAAGTGAAAAGTGCAAACAAGCAGAATCTGCACAAATTGTCTGAGAGCGAGTCCCTTGCATTGAAACACTTATCAGCAAAGCCTGTTCTCTCAAATCAGTGCATTACCATGCTGCGCTTGAGCTCTGCATAGAGGCAAGATATGATATTAGGAGAGTTCACTGTGGCGCTTTTGCGCAAATCCAAGTCCAATCTTACCAAATATATACTGATGTCTTCCTGTGCCAAATTACCCATGAGTCTTTGATCAGTTTAGCAGTATAATATCTGCACCTGTGTTATGGAAGTCGTTGATACCCGCAGCAAGCCTCACCAGCGCGAAGGTAATAAAGTCATTTGCAGATAAAAAGGTACACTCAATGTGGATCTCCTTATAAGGAGACAAGTTAATTTATTATTTTCCAGTGTGTTTATTTCACATCCTTGAGCAAGTAATGTGATAAATCAGAATTAATTGCATTGGAGGAAACATCAATGTGCAACCGTGATTTCATTTGTGCTCAGTGTAATATGGTTTGGGCTTCTTCAGAGGTGAAGAGAGTGCAAATAAAACCCACAGCACTGGGGAATGCTGCAGAGCCTTTTCACTCCAATAATGTGCTTTGCGTAATGTTTGCAAGATTGAAGAAGGAAAACAGAGGCTAAAGAAAGTCTGGATGCAGGGGACTAACAGAAAAAGAAGGACATGAGAAGGAGAGAGTGATGAAGGGAAGACAGAGAGGACTAGTCAGAATAAAGAGGCAGGATGACAAAGAAGGAGGGAGAATGCCAAGGATAGAGTAAGGGAAAGAGAGAGGGAAAGAGAGAGAAGGAGAGAGGGAGGGGAAGAGAGAGAGAAAAAATTAGAATAAGACAGAGAAAAAAGAAAGAGTGAGTGAGAGTGTGAAAGAGAGAGAAAGAAAATGCCAGTGACACAAATGAGAGAAAAAAGAAATAAAGAGAAAAGAATGAGGGGCAAGAAAGAGAGAGTGAGAGAATGAGGGGGGGATAAACAAAAGAAATAAAGAGAGGAGGAAAGAAGTAGAGACAGTTTGAAAGAGAAAATGAGTGACAGAGAGTGAGAGAGAGAAAGAGAGAGGGAGGGAGAGAGAGATAAACAAAAGAAATAAAGAGAGGAGGAGAGGAGGAAAGAAATAGGGACAACAAAATGAGAGGGGCAAGAAAGAGAGAGTGAGAGAATGAGAGCGTGAGAGAGAGGGGGGGGGGTGTCTATAAGAGAAACTGTGCACACTCCTCTGCAGAACTAAACATCAGTGAGAGAGAAAGAGGAAAAACAATTCACACACACTCTGCTAAGGTCACATGTGTTTCTTCACCTACTGCAAATTTTCTTGAAGGTTCTTTGTGACTCCTTATTGATTCTTCATGCCAGTGTCTCCACAGAGCCATTCAACCAAAACATCAAGTGCAAACTGTTATAAAACATCTTCTCTGGTGGTGATGACCCATTAGTGTTTAAGCTTCCACATCAGCTGAGTTCATCCCCATCTGTAACCTTCTTAGGTCTTTTAGACCACACCTTTTCATTTGATCTGGTTGTTTTTATTGAGTTGTGCTTTATCTGAGACCAGCCTAATTGGGATATGGGCAGAGCTTGTGACATTTCTGCTCATTAGCAGAAGCTCTGAAAGCAGTGCCCTAACTAGGTCAGAGCGTTCATTCTTTTTTCTCTGTTTGCTGAGCACCTTGCTCTCTATCATCTCTCTCTTTTTCTGGGCATCCCCACCAGCCGCTGAAGCATCTGAAATTCCCCCGGCTATAGAAGAGAACCGAATTCACCCTCGATCTCCCCTCGCCAGAGCTGTTTCTCTCTGGGGAAGATGCAAACTGAGAGACAGCGGCGAACGAGCATGTGAGCCAAGGGAAGAATTGAATATTTTAATGGTCGAAATGTGAAGAGTTTGCCATTAGATTAGCATCTAATGGTTTTCCCCATGTAGATCTGTAGTGTTTTAATGAACTGATGGGAATCAGCTCTGGGGACTCACTAAAAATAACAAAAAAAATCTAATAAAAAAAATGGAGGGAAAATGAACTGTCACTTTTTCAACATTGATCATCACATAAGGATAATCATTGTGAATTTATGAGAGCTCACATGACAAGTTGGTGGTAATAAAAGCCCTTCTTCACTCATGATAGCTTTGCTGTGGGAAGTATATGTGCTGTGCACTTATGTGTATGAAGACAGCAGAGAGAACTTGGGTTTTGCCCAATAGGAAGAGCCATAATTGGCATTTTTCCTGAAGGCATGACAGACTATTACATTGTTCATATCGCTAACAGAGAACGCTTTCTCATACTGATTTCCTGGACATGGATTAGACTTCATCTTAACCTGCAATGCCAGTTATGACAGTCTAGACTTGGTCTTTGTAGACAGTCCTCAGTGATCGGGCGGCGGTGGTCTAGTGGTAGGGTAGGTAGGGTTTGAATCTCTAGCACTATCACCACTGGGTCCATGAGCAAGACCCTTAACCCTGAATTGCTCACAGGGGGACTGTCCCTGTAATTAGGACATGGAAGTCGCTCTGGATAAGAGCTTCTGCTAAATGCCGTAAATGTAAATGTTCTGTGGATTTACTGAGGCATCTGATGCATATGAATGGTTGCTATCTCTGCACTTTAGCCTCTGCTTTAGTGTCATTTAGTGCACCAGGGGTTGTTTAAACTGAAAATTGGCTTGTTGGATTTTATGTAAAGGCAACAAACCCTCAATCTGTCTGTGCCATAAGTGTCTATATGTCATCACGCTTTTGGTTATGTTAATAATATGAGATCAAGAATGCAATCTAAATTATGTAACTATCTAAAGATATATTTAAATATAACTATGTAAGTACAGAACACCCCAAAGTGTGTTGATGTCAGAACAAATTTAATTACATACAACAGAAAATACCAGCCCTACGACCCAGGTTGTGATGACATGAAGCTAAAGATGTCTTTTCAAGGCCTTGAGGTCAGGAGTTCACATAAACGATGTTTCACACACTGGTCACAAGACAGAACAGTCTTCAGAATTTAACATTAAACCTGCCTCATTTTACATCAAAGTTTAAATTACACTTTTGCTTCTCTTAACAACATTCTTCTGTAATCTGGAGCTCCAGCTTTGGTGATCTATCTATCTTTCGGGGGCAGCGTTGGCCTAATGTTTGTGGAGTTTGCCTCAGATTGTGGGTTCGATTCCCTCATCAGTAGGTTGACCTGAGGTAACCTTGAGCAAGATACTGTCCCTGTCACTGCTCCCTGGGTGCTTTCAATAGCTGTCCCCTGCTGCACGTCTGTGTATGGGTGAAACGCAGAGGTTGTGTTGTGCTGCGAATCACAATGACAAGGGTAGTCACTTTCACTTTTTTCTCTCTCCTAGTAAATGTCTAAAAGTTTCCTTTTCCTCAAGTTTGACATCTTGGTTAGGTAAAGCATTTTGGCAAGCCTGATGTATTTCTTTTCAAAATACCATTGATTTCCAGATTTTTTTTCTTTTCCTTTTCACTGCTTTGTGTACAACTCTGAAGTAATCCAACCGAATTGGTTGGATCATATCTGGTGAACTCAGCTGTTCTGATAGGTTATACTACTACATAAAGAATTTTCATTTTCAAAAATGTAAGGATTGTGTTTACATCCCTGCTAAAAAGGCATCAGGCCAAAACGCATGGACTGCTGTCTCTGCTTTAAGCTTTGCAGTAGTAATATGGGTAGAGATGAATCAGAAGACACCTTCAGAGTAAAGCTGGACCAAGCCGGAGCCATCTGTGGCCGTCAGGGTGCTATCAGTGCAGAACAACATCCTCCTCTCCCTTATTCAGCCTGATGTGATAGAGGCCAGAATGACCCCTCGGATAATTGCTTTATCACCTTCCCCTGCGAGACTGAGAGAGAGAGAAAGAGAGAGAAAGAGGGAAAGAGAGAGAGAGAGAGAGAGAGAGAGAGAGAGAGAGAGAGAGAGAGAGAGAAAATCTGATTTTCTTTGGATTGATCACTGTGTTCTCAAAACAGCTCATCCCTCTCACAGGCGTTTGTATGGTTTTTATTCGATTACGTCGGAGAGAGCCTCAAACTTCACACCATGAACTTTGTTCTGAAGGAAAATACACAGCAGGCTTAACCACATTCCAAAATAATGGCCATAGCAATCTCATAACTTACTCCACATAAACAGGAAGCAATGATTTCTTATTGTGTTACTGGTGTCAGTTTTGGTGGTGATATTCTTACATTACTTCAGCCTGTGAATATAACTGTATATTCTATAGAGACTTCATATACACTGAAATAAAATATTGTGTTGGATTTATTTGATTCTAATGCATATATGAATAAAAATATGTATCAGCACAGCTATTGCCTAAAGAAGTTTGTCGTGATGCTTTTTTTATTAATAGTCAACCATTGTATACATGTAAATCAGCAGTTTTTTTGTTTTTTACTTCTTTTAACTTTCTCATTGTACCATTAAATACAACTATTAATTGAATGCAACTGACACCAGTTGCTTATGCATACTGTGTTGAATCTTGCAGCACTGCAGCAAAACACAAGGGAAGGCTGTATCACAACTAAACAAGTAAGTGAATAAAAATGAAAAATATAAACATATGACTCAAAATATTCCATTCCATCTTTTATATGCTCTTGTCATTCTTGTTGCCTCGTTGTGCCTTTGGGTTGGGAGTGTAATTGGTCGTGATGAGAGAGAGGGGAGTGGATGAAAGTGTGTCACAGGAGAGAAACATGAGAATGTGAGGGAAGAGAAAAGAGAGCGAGAGATAGAGTGAGAGAGAGAAAGAGATGCTCTCTGGGAGCATGTGAGTGGGTGTTGTGTGACAACACTTGGCAGCTCTACATGATGAGCAGTGCACTTATCACTACTAATGAGCAGTGAGTCTGTGTGTGTGTGTGTGTGTGTTTGCATGTTTGTGTGTGTGTGTGTGTGTGTGTGTGTGTGTGTGTGTGTGTGTGTGTGTGTGTGTGTGTGTGTGCGTTCATAAAAGTGTACACTTTGTCAGGTTTCGCTCTCAGTGTGTACATACTTTGGAAAGTTTGGAAGCTTATCTACCGAGACTGATTATTTACTCCGAGCAAAACACATGGAAGTCCAATGTGTTGCTAAGTTCCGTGATGGATTGTGTAGAACAGTTGAAACTGAGTTTTTAATCATGTGGGTGAGCAAGAGTTCAGCTTTTCTGCAGCTCAGCCAAGAAAGGAGAGACAGATTTTGATGAGACATAAGAAAGCCTGTGTTGGTGGGAATCTCTGGGTGAGCGTTGTGTGTGTGCGTCATGTATATGTGTGGGGGTGTGCCGGATCAAAAGCGAAGGATTTAATGCTATTTGTAGGCTAATCTTCACATTAGATTACGTTCTTTTTGAGTTCACCACCTCACTCTAAGTAAACACTATGACACTATGAGCATGAATAACATGCATGTCAAAATAAACCAGCTGAAGGAAAAGAATGCAGTGGAATTCTGAAACCAAACAAAGCAACTTGAAATGTGTGAAATTCTGAAAGGCTGGGGTCATGTGTAGGGTCAGCACTGAGAGTTGTAAAACTCAGTGAAGTGAAGGGAAAGTGACTATTTGTCATTGGGAACACAGCACAGCACTCAACAACTGCATCCTCTGCATTTAACCCATACACACGTGCAGCACCCGGGAGCATTGATGGGAACGGCAACTTGCTCAAGGTTACCTCAGGGCGGCCTACTGAAATCCATGTACAAATAAAAAAAAAATCAAAGTCAGTTTGAGTAGGAATAAAATAGAGTCAGGCCAAAAATAATCTCCTCGGAGTCCGTCCTGCTGTGGAACTGTGGTATTCCATTTAAGTACATCCAGCATTAATAGAAGCATGTATAAAGACAGGTTTCATCGTCCCTGCACAGGAGCAAACCATGATTGTAAAAATTAGCCCTCCAATTTGCACTATAAATATAAAAACAAATAAATAAATATCAGAAATCAAAAACTGAAAACTTTAAGGCAGTGTTCCTCTCGCCAGACCTCCCTGTGGGATTCTAGTCTTGTTTTATCAGCAAGTTCCAGGATTAAATATTTACACATGAAGCACGTAAAGACATTCAGTGTTATCTGACAGTTGTAAAAGAGATATTACCAAATGTTTAAACTTCTAATCAAAGTGATTTCATTAATTAATGAGTTTCACTATAGAGCTACTTCTGTTTACCATCTTACATAAATCAACAGGTTAATCCGCACAGTTCAGTGGTATTTCTAGAACATGCAGGTGACAAAATGCCTTATGACTGATTGAATCCTCTGTCACCTCCTAATTAATGATTTATCTTAATCATTAGGACTCCAACGCATGTGTGAAGGCCAAACCGATGGAAAAGGTTGACTAGCTACATTATATGTCCAAAAGAATGTGAACACCACTCCTTATTATTGAATCTTATTATTATTTTTTTTTAGCATTTCACCACTCAATCTCCACTGACATTAGCAGGAGGATGGATTGTATTGAAGAGCTTAGTGACTTTAAGCATGGCGCTATCATAAGCATTTTCCACAAGTCTATATGTGAAGTTTCCTCCTTGTTAAATCAATCCTTCCCAACCATATCTGCTATTATTGATAAATTGAAGCATCTTGGAGCAACGGATTTGCCATGGAGTGGCAGAACTTAAAACTTCAAAAGGTGGGGTAGGTGAGTGAAGCACAAAGAGCTTTAAATCCTGTGGCTTCATTCATTACAGAGTTCTAAACTGTCTCTGAAAGTCATACGTGCTTTGAGAGATTCAGGAAATGGCCATGGCCTAGCACCTGCATGAAGCATAAGACTGCTTTGCACAATGCCAAGCATTTTTTGTGGAAAGTATGGCACACCTGGACTCTGGAGCAGTAAAAACATGTTCACTGAAGTGGCGAATCACGCTTCATTATCTGGAAGCCTGATGGATGATTCCGTGTTTGGCAGATGACAGCAGAATGTTACCTACTGGAATGTGGAGAGCCAACAGTAAAGTTTGGTGGAGGTTAGTTAATGATTCTGGACTTTATTTCAGGCTTCTGTGGGAACGCTTTCCCATTTCCGCTTGACTGCGTTTCTGGACCAGGATGTAAAACAGGTTTCTGTAATGTTATGTGTTCTTGAATGTGGAGAAAGAAAAGAAAACCTGATTTTGATCATTTGTCCAAAATGACCTGGAATAAACCTTATATATATATAGAGGAGAATATATGTTTCTCCTCCCTATGGGTTGTTATTGTAGGAACACAGTGGAAAAAATGCCCCAAATGTATCATTTAATTATTTATATATTTACCTGACATATTATTTATATATTTTGAGGTTAGCGGATGTGCTACTTTAAGTTAATTGAACTGCAAATGTTGAGACAAAAGACAAAAGTTCATTTTAAGCTTAAATACCAAACCATTTTTACAGTGTATTCACAAATGCGAGAACAATCTTAATTACACTTGATTAAAGAGGGTATTACAATCTGAATGGTCATAAATATTAGCACTTACTTTAAACGGCCATGCCATTTTCAAAATTAACCAATAAATGTTCATTGGTTTTTAGTATATCAGCACTTTGAGAGTTTCAAAGGCACCCTACAAAGATTTAATGATACTGAGTGTCATGTTTGCAGCTGGTGATGTCAATGTATGTATATACTAGGTCATGGCAGCAGTTCAAAAAGCCCCAGTGTTTTCTCTGCGCCAGACGAATCGCATCTCAGTTCTGTCCCTTGCAGGGAGGACATATGCTCGAGAAAAAATAATCCTGACCATGCACCATGTAGCAGTGAGGCTGCATTGCACTTTTGCTAGATGTAAATGACTTCATTAAATGCATTTAGCTCACTGGAAGTCTATTCAATATTCACAGAGATGTGTTGTATAGCTACAAGGCAGAATTGAATTGCATGTGTTGATGTCTGTGCTTTTGGATTCTGTGACAGGTAGCATGCTGAACATGCCTGGCACTGTTTCAAAGCAACAGGCTCTGTGTCCATGGCTGGGCTCCAAGCAGAGAAAGCTGTTTGTCGTGCACTATGCATGGCCTCTATACTAAACTTCCTGTCTCAAACACACACACACACCCTTCCGTCCTTCGTGTCCCCTTTTTATCCCTCTGCCGCACAATGACATCACCGGCAGTGTGTGGTCGTCCTTTCTCATTGGCTGGTCCCTGGGGCAGTCCAGCTTGGCCACAGTATCCTGTCTCTCTGTATAGCTCTCCATTAAATTCATTGCTTCCTGTAATCTTTATTTCGGTTGGGTAACAGCTCTTTACAAGGGACGCCGTAGGCAGTAGGTGACCTCTCTTGTTATGCCTTTTTGTGCCTTCTCTCTTCTTTAGAATCATTCTGTTCTTTCTTCCATCAGTCCACCCATCCTCTTGGTAGTAGTTCTCCTGTAGTTCTCTCTATTCTCTATGATTAGGGATGTAATGACAAATTTTTCACTATCTATCTATCTATCTATCTATCTATCTATCTATCTATCTATCTATCTATCTATCTATCTATCTATCCATCCATCCATCCATCCATCCATCCATCCATCCATCTATCTATCTATTTACAGCAGGGAATATAAGTATTGATTTTGATATTGATATTGAAGGTACCGTCCCTATCCCTGCTCCCTGGGCACTTAGCTGCCCCCTGCTACACAGTGTGTATGGGTGAAAAGCAGAGGTTGAGTTTTGTTGTGTCTCACTGTGCTGTACTGTGTGTGACAATGATAAAATAATCACTTTCATTCACGTGACATGAAATTTACACCAGATGTCGGTAAAAACCAAAGTAAGCAACATTTACAAATTAATCAAAGCAAATATGTCCATAAGTTATGTGTAGTAAAGTGGAGTGACATAAGGAGCTAGTACTGAACACATGCAGAAAAATGAGGTGCTAAAAGGCATGGTAAGCCAAGAAACCAGCTGAAATCTGCCAGTGTTTAGAAAGCAAAACTGACCCTCTCATTGCAAATTAATATCAGCTGGTTTAGTCCTAATTGATGGCACATAAAAGTTTCTTGTTATCAAGGTATCACACATGAAGCACCTCAGGATTGCTAAAAGCAAAGAGCTCTCTCAAGACTTTCACAGCCTTATGGTTGAAAAACATACTGATGGCTTTCATAATCCAGAAGTGGAAAAAACATAATTTCACCATAAACCAGCCACAACCAGATGATGGTCATGCTGGACCTGGTGCTGAACCAGGTGCCATGGCCAGATTTCTGACAGAGGAGTCAAAAGAATAATCAGAAGAACTGTCCAAGAAACAAGGACCACTCACTGAGAGATTCAGAAAGACCTGGAATTAGCAGGTACAGTTGTTTCAAAAAATCAATAAGTAATACACTCCACCAACATGGCCTCCATACTGCTGAAGAAAAGCATGTTGAAGCTCATTTAAAGTTTGCTGCACAACATTTTGACAAGCGAAGGAAATACTGGGAGAATATGGTCTGGACAGAAGAAACCAAAATTGAACTCTTTGGATGTCATTGCACAAACATTGTTTGAAGGAGAAATGGCACTGCACATACTATCACATCACATCACTATACCAACCAAGTTTGAAGGTGGAAACATCATCCAGTGGGGCTGTTTATCAGCATATGGTTCTGGCAGACTTAATGTAATTGAAGAAAGGATGAATGGAGAAATATACCAGAACATTCTAGATAAGAATCTTCTGCCATCTACCAGGGTGCTAAAGATGAAGCGAGGGTGGACATCTATCTATCTATCTATCTATCTATCTATCTATCTATCTATCTATCTATCTATCTATCTATCTGTCTATCTGTCTGTCTATCTGTCTGTCTGTCTGTCTGTCTGATTGTCAGTATATCTATCTATCTATCTATCTATCTATCTATCTATATGGCTCTCCCAGAAAGCAGAATGATGGCATATTTAAGGTTTCAGTCCTCCGGCTGTTATACAGACATTGCTTATGGAGTTAACTAAATCTTGAGGAACCCATTAGTGAGTCCAAAGTTCTGTCCCTGTAGTCGAGGTGTGGTTTGTTATGTGGGATGGAGTTAGATCATTGAAGTTGGTGATTTATACCATTGTGTTTGTCTTGGTTATGGATCTTCTATAGATTTGCTACTGACATGGTTTGACATCATTAAATAAGCCATAATATTTTTCCCATAATGTTTGCTATTGAAACAGCATACTGACATGTCTTAGAATGAAAGGTTTATGACATTTATGTGGTGCTTATTGGACAAATACATTTCTACTTTGCATCACTATTTTATAATATTTTCGTGAGTTTCCTTTAACCACAATAGTAGAATTTTGGCTACATGAGGGTGACCTACACAGTATTAGGCGGGCGGTTTTAATGTTATGTCTGATTGGTGTATATTCTGTAAGTTACTGCTCTTGAATGTATGTAACCATGATTAATACACATGTATAAAAAAATCCTTTAAGTATTGTACTTAAAGCCCTGTTTGTTTTTAAAGAATGTGAATACAGACCAAAAGGCACTATTTCAAAGAATTTCCTGCTCTAAAGAGGGTTTTAATACCCAGTAGACATTAATCAAAGTTTGTGTGGGTTTTGGCTCTATGTAGACAAGATAAATAAAGCATCTTAAGGTTGGTAAAACTCTAGGGGCGTTGAGATTTATAAAGCCCTATATGTGATGCAACACTTCGGTTGTATTACAGAGGATGAAAACATGTTGAAACATTTTATCAATAGTAGCAAGAATCCCTGTCAATTTGGAAAACTTGTCCTTAATCCTGGCAATTTGAGTTTATAAATCTTTAGCTATGGGAGATATGCTCTAGGCCTGTTTACTATTGCTTTAAAAAGCCTGCCCTTCTGTATTCTGCTCTTACCTGATCCCATATAGATAGAGTCCGCCCACTAAGCCTTTCTGATACCTTCAATTACACACTTCATCAGTCAGTGTTTCTTCTGCTACTCCAACTCTAGACACATGTTTTCACATGATAAGAGAAATGAGTATTCTTTTCAATTATTTCAAAGTAATTGCATCATGGACAGTATTGGCGCATCATTATCTGCTTTGCCAAGTGTGTAACTCACCCCCAGCTTGTACTATCCATACAATTACACTGAGAATCTACATAGAGCTTCAAGCAGGTCAACCAATGAGTTGTTGACCTGATGTCCTCAGGCTGTATCCTGATGTCAGCTGGAGGGGGAACAGTAAATGAAAGCATGTAAACATCAGGATACAGCCCGAGGGCTCCCATGTCTGCATACGCTCGCACAAGAGACAACGAGAACAAACATTTCCATTGGAGGTGGCTTTGCTGCATACAGGGTAAATATATATTATGACTGTATTCACATATATCTATTGTGATCAAATGTGACACCAAATAGCTCTGTGGAGTGGGGTGGGGTGGGGGGTGGATGCCCTCCTTCCTGCCCATTCCATTCCATGTTGATCCAGAGCCCGTACTGGGCTAATTAAAATAGGGCTGGAGAGAGTTCTGTGCCGGCAGCTGAAAGCAGATGTGTTCCCCAATACATCTGGCACTCTGTGTGTGTTTGGCCCCGTGTGTTGGAGGATGAGAGACTCCAGCTTTGATGCATTCTGCAGAGGATGGAGGAGGGGACTTTAGCAAAAACACTGAGAGGGAATCAGAGTGTGGCATAGCTAGCACAGAAGCTTTGAACAGCTTCTGAAGTTGGCGTGCCCTGCTTTGAATCTAGTTTCAAATAGGGGATTACTGCTGATCTCTTACCTGCCCCCATACACTCTTTAGAGGTCCAGAGTGAGTCAGGCCTACTTCAATGCAAGAGCTTAAACACATACATTACCCCAGTGCTTTACTATGAACGCAGTAGGCAGGAAAAACTCACTACAAACAAGTGCTCACCATGCCCAAGTAATTATTGTCAATCCTCAACATTCATGAATCCGTCAGTGGATCTAGACACGTATGCTTCTTAGAGTAGACATATGATTCTAAGAAAGAAATTTTGCACTGGGAGAGTACATTTCCATCATGCTGAGGTTTGTTGATATCATGCATATAACACTTTATTGGTAGCACTCGCAAGTCTACATCTAAGCCTTTTTGACAACTGACTTATTTATACTTATTTATACTTATTCCAACAAGAGTCCATTATCAGCACAGTTACTTTTTTAAGTGAAAAGTGAAAGTGACTATTCTTGTCATCGCCAGGTCACAGCACAGCACACAGTGAACCACTACAAAATTGGACCTATGCATTTAACCCATCCAAAACCATGCAGCAGGGGGCAGCTATGAAAGCACCCAGGGAGCAGTGACGGTACCTTGCTCAAGGGTACCTCAGGGCAACCTTCTGGTAAGGGTTTTAAACCCTTGATCTTCCAATCCTGTGGCCAACTCCCTAACCACTAGGCCACCGCTGCCCTCAGTACAGGGATGAAACAGATCAATTTGGACTCTGTGACCCCTGTTGAAGTAAGACTTGAGTGAGACTTGGTATAAATCATTATTGTTAATGAAGGTTGATGTCAATTGTCATAAAGATTTTTGTAGATTCATGAAGGCTTATGAACATGACCCTACAGTGAACAGTTGCTAGGATTCTTGATAAGGGCCATACATGTGTATTTGATAACCCACCTTATGAAAGGTTCTTTAAGGGGTTTAAAAGTGGTCCTTCTATCACTCCAAATAGCCCATGTAAGCTATGTTTTATGCAGAGTCTGTCTAGTGAAAAAAGAATATTGTCAACCTCAAGGATTCTTTTCCATTTTTATCTTATGAAGATTGTATAATGCAAGACATTATGTAATCTTTTTTTTCCATTGAATCTCTTTCCGTTTCAGCTTTACACCATATTCCAGAGCAAATGTGGATGGAGCACCGGCTCTTATTTCTCTCCATCAGCAACACAACTAGAGCGTTGAATGAGGCCCTGCATTGCTCTCTCAGCTTGGCTGATTCTGATAGTGAGTGAAGACGCATTTCACTTAGCTCTGTGTACAAGAGACATCTCAGACCGCATGGATGGTATGAAGCTCCATCCAAGCATGAATGCTAAAAGCAAAACTAAACAATTTGTCCGTCTTTGCGCATAATATGTCATTATGGTATGGAGGAGTACCCAGCTGCATGTCTTTCAGGTTCATTTGAGAAATGGCTTAGCTGTTAGTGTCAAGGGGCCATTTGATATGGTTTCTTGTCCTTTCCCCCTTTTATTCTCACAAGCTTTTGATGGAACATTTGCTTATGAACGGTCTCAGCAGACATCAGCACATATGGAGCAGATTATGTGTGAAGACCTATGTTTGACAAGGTACTTTATCTTGATTACTTCTTATCTGTCTTTCACTGCAGTGCATTGATGTCTGTCACTTTACATTTGCATATGATTTTGATGCTGGTGACAGCAGCACTACTTTCACCCTGGCTAATACACTCTAATCTCACAAATTACGAAAGAACAATTAAATGCTGCCGAATGATAACTAAAATCGCAAGCCTTATGGTCTGATGACAGTGATGAGTGATGCCAGGATCCTGACGTAATTGCCTTCGTAATTGTACAGGCCTGTTAGGTGAGGATGACACTTCAGAAAAGAGCATACTGTTGTATTTGAAGGATAAGCTATAAGGCTCTTACAGAGGAGCTGAACACAAACTGATGAGACTTGTTTTATTTCATTTTTGAGGATGCATCTCAGTATGACTGCATGCCCTGCTGTTTTTTTTTTTATTATTATTTTTTTTTTAGCAAATACAAAGAATATTAAGTCCCACACCTTGACTCCTCTAAAGGAAACGCACACACAGGGGTCTGGAGATCGAACTCAAATAAGATTCATTAAAATGTAGCATCATGGGCTCTGTATTCATCTGAAGAGGTCAGTCCATGCAATGTATTATTCTGAGTAACAAACATGTTAATGCTTTCATTCAAGGGCAGTTCTTCTTGACGCATTTCATTTCAAAAGCATTAGAGAGGGATGTTTATCCCAGAGCCACCATATTAAGCACTTTCACTGAGATAAACTGTTTAAAAATAGGCACATTTTGAAATATATTACTTTTACAGAACTGCCATCGGGTGTTTGTGTATATAGTCAACTTCAGAAAAAGCCAACAAAAACAAGAATACAAGAATAGATGGTATGTACAATGATTCTAACATTCTTGTTTTAGAATTATTGAATGTTGCATGACTATTGTGTGTGGCAGAATTATTGGCACCCTCTAAAAATACTATACTATTGATATTGATTGCTTTTAGTATCTAAGAACTATTGGTATTGGTATTGGTATTGGAACTGCTATGAATGATCATTTCCTGTGTCACTGGGGATTGGATATAAGGTAACACAGGTAAGATCTTTTAGTCATATTGCACAACATGGACAGAGCCAAACAGCTTTTTTTTCAGTTGAGAAAAAGAGGTGTTGTGTTGCATAGATTGTGAAGCAGTTTAGACGAAATTACCAGTAAGTGCAATTAGGGCCATAATAAAGGCGTTTTGTAAAGATAATAAAGAATAAAGAAGTTTTAAAAGCATCTGCATTTTCCCTGCCACACACAGTGAGGAGGATGCTGAGAGAGGCAAAGAAAAGCCCTAAGATTACAGTTTCACAAACGTAAACTTTACATTTTAGTGCTGAAAACTCAACTTTGAGATAACAGCTCCATTACAGAAAGAAACACATCCAAGAATCTCAAATTTGCTGTGACACTGGAGATACAATTGGATCATATATGATATGTGAAGTCCGATATGTTAGAAAACTATGCATTAAAGGCCATGAACATTATTGTTATGTTTGATGAACAAGGGGTGCACAACTGCACACATAGAACAATGACACGAATGAAAGGCTCTAGCAAATACTGACATTTGGGGTGCCAGCATTTTTGGAATCTGCATTATATATAATAAATAAGATTACAATCTTGCTTTATGAGCTCTGTATTTGTCTTTTTTGTATTATTGTGTGTAACAAATGCATTAAAATCCTTCAAGTGCAATACTTCTTAATGTTTCATAAGCATCAGAGAGGGTGCGTATCCCGGAGCCAACATGCTTACTGTATTAGGAGCTGGCATTATGAATATTTGCGTTAGTAAAGGGAAAACTTTACGTTGTTCCAAATATCTGGTTGTTAAATCTCTCGTTGTACCCGCCCCATACACGCTGTTCTATAATCAGCCTTTAGTTTAGCCTTTAGAGCCAAAACTTTGGTACACACTACCAGTGAATGTCTATCTGGCAGGTTTAAAAGGGGAAAAAAAGAGATTTATTTAAACACATTATCATTTTCCCCATCAAATTTTGTATGCAATTATCTTCTTGCTATTTTTCATTTTTATTTTCACAATTATTTTTTGCTATTATTATTTCCTCAAATCACACTATAGCATACTCAGACCAAATATATTATTTTTATTATTTCTTTTTTTACCTAGTTTGAATTATTTTATTCATTTTTGGATGCAATTTCCCAATGGATCCCTAAAGTTTTTTTCTTCTGATTCAGATTTTTTGGATCCTGAAAATAAAGAGCACTCTGAGCTGCATCTAAATGCATGTATGGAAAGTGCTGTAATGATGAAGTCTATTATTCTTATTATGGCTGATTGAGGCAGACCGTTTGCCTGCTGTCTGTCTGCTGTAGGCGAAGGGGGCGTGGTTTCTGACGTCACATGTACAACTGCGCTCCAGCGCTGGGCTGGCTGTTTTTTTTCCCACCCGTTTTTCAACACAAGCCCGTCTCCTGCTCTAGGACTGCCTGCTAGTTCATCCTCACGGGAACCAAACCTCTCTGAGCACGGAGTCGGAGCTGAAGCACCGAGAACCATCCAATGGCGACCCGAGGGGCGTGCAGTTAGTAGCCAATCAGAGCCCAGGAGACGGGACTCGGCGCAATACGGGTGGGAAACAAATACTGGCTGCACGTCTGAGTCTGTCTCGGCCACGCAGACTTATTGAGGCAAAGTAAAGGCGTGCTGTCTCTAAACTGAACGATCGGGTTGTTGGATTCTCCTGCGCTTCGTCTGGGCTCGGGACAGGTTTGGAGAGCTTGGAAGAAGGTAAGTTTGGGCCCCCGATCCCATTTAAAGCCAGCCGAGTTTCTCTGCATGCTCAAGTTGCCTCTCGGCCAGTCCTGCTCTGCCCAAGTGATGCATCTCCTATTCTGATCTCTTATTCTCTCCCTCTCTCTGCTCATGCAAAGCCAGAGTGTAAGAAAATCCTCATTCTTTGCTGTGCAGAAAATATTCACCCCAAATGTTTGCATAATAAGAAAGCACATGTTTGTACACTAAAGGCAGCTTTTGAATCATATGTTGAAGATAACTCTGAAAATAACACACTTTCAGGTTGCAGTCCAATTCTTTGGGACCACCCAGTGGAGGAACCGAAAGCAGCTTGAGTGGATCAGTTAATAAATGTTGCATTACCATCTGGAGGTTATCGCCACCTCTGCAGGACCTACCAGCATCCACACTGCGGGTGCCCAAATTTGTGCTTCCACACCGCGCCCCTCCTCTGCTCCCTGTTTTGATGGGACGGTGTTCTGTGTTAAGAGATTCGTCCCAGTTCCACACTGCATACTACAAGTGTCCATTGGGTGAATTGAGAAAATATGCAGTATTGGCCTCCTCCCAGCATTCTGGACTTTTAACCTCTGCGAGGTGTTGATCCAAATGTTCATCCATTCTCAGGACCTTCTGCAAGGACTTACAGCAAAGATTGACTGAGTGCGAAGAAGTTTTTAAACAATTCTTTTTAAGTAACGATTCCAAAAAAAGCTACTTTTAAGCTCATGTAAAGTACACACAATGAGCTCAGACAGTTTTCAGTACCGTGCACTGTTTGAGTACAAGCGAGAGAGAGGCGATGACATCTCTCTGCAACCTGGAGACCTCCTCACTGTCAGCAAGTTAGCACTTCTGACACCAGACCATCAGGAGGGCGATGAGAATAACCCCAAGGGCTGGCTCCATGGCACTAACGAGCGCACCAAGGAGAAGGGCGACTTCCCGGGCACCTTTGTGGAGTATGTTGGCGTGGTGCGGGTGGGCCTGCCTGCGGCGAAGCCTTGGCCTAGGCCTGTACCGCCAACCCCTGGAGGGCCCCAAACACCTGTAGGGCCTCAGCCTCCTGGGGCCTGTGCATCAGGGGGTAAGTTACCATGTGTGTCCCATGTGTTACGAATGAAAACAATTAAATACCAAGTCTCAATATATACACTTCACTATATACACTGTGGGTTTAACCTAAATGCTTATGTTAGCATCAGTAGCACATGTTTGAAGAGTAAAACTTGGAATCCAACGAATAGTAGAAAAGGCAACGTTCTGAAGGTAAATATGAATATGGGCTTTAAATCA
The DNA here is from genome assembly GCA_017165825.1 of Hepsetus odoe. Classification (NCBI taxonomy): domain Eukaryota; kingdom Metazoa; phylum Chordata; class Actinopteri; order Characiformes; family Hepsetidae; genus Hepsetus; species Hepsetus odoe. The sequence goes on along the minus strand of CM029366.1, from coordinate 19,550,656 downwards.
AATGTAAACATGCTACAATGTTCTGATTCAATATATAACATTAAATATATATATATATATATATATATATATATATATATATATATATATATATATAAAACAGAATATATATATATATACACACACACACACTCACACACACTCCCCACCCCTGGGGTGGTGGTGGTCTAGTGGTGGGTACTTGCCTATGAACCTATGGCTCAAGCAGTCCCAGGTTCAAATCCCACCTCTGGCACTACCACCACTGGGTCCCTGAGCAAGACCCTTAACCCTGAGTGTCTCCCTGTAATTAGGACGTGGAAGTCGCTCTGGATAAGAGTGTCTGCTAAATGCCATAAATGTGCAGAAGTTTTAGGCAGGTGTGAAAAAATGCTGTAAACAAAGAATGGTTTCAGAAATGGAAGTGTTCATCATTTATTTTCATCAATCGACAAAATGCAGTGAATGAACAAAAGAGAAATCTAAATCAAATCAATATTTGGTGTGACCACCCTTTGCCTTCAAAACAGCATCAGTTCTTCTAGGTACACTTGCACACAGTTTCTGAAGGAACTCGGCTGGTAGGTTGTTCCAGACATGACTGTGTTTCAACCTCCGTGTGACATTGATGATCATCAATACCTGTTTGGTAAAACTGGTTGATCAGACACCGACTATAATCCTACAAAATCCCTGACTGTGTGCAAGTGTACCTAGAAGAACTGATGCTGGTTTGAAGGCAAAAGGTGGTCACACCAAATATTGATTTGATTTAGATTTTTCTTTTGTTCAGAGGGTTGAAACTCACCAGAACATGTAGTTTTTATTTGAAAGTGTCTAGTGATGCCTCAGAATAAGAGTAAAGTGTTTAAAGCCCATTTTGATGTCTCTTAAAGGGGAATGAAGTTTTTTAAATCTGGATGGCAGAAACTTGAAGGCAGGCAGTTTGAATCTTTTCTTTGTAGCTGTGTAATGAAGAAGAAAGACAGACAGATCTTACGATAAGACACTGACAGTTGAATATTGCATCGTTATAAGCAGTCAGGATTTCTTCGCCACAGTAGCTTAACCCTAACCTAACCCTAACCCTAACCTAACCCTAACCCTAGTAGCCTAACCCTAACCCTAGTCACATTTTTACAGTGCACAATGAGAAATGTACTGAAAGAACACTGAACATAAATAAATTGTACATGTAAGTTTTGGGCTGGAATTTGAACTTATAATAAGTGTTATGTAATCGCTGTACAATAAGAAACCTGGGATGAAGACAAGGTGTAAGGAGCCAATGCAAATAATAAAAAAAGTGTTAAAACTGTAGCAGAGTCTGACACTATACTGTCGGTAAGACGTCATAGTGTGGTTAAGTTCTATATATTGTACATTGTTAAAAGCCCATCTAATCCAATTAAACATCCGACCTGTGGAGGGTCCAGTGTTTAAGAGACCTTGAGGGAAAAAAAGGTAAGCAATAAATTTGAATGTAAATTCTTCAAAAAGATGTTTTTATTCTGTTCTTTATTGAACCTGCTTCTGTCTGGCCTTTCAGAGACTGGCTAAGCAGACGAGCAGTGGCACGGACTGTGCTCGGGGGTGTTCATATGCTAACTAGGTCAGACAGCCAACTCTGGCTGTCCCAAGATGGCTGTTGGTCTGACTGTACAGCATGCTGGTCCCTTCGTTGTGGGGTGTTTTGGTCAATTTTTAGAGCACTTTATGTTTTTGATCACTTGGTCTTCTTGCAGCTTGCAGTTCCAGCCAAGGCTCACTAAAGGTGACAAACAGCTCTGATAAAAAACATTTCTTAGCACTGCAAGGGAAAGGAAAAAGCATGGACTCATCGTGAATTATTGATTGCTGCTGCTCTGGGTGGCTGACACACTACACGCAGCCAATCATTACAGAGTGCCAAAGACTCCCCATGGAACTCTGTCAGCCCGGACTGTGGAAGATTTCCTTAGGCTGGGAAATTTGGAGATTTGTGGGGGAAGCATAAAACAAAGGAAGAAAGATAGAACCAAAGAAAAGAGGGGAAATTGAGATAGGGGATGTGTTAATCTAGCAATGCTGCTGAACAAGTTGGTATTCCTTTAGAGTATGAAACCCAACTGGGCACTGTAAATAAGATACCATGCATGTGGATTAGGTGACTTTTCTGAAGTGTTGGTCTTAAGGGAGGACACACTCTGCACGATGGGTATCACACTGACTTCATGAGATCATCTGATCTCTCCCACATCTCTGAAGTAAGCATGCGTTTGTTGAATTATTCCTGTCATATGATCTTATCATGAGTATGAATGAGCTGCAGATCTCACCAGTGGTTACACACAACTTTACTCACTAGATATTGAGGAATAGCTGATGCGTGTTTGAAGAATAGCCAATGAAAGAGTGCGGTTGTTGATAATAGTGGATTTAAGGCTTTGATGCTGTCGAATGAACGCTCTGTTAAACAAATGGGCAATCACAGTATCAGCAAATCCAATTGCTATCGACTTGTTCAGTGTTCATTATTGGAGGCATTAATAGCATATAAATTTGATAACGGGCTGAAAATCAAATAAGCATTTCTTGGTAGCAGACATGAGGATCTTTATGAAGTGAGATGCTTTGATAATGAGATTTCTCACTCTTCACCTCCACCCACACATCTGAGCATCATTAAAGTGAGTGGCATCACGTAGAAACTGACACTGGCATTATTGTAACCCAAGCTCATTAAGAGAAATTGTACCTCAGGCATAGTCCAGTCTCACCTGTTCAAATACAATTAGTACAGTGATGGGTGATCCTAACACTAGGTGCAAAATACACATTTTTTCTCCGTTTCATCTTTTTCCCATTAACCTCTTCGTCTGCAAGGGTCTCTAGGTGGACTCACAATTTAATTCCACACTATTTTAACTACAAAACTTACATTAGTTACCCAATAGTTTGCAGTGATTAGTGGATAATACACCAAAGGTTAATAACTTAATAATAAGCTGCAGTTTGAGGCTGAGGCTTTAATAGGTTTCTGACCATGTGGCCTTGTTGAACAGCAAAAGAATATCTGCTTGGGTTCTGCAAGAATGTGCTTTTCCATTAATTTGACCCCTAATGATCCTCCTTTCTGATGAAAGGGGCAGTGAACCTTTGTCCAATCCTCATCAGATCTGATTTACAATAGATTAGCCTGAATTAACCAGTGGTCTTGTCATTACTAATGGTAGTTTTCTTGCACCTGTTTGAACATTTTGTCGAGTAGACCTAATTAGAGTGGTGAACTTTGCCCCTTTTTGGGCACAGGATAGCAGATTAGCCAATCCCCATGAATATTCCCATCATTTTCTCTCATTTTTTTCCCCTTTCTGGCTCTTTGAAACGTAACCTATCATGCTGGAATGGACACATGCTTTTTATTAGGGCTGCATAATGTAAAGAAGTTGCCTCAGCTCTCCTAGCACATACATAATAAATGTGCTTTTGTAGTGCAAATCTGTAGATATCTCTTTCATAGCTACTCTGGAAAACCAATGAGAGTGTAAATTTGACATTTCTGAGTACGATGGCCTGATTGGGCCTTGGCATGTTGTTTTTAATTAGGCATGGCTGCTAAGTCTTGCTTTTCGGTCCAGCCTGTTATCAAGGCCTAATGGCAGAGACAAGGGACTGACGTTTGGATGATGTGCTGGTGACAGCTCAGGGATAATATGTGAATGCTCCTTGCCTTGGATCAGTGTGTTAGTTACAGGCAGACGTGCAGGTCAGGCTGCATTGCCTCATTTGTGGCTATATTTAGTGAGGAACAGAACACAGACAGTATGCAGTGTTCTTTATCTGATGAGCATTACCTAACATATCACTGTTAATGCATCCAGAGACTTTGGCAAGCCTCTTTTTTATGTAGCAAAGGGTTTTAATGAGTTATAGGTGTTTCCATATTCAGTTTCTATGCTGGGTATAGTAAAGTGAATCAGCACAGGGAGGTTTGCACTGCAGTAGTTTCTGAGAGAGCTTGCACACAGATTCAGAACAGAATCAGATCACTTATTTTCGCTCACCAGAGTAAAGATAAAGATTCCGATGGATAAAATTCTAGAGTCTCCTGTGAATCTGTTTTCTTTAGATGAAAAACCTATTTTGCATCAGCTTTCAGAGTCAACAACAAAAAGAAGAGACCATTACAATTTCTTTCAAGAGTAAGCAATGATTTTCCATTTGTATCATCACATAGACTGAGCTTAGTGCACATAAAGTCATAAAACCTAAAGCCTTTTTTTTTGAGCCTCAACAAAAAAGTGCGAAACAGACTATCAACAGAAGCTTTCTCCTCCAGTGTCCCATGCGGATCCTCTATCTTGGCAGCTGTTGAAGTGCTGTGTTACCCACCCTCCTCTTTAAAAAAAAAACAAAAAAAAACTCAGTGTTAAGTTCTGTGTTTGTGGCTCAGGACCTGCACAGCTGTGCCTCATTCGTTTCTGCTTCGTTCTCCCCCGTGGCAGGGAGGTGCAGATTCTACTGACATTCTGGCAGAACACTCCTTGGCCCCCACACTGCTTTAACTCCACTCAGCTCCACTGTGGCTCCAAATGTGCTGGAGCAATTTCACCTAGTTAACCTTTTTAAAATCCGATTAGGTCCTCAAGATATTACAACATCAATTAGAATTTCCTAACCAAGTGGCTCTGCAAACCCAGATGGCTGCGGGCCAATCGGCTGTGGCTGCTTTGGAAAAAAGGAGAGAAAACAATGTGCCAACTTATGACTTACTGTGGAGCGAGCCGGGGTCTTTGACTTTAGGGTTCCTTCACTCTTAAATCGTTTTATGCATGTGTAAAATGCAATTAGATTTCATTTGTTTCTCCTGCAGCACACATTTATTGATGGTAGGCCTCAGGGATTTAATATTAGTTGTCCATAAGGCAGATTTTTATTTCCATCAGACTGAAAAGTAGAGTGTTCAGGTTTCATGGATGTGATTCTGCACCCCTTACACTAATTCCACACTGCACTAGCTTCCTGTGCTATAAACAGGGCCGACAATATCCTTAATCTCTGCAGTGCTGTAGCTGTTTAATGTTTCTGAGATGAATAGCCCCTGTTTCTAGAGCTAGCGTATGCATTAAACTGGCAGTTTATAGCCATTGCCTTGGGGATAGTTGGAAATTAAAAGCATTGCTATTCACGAGGAAGCAATCAAGTAGACGAATGTAATTTCTATAAAGGACGAAAGAATTTATTTCGACCAGTATCTTAATGTGTGCTCAGTTAAATAAGCCACAATTAGAAATATGACCAGACGGAGTGCTTGGTCAGCACTGCTCCCACTGATAGCGGACTGTGGGATGTTCTGATGTCATACAGGCTCATGGGGGTTAAATAAGTGACCCTTGTCCTGTGTCACTTTCAACCACCATGTCTTGTAATGCATAGATGCTTATGATGCCCTTAAAAAGTGTCTTGTGTTGCATAAACAGACTAGTAGGTTGCCCTGAAGTAACCTTGTACAAGGTACCATACCCATCACTGCTCCCCAGGCGCTTTAAATAGCTGCCTCCTGCTGCACGTGTGTGTATGGGTTAAATGCAGAGGCTGCATTTCGTTGTGTGCTGCGTGTTCACAATGACAACTTGTCACTTTCACTTTCATAAAGTGTGAAGGTAAAATTCCAGTTTTCCTTTTTCCATTTTCCAAATCTAACTATGTGGGTTTGCTTATTGTTGATTTTTTGTTGCTTGAAATCAACACCAACACCACCACCCCCAACACACACACACACACACACACGCACAAAGCCCACATGTGTTTTTGAAACACTTAAAATTGTTTTTGAGTTGAAAGTGCTTTATAAGCAGCTTGTTTTTCCACAGATCATTTGAAATGCAGGTAGGCAGTCTTGCTCACACAGCAGTTCGTCCATAGTGCACCATTTGCTGCTTGGTGCATTTTGAACAGGGCTTTTTATTCTATGATTACACACTAACCGTGACATCAAAGCGGGGAGACATCCTTCAAGACTGGCATCAACCCCTCTTGGTCATGAACAATGAGTGTGTTTCTATGTAAACCTCCATTCTTGCAGTTCTATCTGAAAGTAGTGCCGAGCCAGCATGAGGCCTTGTTCGTGTGCGTGTGTGTGTGTGTGTGTGTGTGTGCCGTGTCACACTGCTGTTGTGTATCCTCAGTGTGTCTGTTTTTCATGAGTTCTGCAGGACACCTCCTTTGCATGGGAGAACACCATGCCTTAAATCCATTGTTTTAGCATTGGTGTGTGGAGGTTTTATGAAAATCAAGGGGAGAGAAACCCAAACCAGTTGAAACTGCTTCTCAGTATCACCATTTCAGTAGCTATTTATGATCACCAGTAAAGAAGACACATGCTTTTTATGGCCTTATTTTATGTGCCCTTTCGGCTGTGCATTTTAGATGTGGTCTTAGGCTTTTGAACACATTTACCTCAGTTTAAATTGACCAGCATAATATTCGCAGAAGAAAATGAGCCGATGGGATTTGAGTGCGACGCGTCTTCTGTGGTTATTTTGACCGGGGCGTTTTGTTTGTTAGTGCTCTTTTAATAGGCTTTCAGATGGGAAAGGGACAGGGTTATGGCTGCATTCATCACTGCCTTCAAATTCAGTTGACCTGCTTACACTGTTTTCTACACCAAGCCCAGGGAAAAACTCCTCCGACAAAATCCTTGAAACAGACCTGCAGTGAAAATGCCAGTGGCCGTAAATTCAAGTCACAATTATTAGGTTAAAGCACTTTTGAACAAGATTGGTTTTCATGGGATGGTGGTGAAGCGGTTTCTCCTGTTGCCTCACAACGAGAACTTTCTAGGTTTAATTCCCACCCTGGGTGGCCTGGATCCTTTCTGTGATGTGTCTGCATATTCTTCCCATGTCTGTGTTTCCTCCGGGTGCTCCGATTTCCTCCTCCAGTTCAGTGATATGCATGCCAGGTGGACTGGAACTGTTAAATTGCTCCCTTGGTGTGACTATGTGAGGGTGTTTGTCTGCCCTGTGATGGACAGGTGACCTGTCCAGGATGTTTCTCCAACTTTCACAGTGACCCCAATTAGGACGAGTGGCTCTGACAACGGATGGGTAGTTTTTACATGGGGTCTTGTCAGAAACAAGCTACTGTGTACTGCTTGTCATCACATGTATACGACCACAAAGCATGTCAAATTTGACTGGAATTTAGCATTTCTGTGGTAGTGTTCCTTGTTAGCTCTAAAATCCCATGCTAACGACACCTTAACATTAAACAGTGAAGCGGTTAGATTAAACGCAGTGATCACATTTTTTTTTTAACAAAAAAGTTTTTTTATTTCACTTCTGCAGATGAAGGTGTTATATGCAAAACTTTTTCAGTGTGAGGGCAACGCATCACCCATGTTTCTTATCTCATCATACCAATGGTCATAAACATAACAGACTTCCTGTGGGAAAAAAATGACATGATCTCACATCCACATGTAAAACTAAAGCCTGTCTAAATATTACTTAAGCGATAGTTAAAAGGGACACACCTGGGATGGGTTATGGGAAAGTTTTTATTTTTCAAAATCAGATTTAAAATCAGATAAGCTAAGCCATATCTAGGCTGCTGTATTTCCAAACAGTCAGATTTCTATGATGTCTGGAGAAAAATAGCATGTTTTAATGGATGTTCTTTTACTTGCTTGCAGCTTCTCCCATGGACAACAGCCGCATGGCTAGAACGACTTTTTGGATTAGGAATTAGACCTCAGACCAGTGTATAAAATGCAAGTTTAGCTTCGCTTACATGCCAAAATGCACCTCACCTTCTGCCAGGCATACAGAGCTGGTTTCCCAGAAACAGATAAAGATTGAGTCTAGACTACAGCTTTTATATGGTAAATCGCCACAGACATCACTATATAGTCTTAGACTAAGCTTCATCTGGGGCCAGAAAATTGACCCATATAATGCTCTTAACTCATATCTTTAATCTTTTTTTTCTGGAATAAATTAGAACCTCTCTTACGTAAGACTGTGTTTTAAGTGGACAAGGTTGTTATGCAACAAAAAATGTGGCCCAATGCATTTCACTGACACACTAATGTTAGTAACTCTTCCTGGAGGCCCTCTATCTTTGAAGGTTTGCTCTTTAGTCAGGTGGATACATAAGGAACGAGTGAGAATATGTATCAGCACTCACACATAGCCCCCCAAACCCACTCATGATTAAGCACGTTCAAAATCTCTCTAATATCATTTAGAGGTCACACGCTGTATTCACTAGGGCAGAGCAGGGTTATACGTTCACTTCCATTTGCATTAGCTGGACGAACTGCAAATTGGTGCAGCCATTAACACTAATGCATCTCTGAAAAGCAAAGTTTGCTGCAGGCAACTTACACAGCAGAATTTAATCAACACTCAAAGGTCTTTCCAAAGCTGTTCAATTGTCCTGCTCCCTGTTAGGATTCCAGCATGAGACCATTTTCAAAAACACAGCCTAGAAGACAGACATAGAGCACAAGTGTGCACGAGTGAGGAAAGCAGTTGTGAGGTTCATGGTCTGGTACATTTTGAACACCACTTCATTGCTTTCTTCTCTCCCGTCATGTACTCTGAATGGTCTTTTTGTTTTGGCATTTGGGAAATGGGGGAAGGGGCGCAAATCGTGCCACAGTGAAGCAAGGAGGGCAGGGGGGAGAGGAAGAGTTAAGCCTACCCAGTTGTGGGTGAAAGCATGCCAACTGTCAGTGCGGCTGGGGAGAAGAGAGCCTCTGTCTGCTGGGATATGCGGGGCCTGGTTGTTCATTCGGTATGCTTCATGTCGATTCTCATAGCTTAGAATAAATGCCTCTTAAGGAATATTCTTCGTTTTAGATGTACGTTTTCAATCATTCAAGGTCTTAAGCTGATCCAATGATCTTTTATTCCTAATGATTAATTGCAGTTTTGTGGAAGCTGGAATGTGATGGGCTGAAATTAGTCGTAGCATTCAATGCCAAACGTTGACATTTTCTCTCTGTAATAAAGGACGTATTGTAGGAAACGAAGGGTTCTTTTAGCTCAGTTTGTTGGTACCTTTCCTAGCCAGAAGACTTGAAATGAGCTTTGAGTCTGCCAGAGATGGCACTTTGCCCAAGTTGTGCCCTGAAGTCAAATAGCTTCCCTCCATCCCTTACCTTCTGTCTTCTTTCATCTTCTCTGTAAACTTGCACAGTCTCTAGAATAGACAGCGGTCCAGCAGGATTAATGATGCTCCAGTAAATATGACTCAAGGAGCCATGTTGATACAGGTGCTGCTCTCTTGGCTTGGCTTCCTCCTTGATTTGCTTTCCTTTTAGTACTAGTTAGCTTGCTTAAACTCATATGTCCTAGGCATTGCACTCAGTACCTTCAGAGCCCTCTATTCACAAAGAAAAGATCTCCAGATATCGAGGCGGGGAGTTTCAGGGCTTCTTTGAACACACAAAACCACTGGAGGTATTTGGCTTGCTCGTGTAATCCCTGGCAACTCATATTAGCCTTTTTATATGATGAGTGTTTGCTAAGGTTAAACAAGTAGTGTCGGTATACTGCAGTTTGGGTTTTGCCCAGAAGTGACCACTGTGCTTTTAAGGTCACCCACTCAGAATCAGACATGTGTGAAGTCATCTTTGATGTGGCGTGCCACTGTCTCTGAAAGTTGGAATGTCTGTGCTGAAGCGATGGTGGCCTGGAGGCAACTCCAGCTCCCGCTCGACTCAGCTGTCTCCGAGATGCTACAGACTTCCAGATTTCCAGATTATGAAGGTGAACGCACTTTGATTTTCTATTCATCTTTGGGCACATGCGTCAGGAGCTTGGTGGTTATGGGAAAATCAACGTTTTGCCAAGATCAGACAGGCAGTTGTGCTAACTTGGTCGAATTCACTTTGGAGCATACACACTCATACGAATAAAGGTTATCCATCCTGGCAGAGAGACTGTTGCTCTGCAGCCACTAACAGTTTGAAGGTCAAGCATAAGCAGCAGTGGGGCGGGTGCCCTCTTTCTCTTTCTCTTCACATTCAAGGCACATATGTAATAGGAGATGACATTTCCTCCTTTGACTTTAGATTCTTCAGTCTTTTTCCTTTTTTTGCCTTTTTGTAAGCCCTCAGTTCAGCTCTTCCTCTGTGCTAATTTTATTCCTATATTCAGTCTCATGAGATGATCTCTTTTCACAAATGTCAACAGTCACAAAAGCTAGTTTGTGGAAGATTTGTAGCTGCAGTGAGAATCAAGGCTTGGAACTGATAAAGTACTCCTTTCTTGCGTCTTGCTTTCAAGGGTGTAGTTTTGGTTTCCAGAACTGGTGCAGTATTACTCTTGTGATTTTGCTTGGTTCATGCAGGTGTCTTCTTTCAGGATTTCGTATGCATTGATTCTCCTTACGTTCGGGTTGAAGTTCTTGTAGATCCTGAGGAACTCTTAGTGGAGTTTGGAATTCAGTTATGTTAACCTTGAGAGTTTTGCCGACTCTGTCATGTTGAGATTTCAGTGCTTGCAAAGCTCTTTTACTGATTTCCTACTCAGTGTGTTCCCTAAAGACGCTCACATGAGCTCACTTGGATGGCGTTTTGTTTTTAATGCATGCATTTCCAAGACTTGGTTTGAACTGCCCTTGAACCTCTCTTATGGGTTTGGCCCCTTGTCCCCTGGCTCCAGTATGGCCCCACGCTTCCCTCTCCTTCCCCTTCTCTGTCTCTACGCCTCAACCCTGTCCTTTGTGGCATGCCTGTGGCTGCTCCAGTCCTCTCCACTGTGCTTTCCTCGCCCTTGGATAACAGGAACATTGCAAAAACTAAATCTGATAGATGGAGTTTTTCATTTTTGGCTCTTGCTCTGCTCATCTGAATGGAGGTGAAAGGAAAGGGTCACCACCACAAAGGCTCAAATTCCTTTCTTTTCAGAAATGTTCTGTTTGTGTCCTTGATGTTGTCTGGAGCCAGGCTCCATCAGGGTTATGTAGGAGGTGCAGCAGTCCCCATGGAGGACTCTATTTAAAGCACATGCTCTGGTGACTGTTCCCTGCACATCATCCTAATCAAAGCAGTACGCTCAAGCAGTTCCAAAAGTTCACTTTACCGTTCTCTTGGCAGATGTTCTTAGGCGATGGAACCCACTGATGACATGTCATTTGCTTCTTCTCCTGAATTTTTAAAAGATAACTTTCAGTTGGCTGAAGTCCCTGGTTGAAGATAAAACACAGATTCCAAAGGGGCATAGTGACATAGTGGCAGATCTGGAAATGGGAAAATATCTCTGTTATCTCTTATTTTATTCATATATCCTTCATTTATATTCAGATGGTTCTTGGAATTACTAAGAACATCATTGAACCATCCTTCAATAAAGCTTAATAAATTGCAGCTGTTGTCACCTTGAGAGAAAGAGAGAAGATGAGAGAAAGAGCGTGGAACTGCTTTGAAAGACCTTGTCTGAAGTTGCGAGTTTGTGCCGATGACTCTAGTAAACACAGAGTGGCTGCCATGACAACAGAGGAATGTTCTCTGTGCTCTGTGGCACACTTGCGGCTTGGGCGAGCAGCCGCTCGCATCCAGCATAGACCGCGTAATGGCAGGGTGTGCTTGGATGAAGGCCCCCCTTGGCCCTTGCTGGGCCCTTTGCCGAACTGACAGCAGAGCACATCAGAGCCAGGCCACTGTATTGGTTGTAATTCAGCATGAGGGGAAACTCCCCGGTCTAATTGGTGTGGTCTGTACCTGTCACGCCATTTGGCCAGAAATTAGTTGGGAAGAAAAATTAATTTTACTTACAAAGGGGTCTAGAAAGTGTTTTACAGGGATGGTGGATACTTGCCTATGGACCCATGGACCAAAGAGGCTGCAAGTTCAAATCCCGCCTCCAGCTGTACCACCACTGGGTTCCTGAGCAAAACTATTAACCCCAAGTTGCTCCAGGGGGGCTGTCCCTGTAGTTAGGAAATGGAAGTTGCTCTGCATAAGAGCGTCTGCTGAATGCTGTAAATGTAAATGTAACTCAGATGATTCCACTTGACATTTAGCAGTTTTGTAGGCATTTCATAGATGATGCTAAATAAAGATTTAGTTTATTTGAAAGAATGCCCGTAATGGCTCCCTGTTCATAACTGAACCTCTATTACATCAGTTTACAATTTTACACTCAGGGGTCGGGAGTACTGGAAATAAACTTGCCCAGATCAAGCTCTCCTGACAGCGGTCTTTATTCTAAATTGGTGAAGAACCTGCTGAGCTCCAGCAGTGTGTGGGAGAAGTAGAACATTAACCAAATGAGGCCATGGTGGAGCGATTAGCTACAGCTCTTTTGTTTTACCTGCCTTCTCTCCTGCTCAAGCAGAGCTGAGGCCAAGAGCTAGTGATTCCTGTCACAGCACATTAGCCACCCTGTGTATCTCACTGCACATACTGCTCTCTCTCTCTCTCTCTCTCTCTCTCACACTACCTCTCTTGCTTTTGCTTGCTCCCCCATTTCTCTTTTGCATTCTGATTTAATTACTTCGCACTGGTTCTGATGCATAATTTCCTTCTTATCCCTTTGTCCATCTTGCCTCCTTTTACCACAGTGCCTACCTCACCATTACTCTTAATCATCTGTCTTCAGCATACTTCACTGAAGCATTTAGGCCAAGTTCCATTTAAACTCTCTGATTGGGGTTTCCTGCATTTCTCTGTTCTGGGCTTGTCAAGAGCACACGTCTTTGCGGTGGGAAATAAAATGCATCCTTTTTTCATTTCATGTCAGAAGCTGACAAGGTACAATCTAGAAAATTGTTGAAAGTGTTCATCATTTTGCTTGCTTAAATTACAAAACCATTCTGAAATTCTACCCCCGTGTTAACTGAAGCCTAACATCTGCCTTGATAGATGTACCACTTTTACACTGCTGAAAGTTCTTCAGTTGCCCCTGGGGTGGTGGGATTATGATGATAGTGGGTGACTGTCCAGTTCACTAACCTAATAGAGGTTTCTGCGAAAAAAGTCAGAAGAGTAAAACACTCCCTTTTCTAAAAAAAATGTGACACTTGGGCACTAACACTAGCAGAAGAGTATGGTGCTGATGAGCCTAATGGTAGGAAGACATTAAGATTGTTTTTTGTCAGAGCAGCGGTGCTCATCGGGAAAATTACAGTCATTTACTGGACGGACAGCTCTAAGTGCCTTAAAGACACAGCAGTGTAGAGTCTGGGCCTCTCAGTTCTGTGCCACAGGCTGTCACTAAACATCAATCCAGCCTGCTTCTCTGCAATTTCTCAACCCTTTTTAGGTTTCTGGTTCTCAGATTTTTAGCTTTGCTCGCACCCATCATCTCTTGGTTCCACGTTTTTCCACTTCTTCTTCCCTTGACATTGTTCCTCCTGTTCCCTGTCCTTATCTCTTCAGCCCACTCTCTCTCTTGCTTGCTGTCCTTGCCACGCATGCAATGAATCGAAATTCAGCCTCTCTCTCTCTCTCTCTCCTATCCCTATCTCTCTCGCTCGCTCTCTCTCTGTATATCTCACACCCCCTTCCTTTCTACATTGAAGTATATGAAAGCAGGAAATCATCACTTTAGCTTAGGCACATCCCAAAATAAATGTGCAGCACCACAGATAAAGATCAAAGAGCATGCATTGCATGAGCCATTCCCCTGTTCCCTCTCTCTCTCTCTCTCTCTCTCTCTCTCTCTCTCTCCCTCCCTCTCCCTCTCCCTCTCTCTCTCTCTCAGTGGAAATGAGGGCATGTTGAGGCAGGGCAGGGGGGTAGAGGGATGCAGAGGAGGAGGAGATTGGGGAAGAGGCGGTATTCTAAGCCTCAGGGATGGGGAAGCGATTAGGATTTTAGTTAAATTTGGAAGAGAAGAGACACAAGAGAGAAGGTTTCCTCTTTTATTATTGAAATAGACACAGATTTTGCTGGCAAATCTGAAAATGTAGCTAAATCTAAATTTCAGCTTAATTAAAGCATGCACAGCAGAGTATTCTGGTTCAGCAGGGAAGTTGCAGACAGAAAAATGCAGATCATTTAAAAAATGCTTATAAAAATGTTGTGCTAGATTTGTAGTCCCTATAAAATACACCTTTAAAAAAGGTACACATAAAAAAAAAAAATAGCACAATCCTGGAGGCCTCTTTTCCACTAACATATCCACAGAGGACCATGAATCATGTCACCAAATATGATAACAACCTAACTTTGAATATTAGAACTCAAAGTTATCTTAAACGTAATTAAAAACACCTTCCCTGTGCTTCAGCTCACTGGCCACTTTATTGGAAACACTATAATTGTACTTTCACTTTCTGGCCACTTTTATTAGAAACACCTACATTGTACTTACAAGACAAAATATTCACCCAAGAGCAGAAGGGCAGAAACTAACAACTGATGAAGGGCTAGAGAAGGAAATTGTGCTACAGTCCTTAACTTAACCCTAACAAGATGTACGCAGAAGGTCGATTAGGGGATTAGAAGAAAGTGTATTTGTTGTACTATTTTTAAGACATTGACATAGTTAATCATTATGTACTAAAGAGTTTTGTGTGCATTTGCCAGATTGCATGATTTTCAACCCATTTGTTTACTTCATTTCTGTGTATTTGAGTGTTTTTGCAAAAAGTCCTTGGACTGGTTTGATGTGAAATGCTCCATTACAGAATCTACTACACAGGTCTGAAACGTTTAATATCTGTGTTATCGTGGACTTGTTTTAAATACACTGTCTTGTGTATTAGACAGTATTTTATGAATGGTTTGAAGAAGTTAAAAACATTCTAAAACATTTTATAACCAAAATTGACTGCCATAATATATATATATATAGCTTAACCACTATCAACCTTACAAAACACACTGGTGGTTTTGGATAGTAAATCAAATTTAGATAGTAATTAATCTGTGCTGCCAGCCCTGATACCATGGTAAAGATATCTGAGCTAGTAGGTTTCTGTAAGAAGGGCCATTTCTCCTGAAAGCTTTTTTACTGAATCTGAATTATGCAGAAATCTCAAAAAATCAATGGAATTCCCTTTAAGCACGGAAAACCAACTGTGATCTAACTGGGATCAGATCAGTCCATTTTTTTGCTTGCGCTCACACCTTTGCACATATTAAAGTGCCAGCACTTCCTTTGTGTATCAGGCCCCAAGGGTTTTACACTTACAGAGGCGTTATTTTCATTTCCAGTTATAGTTATCCAGAAAAAATAGCAGTGACAAAAAATTCCCATATTTTTCCCTCACTTCTCGGGAATGTAAAGGAGACCACCCCCCAATCCCCCACTTTCCCATCTTTCCCTGTGTTCCCCAGAGGAAAGAAAGAGACTCAACAGGAAACTGATGCTTAACAAAAACCATTACCATTTCCTGTCAGTCTTGGCGATGTGCCCTGGCTCACTCTTCCTCTGAAGGCGAGGATGGAGGACAGATACAAACACAGAGGGAACAGAGGCTCTTTCTCACTGTCACTGTCCCCCATGACAGCCGGAGTGGAGCAGGAAGTGTGTATGTGCGCTGATGGGCTGGTGCGCAGATGGCACTCCCTCTGTGAGTGATAGGAAAACTCATCCATTAAACAAAGGCAGGCCTTGCAGGTAACTTCTCCTCTCAATATTTGATGCCCCTGTTGCAGTGCTCCTGTCGCTGTTGCTTCCATCAACTCACTGCCTCTCAGATCGTGAAGGAAAGCTTTTTCTTAAAGATCAATCAGTCTCTTGGAAACTACCAGGTTGCCAAAGTAGTTTCAACTTTATATATAACTGTCACATATAAGGCCTCAGTCCTTATATGGATATGGCCGTTCTATGTTATATATGGCTGTACTGGGACACAGCTCAGACAAACGGCACAGCCTACATTGTTAAAAAAATGGGTTGAAAGTGACTGTTCTATAAAAACCTTTCCTGTAGAAACATTGTTTATTCATTAAGTTAAATCAGAGAGGTTGTTTGAATGAAAAAGTCTTTCTGACTGAATGCAGCAGCACTTGGCAGCAAGCCTGACAGCCATTCCCAGTACCTTTTACTTCTAAAGTCAGCATTTTTGATTTCTTTTTATCTGCACTACAAGAACATCCACATAGTGTGTTTTCCTCTGTTAGCAGCGTTTAAGCAGACCACTTGTTCCATCATGAGATTTTATTCCTTTTATCGCTTATAATCTGTTTATAAAGTAGTCAAAACACTTATAGAATGGATCAGGCCTTTAGCTGAACACAGTACTTTTTTTTTTTTAAGTTATAATAAATATACTTAATACTGCCATCTTCCATGTGCTTGGAAGCCGCCATGTGTAATGTATTTTTCAGGGACGTCAAGGGGTATCGAGCCTCAAATGAAACTGGTTGCAGCTGTAAAGCTTTGAACACTGTGTGATGCTGCTGTCTGCAATCCTAACATCTACCATGACTGTGTGCTCTGAGGAGTCAAGAAGCTTGAGAATTGCATGTAATCTAAAATAAGAGTCTGATAACGCATTAATGAACCTATTTTATACGTTCGTTTTTCAACAAGGAGAACGAGAATTTTAGTTTACACAGGGTTGTTGGGGATGCTGAAGCCTATCACAATGCTCACAGACCGTAACAGGGCCCAGCCCATTAAAGGGCATCCCAAGAGTCTCATAGTGAAGTGAAAGTGAACAGAAAGTGACTATTTGCCATTGCGAATACACAGCAAAGCACACAGTGAACCACAATGAAATGCTTTCTCTGCATTTAACCCATACACACTGTTCAGCAGTGGGCAGCCATATCCAGTGCCCGGGGACCAGTGATAGGGACAATACCTTGCACAAGGCAATCTACTGGTTTGGAATTCGATACCACGACCTTCCGATCCCTAAGCCGTTGCAGCCCTGAGCGCTTGAACAAGAGCAGGTTGCCTCCTTATATTTTGTGATTTTTAATAAAAGTTGAGTTTTACTCGGAGTTCATACAGACTGAGTGGTTATGAAGTTCATTAAGGAAGATGTTTTCTAAATGTTTTAAATGCGTGTTTAATGCCACCAAATCCAGAAATGAAGTAGTGACCTTTTGTGCCATTATGAGTATCGTTTTTAATATCGTAACGTTTTTAAATTGTAATACTTGTACTATAATTACACTGACATATACCTCTGAGATAACTTCATGTTTCTTTATTTTGAAACAACTATGTTAAATTTATTCCATCAGCAGCATACGCATATATACAGTTTACGGTGCGATGTCTCTGTGATATGCTGAAACTGATTCTAAATTTTAATCAGGAAACAGTAGACATTTTTCCTGATAATCTGTTACCAATTTGTTTTTGTAACAGATATATGACAATATGGTAATTATTACTTCAAGTTGATATTTTCCATCTAATTTTCAGTTTGAAGAGCTATATATTGGCTTTAAGAAAACTAGTATGTGTATAGCCTTCTATGAGTCATGTTCTTTCCGAGAAACTCTTATGCTTTCTTTTTTAAATGAAGCTGAAGCGCATGGCTATGAATACTGTATATTTGTATATATTTAACGGTTCAGTAACTATAGTAAACTGAATTTAGCCATCATTAACTCTTCAATCATCCCCATTCCATGGATTATCCCTCGACCTCTCTAAACTCCACTCCTCTCATACTCACGCCACCTATTACACACATCCCATCCAGCTCTCGCGCATACCTACTGGACCTTTAGCACGTATTTGCGATAATCTCATCCCTGCATTAATCTCTTAGAGCTCTTTCTGTGAATCCTTTCTGCAAACCCCTCCAGCCCTAATCATCCTCCTCTCCCTTCACCTCTGCACTCCAGGCATGCGTCCATTTAAAACCAACTCTAATAGAAGCTCTTTCAAAAGCTTCAGAAATAAAAAAAACACCCTGCCTGGTCCATCCAGGTCCATCCATTTTGATGGAGTAGTGGAAGACACACACAAAAGGGTGAGGGATACAAACTTAGATCAAATAATATCACGCTATTATCATATCCATTAAAGAACGATTTGACGTCCTACCAGCCTCCAAAATATTATATAAAAAAATGATAACAATTTAAAAAACAATATCATCATCATAATAATAATACATTGTGCAAAGCATGGCGCAATTTAAATGGAGAAAAATTAATTAAACCTTTTTGTAGAATTTTTGCTTACTGTCATATTGAATGTATGGTAAAATAAATAATCATTAAACATCTAGCATAGGTGCTCGGCTTATCCAGATTTATATGAAGAAAACTATTATAAACTATCAGTTATGATCCTATCCAATCTGTCTCCAGACCTCTAATGAAGTTGCTACGGTAACACTGGCTGAGATAATATGGGAAAGAAACCCAAAGGCTATAAAAAGGACGAGGAGAGAGTGTGGGGACTAAGCCCAATGTGCACAGAGATGCTGACATTGAGAAAACGTTCACCCAAACATCCTTTACACTCCTGCAGTTTCCCCGATGATCCCCTGAGATAGAAAACACTCCACTCATAAATACCAAAGCAATAAATGCCCAGTGCATGCACACATATACACGTGAAGACACTGGTAAATAAGGTCTGTGCATAGCTGCTGCATAAACTATGTGGCTTCAGTTCAATTAAACTTTAGTTAATTAGCAGTTTATCCTAAATTAAATTAATTCTGCAGGGGTTCATCTCACACCTGCATGTGCACTCTTTCTTTCTCCACTACATCTCTTCTTAGTGCTGCACTTATAGCAGCTGCTAATGTAGACGTGGATTTTTGATCTACTAAGTGTATTACTGATCTTGTTTCCATAAAGTTGTCTGCTTTGTTTCAATATCAGTACGTTATCACATGGTAGGAGTAATCACATGGTGTTTTTCCTTTATGAACCTCTAACTTGTTTGAGCGTATATTTAAGCTGTTGTGCTTTTATTCACCATTCATTTGTATTTACTAGATTACCAATTTAATAACTGTACTTTGCAGGAGTCTTGCCACCCATAGGTTTTTTAATATTTTGCTAGAGAATCACATCACTTATGCCAAAATACTATTGTGTGCCTGTCAAACTGTAATCATCTGTGCCTGTTTCCTCGCTCCTTCATGTCTGAAGCACTGTGTGCCGCTGTGTGGCTTCACAAAAAAGCAAAACAACCCTTTAAAGCTAGTAAGGTGAAACAACTAGACTGAAAATGAGAGCCAAAAACGTTGTCCTTCAAGAAGCCTGGAGAATTGTTCCTCACGATACATTAAAATGCAAGGAAGGTCTGGCTCTTGGGAAGCAAAAGGTGAAGGAAGGAGGATTTGCTCAAGAATTTTGCACAATATTTTATGTTAAATACTTTAGAAACTAGCGTTCATCTTCTGTGCATTCCATATTGAAAGAACGGATTATAAGACTTCTTAGATGCTTCAATGCCGTGCATGTAATACACATGGGACATTTCCCAACAGCAAGCCGGTGTCTGGATGAGTGTTTTAAACATCTACATTGTTCTAAGGATTCTATGTAAGCTCACAAGCACCTGCCACGCCTGCCAGTCACAACTAGAGATTGACAGGTTTGTGCCCCCCGCCCTTTTTGGAGTAATCCTCCTGGATTTATCAGCTTGGCTCCTACACTCCATCTCACTCTCTTTCTCTCTATCTGCTTCGTGCTCGCAGTAGAGAAGGGAAAGAGGTGACGTCCATCATTCTGCCAACAGCGTTAATTATTAAAGCCAAACTGAGCATAAAACAATGGAACATAATCCGGCCAGTGATGGACTTGCTCCCTCTGGGATGCCTGTGATAGGAGTGCATTACTTACTAAGAGATATACACAGGGAAAGAGAGAGAGAGAGAGAGAGAGAACAATAGAACCATATCAAACCTGGTTTTCCTGCACGCAAGGATTTCCTAGGGAACATTTGTAGTAAAGCAAAATCAGTTTGCAGTAATGGTGGCATCCAATGCACTCCCAAAGGAAGACACTGTTCAACTTTTATTTTGTGTCACTGGATCAGATATAACCTTTTAATTGGATCAATTATTAAAATTGATTAGTCCAGTTGACTGCACACTTCGAATTCATTAAGAGGCTATTTTTAAAAACTGCTGCCTCTGCGAAAACATGAGCAAATAATGCAGGAGATGGTGGATGCAGAGGTATGGGAGCTCAACACAGAGTGCTTTATCTGAATGACCCATTGAGCCAAAATGCACCATGTAGTCATTTTTGCACTTTTCTTACAAAGGTATGCTTTGTCTTTCTGTGTCAATCAATATGAAGCCATATAGGAAAGGTTTTCTAATGACATACGGTATACAATGCTGTGGCGTGACGGATGATTTGTATGGAAAACCTTTTTTTTGTCATTGAGAGTCAATTTTCTGAGGTGCAATAAAGTCTATAGTGCCCTTTCCGAATTAGTTACAGTGAGATCTCATTTGTGAAGCAGCAGGACTGGGAGTGTGATTGGTCAGGGTGTTCACTCTGTGTTTTGAATGAAGCTCTGTTGGAGACGGCTTTGCTTTGTACCAAAGCGCTGTGGAGTGTGTGCCTGTGTAATTCACCTATTGTTCAGACCAAAGAGAACAAGTGCTTTTCCTTTCTCTTTCCTGACTGTGCTTAACAGAGCAGATAGCTGGGTTATGAGAGAAAGAGAGAGAGAAATTGAGAGGAGAGAGGAGCTTATGTGTGGCAGTAAAGTGTCCCTGTATTAGTGTCAGTGTGTGCATGTGAAGGCTCAGTATTAGTGGACTGGCTTTAATTTATTCTCCACGCTTATAGCGTGAGAGGAGAGGGGGCTTAGCTGGCTCTTTGTCACGATGAGAAGTTCCTAAGCCATTAACTCCACTGTGTACACCAGCATATCTCCCTCCCTCCATATTTCTTTCTCTCTCTCTCTCTCTCTCTCTCTCTCTCTCTCTCTCTCTCTCTCCCCAGTTTAACACAATGGAAACACCAACAACTCTTGTTATTGGAGCATCCGTCTTAAATCTAATACAGTTGTGTTGTGTGTGTGTGTGTGTGTGTGTGTGTGTGTATGTATGTATGTATGTATGTATATACACACACACACACACACACACACACACACACACACACACACACACCAGCCTAACAGACATGTGAACCAAATAACATTAATTTATAGTGGCGCCTGTCAAGGGTTGGGATATATTAGACAGCAAGAATCATTTCTAGAAGTTTATGTGCTGTAAGCAGCAAAAATGGGCAAGTGCAGAGATCTGAGCCATTTTGACAAGGGCCTTATTGTGATGGCTAGAAGTGCCTTTAGAAGAGCACATCTTTAGGGGTGTGTCTGGTATGTGCTGGCCAGTTCCTACCAAAAGGGATCCAAGAGAGGACTCCCAGGGTCATGAGCACCCAAGGCTCATTGATACATGTGGGACGCAAAGACTTTATCTACCCTCCTTATAAAGAATTTAAAGGCAACGTAAAGGAATCTCAACAGACCAAAAACTGTGATTAATGTTAACAGACTTTTGTTATCTAAAGTATCTTACAAAAGTGAGTACACCCCTCACATTTTTGTAAATATTTTATTATAACTTTTGATGGGACAACACTGAAGATTTGACACTTTGATACGATGTAAAGTAGTCCGTGTGTACAGCTTGTATAACAGTGTAAATTTGCTGTCCCCTCAAAATAACTCAACACACAGCCATTAATGTCTATTAATGTTTATTAATTAATCTCTACATCTAATGTCTAATGGCAACAAAAGTGAGTACACCCCAAAGTGAAAAATGTCCACATTGTGCCCAGAGTGTCAATATTTTGTGTGGCCACCATTATTTTCCAGCACTGCCTTAACTCTCTTGGGCATGGAGTTCACTAGAGCTTCACAGGTTGCCACTGGAATCCTCTTCAACTCCTCCATGATGACATCACAGAGCTGGTGGATGTTAGAGACCTTGTGCTCCTCCATCTTCCGTTTGAGGATGCCACAATGGCAATGTTATAGCTTCTTGTAAAAGTGAGTGTGAAGCTGATATTTGTGATAAATGTTCGGGTTTAATCAACGCTCCCGTGTGTGTTCATATCCACTGGGTAGATCACTCACATGGGGAAAGCCTGGGGGTCTGACATCTGCCCACTGCACTGACATGTCTTTATTAAAAGTGAGCCTATCTCTGCTGATTAGGTGTGTGATCTACAGGCCAAATGTCCCCTCTAGGTCACCCCTGTAGCCAGGGGAGAGATGGAACACACACACAAATGTGCATGTTCACACACACACACGCACACACACACACACACACACACACACACACACACACACACACACACTTAATAAAGTTGCAGCTTAATAAAAAGACAAGCATTAGACTTGTAGCCATGTGGAGCTGCTGAAGCAAATAATGATGCAGTGATGAAGACATGCAGAAACAAGAGAGGAAAGGGTGAAGGACTCTTGGATTGTGTGCATGGGCGTGCGTGTGTGTGTGTTTGTGGTTTCACCTAATTATAGCCCCCTAGTTTTGCAGGACTGTTTTAATTGGCTCATATCTCTTCTGTTAGTGGCAGTTGCTTCAGCTCTCTAAAAATCCACTCACACACACACTCACGTGCACACTCACACACACACGCGTGCACACACACACACACACACAAAGCATCTTATGTGGAACACGGCCCAGGGCATCTTTTAAGACAGCTGTGTTGAATTATTAAATTAGTGGCACCTGTGTGTGTGTGTGTGTGTGTGTGTGTGTGTGTGTGTGTGTGTGTGTGTGTGTGTGTGTGTGTGTGTCTGTGTCTGTGTGTGTGCGTGCGTGTTTGATCTGTGTCTTTGTGGGGTCCAGGGCACAGCTGCAGAAATCTCTACCCTAACTGCAAATACATACTCAGTGGGCCACGTGTATACATGTCCCTGGAGGTGAGTGTGTTATATTACCTGGCCATACACTCTCCATAGATGACTCACACTATGCCCTCTGTCTCCAGGGTATTTGTGTGACTCTTTTGGAGTAGGGCACATGTGTGCCTCTGCTCTTTATGGCCTTTAATAGTGTAAGTGTATAAATTATATGCACAAGTACTTGTAATTTACAGTCATGCACTGACATCTCATTTGCACCCGCTGCTGACACAGGTGTTCAGCTTATATAATCTCCATAATAAAGCATCAGCCAACTTCAGTTTCCGACCCTTCTAATGGACCTGTGGCTGAACACAGTCGTAGTCTTGCATCTTGTGTAAAGCCTTTCCAGAAGAGTAGAGTTACTGCTTTATTATGAGTGTGTGTGCATGTACACGTGTGTGTTTATTTCCCGTGCGACAAGCTGACCTCTCTTTAGCATTCGTCTGAACTTGCTGCCATCACTAAGCTTTGGGCCAGCAGTGCAGTGTCGCTGAGTCTGGATGAACGATGAGCTCGGATGTGTGTGTGCTGTTTGATTGACAGCTGTGCTGTGGCAGGAGACCAGAGGGACGGCCTCAGTGCGCTACAGCTCACACACTACTAAAACACACCAGCCCTGAGCGCTGCATTGCGTTTACACTTCTTCTTTTCATGTTTGCCTCCCATTGTCCCATTGATTTTATTTATTCCTTAAAAATTAAGAGTCTTTTTCATTTTGCTGCCAATTGAGCAAGTTTGTTTTATAGAAAATGTGGGAAGAAGCCTAAATGTTGCTCATTTCTGACTCCGGAAGCCTGCTTAGGGGCAGCAACCCGTTTTGAATTTGAATTCAGAAAGTTACGAAGGACAAAATCTTTGTTACTGTACTTCTTAGTTGACTAATTATTGTAATTTACTGCAGTTATCAGTTATCTGAACTTTACTTTTTGCTTTTACTCACTACTTTTTTACACAAATATCTGTACCTTCTGCCTCTTGACTTTTCAAAACAGACTTGTAAATTTCATTTGCGATGTTGGTTTCATTTTGCAAACCAAAACAGAAGAAGTGAAAGCGACTACTTTTGTCATTGTGAAACACGGCACAGCACACGGTGAACCCCAACGAAACTTTTACACCCGCAGTGTAAGAAGGAGCTACCGCAGGTCACTCTTACCTGCAGCCATCAGACTCCACAACTCAACCTAGCATTACTATTTATTATTACTCATTTATTGTTGTTGTTATTATTATTATTATTAATATTATTATTATTATTACATTTACATTTATATCTACATTTACATTTATTTATTTATAATTTATTATTATTACTATTATTATAAGATTAGCTTTCTGTTTTCATATTCTTTTCATATTCTCTGTATATGGATATGGATATGGATATCTTTATATATTTTTTATATTTGTTTTTATATATTCTCTCTTTCTTTCTGTTCTTTCTTGTTACAGAGCCCTGTAACACCTGAATTTCCCATTCGTGGGATAATAAAGGATTATTCTATTCTATTCTATTCTATTCTATTCTATTCTAAATTCAACTTCTGCTTTTCACCCATACACACACGTGCAGCAGGGGGCAGCTATTGAAAACAAAATGGAATGTGGGCTTATGGTAACATTGTAACCTGGAAGGCTGCAACTGAAATAGTATCTTGAGACGTCCGTCAAATGTTTTCTTTTTTGGATTTGTGTGTTCTCAAGTTGAAACTGGTTCAGAATGAGCTGTTACTTAGCAACCTGTGAACAGCAGAATGACAGAGTTATCATAAGTAATAGCAAGGGCGGAACGCTTTTAATTCATCCAGATCAAAACTAAAGAACTGTAATTACATACTGAAAATGACCTTTGAGTTTCTTTGACATTCTGTATCAGCAGGTCTGTACTTAACATTGGTTTAATGACAAATAGAAAAAGAAATGGCCTAGATGGAAGAGATGGTTAAATCATAACGAAATGGTCTTATTTTAAAATCCCCACGTTTGACAGAAATCGTTTAAAGGAGCTCTGAGTGAGAAATAGTTCACATCACTTTGATCACTGCTGATAACTGCAGCTTCTAGGGATTAAACACGGTTGTTTATGCAGTGATATTTGTAAAATCACATCATTTCGGAGACTTTATATAAGCTGCATGCCGTCATTATCTCCGAGTGACGGCTGTTTGTAAGTAAGAGAGGCTTTGTGAAGAGCTTGAATCGACGAGTCAGTGCGCTTGACATGCTTGCTGTGAACTGATTAGAAACACATGGTACAAATGGCGCCTCATTAGTGCTAATGGCAGGTAAATAGATAATGCAGACGCTGTGTTATTATTGGATTAGCATAAGTCACTGCTCCCCACTATCTCACACATGCGCTTAAAAGCAGCCTCGCTAACCTGAGACAGATGTCTCGTCCCATTAAATGATTCCACGAGTGCTAAAATTGCTTGAAAATGCAATGTTTGCACGCCCGGTGCTATATGTGTATGTATTTAATATGTATGTAAATAAGGCGATAGCTTGGACATGCACCCATGCATTAATCGTGGGGACGTCGTCTGAGCGGAGACAGCATCCCCTCAGGCATGTGATATGGGAAAATGCTATCTATAGTATGGTGTGTGGTTGCGTGTGTGTGTGGTTGTGTGTGTCCTGAGCGTCATGTTTTGATTTGAGCTTGGACCAAATGTGTGCTGTGGTATGGAAATGAGTTTACCTGCTGGCCCTTGATTTCCTCCTTGCATCTCCCTTTATTCATTTACATAATCACCACCACATGCACCAAAGCCTTATTTCCCCCGGCGACTGGACCTATACTCTGCATTCGCCGTGGTTCAGCCCATGTTGATGAACATATGGACGATGTATGATTCGCTCTCATATGTCTCTTGGGTTCATACTGCACCCCAGCCCCAGTGCAGGTCAGTGCTGGCCCTTTAAATCGATCCAAACTTAGATTCACTTTCCAAGCCACATTTTCAGTCTGTTAGACTGTATATAGGCAATTATGTTTCAATTCTGGGCCATTGTTTTTCAAAATTATCTGTCAAGGACTTTGTCAGTTAATAAACAGTATCAACAGAACTGTTAATGAGGCAGGCATGCCCCAAGAGAAATAATATCCCTTGCCAGAAATAATTAGAGGACAAATTTAATTTACAAATATTTCCACTTGTCACAGATGAAGTGGATCAGCCAAATTTTTACTCTTCAGTGCTTTTTATATTTCTGATGATCCTTTTCACAGAAAGTGGTTCTAGCCCCACATTATTTTTTCTGTCCAGCACGGTAGGGCTGTGGGTAGAGCTTCCGCCTCCCAGTGAGAAAGTCCTGAGTTTAATTCCCAGACGGGCTGGTCTGAGCACTTTCTGTGTGGAGTTTGCATGTTTGCTGCACTGGTTTCCTTCCACTGTCCAAAGACATACATGTCAGGTAGACTGAATGCTGAATTGCCCTCTAGGTGAATGTGTGAGTGTACTTGTCTGTGCCTGCCCTGCCATGGTCAGTATACTTTTGATTAGCATTATATATAGCTCTTTTTAAAGGGTTAAACAACCCTTAGCTTACAAGCAAATAAAAATGCACAAAGCAGACAGCTGCAGTAGCACAATCTGCAGATAAACATGGTCACTATTGGAGCAAAACCTCATTATTTATTTATTTTAGTTTTTATTCCAATAAATAAGAAAGCTTTTACAACCAGGTACATGAGAAATGGGCACAGATTAAACAGAGGATCATTGGTGAAGATATATATGATATCTGCCAGTGCAAATATTAAGATTTTGAAATTATTTTGATGAGTGTAATTATGGGCAATGGTGGTCGAATTAGAAAAGAAGATTTAATCCATTTCGTTTCCATTTTAAATCACTTTTGGCTAAACCTGCGCGTGAGTGTGAGTCCTCCTTTGTCAGTTGTATTAAACAGAAATATATCCTTTAAATTAGCAAATAAAGGGCTGCCAAACCCAGGATAACGCATATTGAAGACACACGGTAAATGAAGTATGAAGTAGAATTACTAAATAACAGATTAACAGCCATGGAAACCATTCATTATAATTATACTGACATATATATTTTGAAAGTGGCTTTGTGTCTGCTCATCCACAACACAGGCTAATTAATCATTTAAGTACTGCATGTCTGCCAGCCTATAGATTATCATGCATTTCATGTCTCACACTGTACTTCATGGAGCAGAAAGTATAATCCTGATCATGTGATTAGGTGTCACTGCTGGTCAGCAGAGCCCTCCCGCCCACCACTTCAGGGATTAGGTTAGTAATAACTAACGAGATATTATAGGATTGATGTCAGATATAGTTTGACGGAGTGACCGGCTGTTCCAAAAGCCCTGCATGGATCACCTTTGGGTCATATCATCCAATAAGGCTGCTCAAAGGGGCAGCAGTGGCCAGCAGTGGTGCTTAGGGAGTTGGCTCCAGGATTGTGGGTTCGAATCCAAGACCAGTAGGTTGCCCTGAGGTATCCTTGAGCAAGGTACCGTCCCCATCACTGCTCCTCAGGTACTTTCAATAGCTGCCCGCTGCTGCGCGTGGGTGTATGGGTTAAATGTAGAGGTGTCATTTCTTTGTGTTTCACTGTGTGCTGTTCCGTGTACTCACAATGACAAGAATGTTCACTCCCAAAATTTGACCTTTTAACAAAATCAGATTGTTGTCAAAACTGAATTTTCTCAGAATCCATGGTGTTTGTAACGCGCTTGGTTTAAACAGCATCATGTCATATTTAATCCAACGTGCTGGAATTCAAATCCATTGCAGTCACAATATTTGGTGCACGTCAGAACTTGCGCTGCTCAAGACAAACCCCCCCGAATTCCTACATGTTGTAAATGTTAAAACTACGGTAATCGTCACGAAGCAATGCTACTTAGCATCGCTGCTTTTGAGGGTCCACATTAATGTCTGCAGTGAGTTAATGTTCGGATTTCGGATTTGGACCTGATAAAAGTGTTGCCAGATGAGGTGATGATTTAGTGCTGCATCCGATAAAGATTCTGTTTCAACCTTTCTTTCAGCAACTTTTCTGATAATGAGTTTCAGTTTCATTCATTAGATGATTCATTTCATTTATCATCAGTTTTCATGCATTAAAAGCAGCAAAAAAAAATGCATTTTTTATTAACATTGGAGTTTGAAACAGTTGACGGCTGCAATTTGAATTATTTTATATAGTTTCCGGTATTAACGAGTTACAATTAGTAGAGTTTAATTGAATGTAATAAATATTAATCTAATAATGAATTAAATCTAATTATACAAACGTTATGAATTGTTGGTCTGGCACATTAGATTCAGTATAGTCTCAAGTCTGAACTTTTTTGCTGGAACAAAAAATATTCGCATTTCATTTTTAATACTTTTTTAAAAATCGGAATATTTTCCCCAGATTGAAGGAATAACATGCATGCTTTGCCTCCTTCTGCAGTAATGCTCACAACAGTGATTTCATTGCAAGCCTTGTGAAGAATAGTTCCACTGCTGAACTTGGCTGGACCATCTTATTATTTGCACATATGGGCACTGATTCATTTTTAAAATGGTTTTATCATGGTGCTTGAGAAAACAGCCAATGTGTATAAAGGAGCAGGAAGGCAAATTGACCCACAAAAAAAAAAAAGGCAGGATTTGTTTGCATAATTTCCTTCCTTTATAGATCATCCCATTTTTACGATCATTCTTACTTGTGAAAAATAGTAACATTGAGAAAACCTTTCTACAATTAGACGTCACTGGTGCATTTAAGGAATGTGGAATCTCGGAGGATCAAGGTTTCTGCCCCAGACCTGGCAGTTTGCTTCTGTAAAAATACATCTTTATCAGCATGCTCTCATTTTCACGAGGGATGACATTCAAATGCATTTACATACTTTCGTGGGCTGGTGAGTGATCATTATCTCCCTAAATGTTGTGCTTATTTAAAATGCAGTCATCTTGGGAGGAAGACTGATTATATAATCCACATAATCCATTACTTACCAACACCACACACGCACACATACACACAAAGACATCCACATGCCTTCCCTTAGGAGGAATCTGAGACCTTTATTGAGGCATAATGTACAGATGAAGAGACATTTCAGCAATGTATGCATCTAACACACACACACACACACACACACACACACACACACACACACACACACACACACACCCTTGAGAGAAATTTATGCTCTTTACTCTTTTCTTATGTGCTGATATGCCCTTGGGGACACCTGATAAGAGTATAGGTGTTTCATATCCTTTTCTGAACCTACTACAGGCGTCATTACAAGTTCTGCTCTTGTTCCTAGATGATGATCAGCAGTTGCTGTGGCTCACCTTAAAATCACTCATATATTTAAAATATATGCAATGTAGCCCATGCTGTTGGCTAGAAGGTGCCAATCAATAATTTGGGGAAAAAAATCACTTCTTCCCTTTTGTCCCCAGCTTCAGGGTAAGGTGAGTGGATTTCTGAATTCAAAATCAGGAACATTTACATCATCAGAATACCCCGTGTTTTTATCTTTGAAGTACACAAGTGATGGTGACCGTTTGTCATTGGGAA
Organism: Hepsetus odoe; assembly: GCA_017165825.1. Classification (NCBI taxonomy): domain Eukaryota; kingdom Metazoa; phylum Chordata; class Actinopteri; order Characiformes; family Hepsetidae; genus Hepsetus; species Hepsetus odoe. The sequence continues at coordinate 19,521,327 of CM029366.1, read as the reverse complement.
ACCCAGCACAGCACACAGTGAACCACAACAAAATGCAACCTCTGCTTTTAACCCTTGCACAACGTGCAGCAGGGGGCAGCTATGTCCAGTGCCCCGGGAGCAGTGACGGGGATGGTACTCAAAGGTACCTCAGGGCAACCTACTGGTCTGGGAATGGAAGCCTGGGCTTTCTAATTGTGGGATCTATTTCCTTAACCACTAGGCCACTGCTGCCCCTTGAAATACACAAAGGCACCGCTGGGATTCGAACCCAGGACCTCCTGTTTACTAGACAGGCCTTGTGTACAGAGAGATGGTTGAGCACTCTTTGTTAGGTT
>CM029366.1:19318510-19516010 GCA_017165825.1 Hepsetus odoe | reverse complement strand
TTCTCTAAATAGCAGTGCATGCTCGTCTCCACATTCATTTTTCAAATGGCTGAATTCTTGATGCAACGGCCCTCACATGTGGCTTCAAAGCGAGGCAAAGCTGCATGAATTGTGCATGAGGAGAAGGCGCACCTTCCCAAAACTGTTTTTCCTTTGAGCCTTGTGAGAAGGTGCAAGGGAGGTCAGGGCAGAGATGCTCACGTCAGTTAAACAGAGGAGTTGGCACTGGAACAAGTTTGATTCTTCCCTTGTGTGCTGTTTATGGACTCTTTCAATGCAAAATCTTCACTGCCAGAGGTTGCCATGGTGTTTAGGGGGACACACTTGCGTAACACAGATTTGTGTGCTCATGTCAGCCTCAGGTCCTTTAAGGCAGGATTGAGATTCAGTCCATTCTCCTGGTTTGCTAGATATATATGAGTCAGAAGGGCTTAAAATGTTTGTCCAAATGCAATGGGAACTGTTTCATCACTTTGAGTTAAAACAGTTGTAATAATGCTTAAATCATTACTCTTTGTTGGTTAAATTCAAATTTATGTGTTTTCTTGCTCTTTAGGTTGACAATTTTTCCATTTAGATTTGGTTGATGGCTGCAAGGAAACAAAACAGGCAATGTACAGTCAGGATCAGGAGACTTTTGTTGGGTAAAAAAGGTTGTTTGACTTAGACTAGATGTGCAATACCAAACCATTGGAACGTTTTAAAAGAACCCTGTTCATTAGAAATTTAAAAAACCATTAAAATACTTCAACCATTCTTTGAAGCCTGCAGGAGGTGCTATGGTTCTCTACACAACCAGTGCCTTTCCTAAAGAACACTTAAAAAACAAATTATTCATCGTGTTTGTTTGCATTTATTAGAACTTTGCAAGGCAATGGTTTGGCTCAGATGATTTCTTTCTAGACTGCAGTTGTGTTGGGACAGAATCCTGTGGTGTAACAAATGGGCTGAGACAAAATTTGTATAAATTCAAGGAACATTTTGGTACATCACTGTGTGCGCAATTATTAGGCGAGTGAGTATTTTGATCATCATTGTTATGCATATATTCCAACTCCAAGCTAATTGGATTTAAGCAGATCAGGTGATGTGTGTTTGTGTACTGAGGGAGGGTGTGACCTAAAAAATCAAGGTGTGCATGATTATTAGGCAGCTTCTTTTCTTCAGGCAAAATGGGCCAAAAAAGAGATTTAACTGAGTACTGAGTTTAACTGGTTTGTTAATCCTCAATACTCACTTGACTGTAAATTGAGCACACAGTACAAACAGACCCCTTTTTGCTTTGAGAGTTTAGCTTTTTGATCGTCCATAGAAGGGAACCGGACTGCAGTACAGTCTAACATACGGGAGACCTGGTGTGAAACTCAGCCAACACAAAGAGACAGTGTATGCATGTGTATGATTGTGTGTGTGTGTGTGTGTGTGTGTGTGTGTGTGTGTGTAGAGCTGTCAGTGACCCCAGTAATGCAGGTTATGTCTTCCATCAGTACAGTGTTTTCAGCAGGGGGTATGAGGCGGGGGTTAATGGACAGTGCAGTCCTCCTTCTGACAGCCCACTAATAACTGTCTTCTAAGAGTGGGTGTGAAAAAGAGAGAGAGAGAGAGAGAGAGAGAGAGAGAGAGAGAGAGAGAGAGGGAGGACAAGATAAAGACTCATAGGATCATAAGTTGTGCACACATTTAGTGAGCCCACATTCTCTGAGGTGTTTTGAAACTGACAAACACTCATAAAGCCACCACTAACTGGGATCTGCACCATTACAATGGCAAGGAAACCTTGATGGAAAAATAGAGAACGTACTGTCACAGCTGCAGAGCCAGTTAGTTTAGCGAAATAATGGCCAATATTAGACTTCAAGGTGACTGCTTGCTACTATGCTTCTTAGCTGTGTGATGCACTTTTTCGATTTTAATAGATAACAGTATATCAAGTGTCAGAAAGCGCATCTGCAAGTCTGTTGGAGCCTAACATCTCAACACAGCTTGAGGCAAGTCTTAAGTATGTAGTCTGCCCAGTGATATTTAGTCTTCATAAGCTTCCATTACTTGTTAGCAAGAGTAGCCAGTACAGAGCTGAAGAAACTGCAGATATCATTGGCTCTCACATCTGGATAAGAGGAAAATTGTGCAAATTTTGCTTTAAGCTTTCAAACAATGTGTCCCACAGAGTTATACTACTCAACCCCCTCAGGCTTCTACAGTGGCACATTGATATCCCACTGCGTAGCTATAATTCATTCCTCGCTGGTTATTAAGATCTTTTAGTTGGATTGTGGTCCTACACGCGATCCACTGAACATCGCCATGAGGAGCTCTAATAACTTTATAATACATTTAATGGCCCAGCGGTCACCCATAAAGAGATGCTCCGCATGTGAGGCACAATGAGTCTCAAGGTTGATCCGGTATCGTTGCTCGGGCACGTATGGTCTTTTTTCACTACATCAGCATAAATTGCTTCTTAAGGAAGGGGACATTAGTGATGATGAATGCATTTTACGTTCCATTAATCACTTGTTTGAAAGGTGTGCGGAGAAGTGAGGGAGATTCCGCTCTTTGTTTGCCGGCCAGTCGCTCACACGTGATTTATGTTCCCCAGTGGTGATCGCCACCTCAAAAAAAAGGAAGGTGCTCCAATCAAACTGACAAAGTGAAATACATAACACATACGAGCTCACGGAATGATCATAATGGTATGCTCAGAGGGACTTCTGTAATGCTGTTGTTCGCTGGAGGTCTGTCAGTAATTGCACGTCTTGTGTCCTTCGTTAACAGAAGTGTGACCAATTAGTGGTCCTTTCATCTTTTAGTGCTGCTCACTAGTGGCTTATTGAGGGGACTTTTATTAGTGCTATTTCTGGCAAGGTTTAATTAGAAAATCCATTTTCGCCCTAAATGGTTGTCGGGTCAGTGCTTTGACCCCAAGAACCATACACAATACACATCTGCACAATTTAATATTCAACTCCATCTATAAAAGAATGCACCACTTGGGTAACTTTGGTTTATATTTATATATATATAAAGAATTTCTTCTCTTTTGAGATAAGCCTGTTTTCTTCCATTCCTTCCAGAACAGAATCAGTCCTTGGATAAGAAAAAGGGATTAGCTTGTGTTTATCAGCTTATGATATTTTATCAGTCCCATTGCTAACATATTTCACCCTTATTTGTCAGAGTTTAGTGCAGAACGCCTTTCTAACTGCATAAATTCATTCCCAGGGCCCCAGTCCGCCTTTTTCTTTATACCTTTGTTATGATGAAACTTTTATTTTGATTCCATTCAAACACATTGACTGGAGATGGGATTTCTTTGTCTCCTCAGGCACAGTGCAACTCCAGCCGTTGGAAGAAGGCAGGTAACAAAAGACGCTGTCTGGTTGGTTCAGAGGCATGAAAAATAACCTCTGCGCCTGTTTTCTCTCCCACTCTAATTAAATATGAATATTAATAATTAGATCCAGGCTATTCCTCTGGAGGAGGATTCCTTTGAATTCACTTTCTTCATTTAGCATCACGTTAGAGGCTTTTCTACATACACACATGCAGAGAGGATGAGGGAGTGAGATTTAGGTGAATTTCAAAGAATTTTGGGTCAGTGCCATTTCAGCATACCTGAGTATGAGTTACAGAACACATGTTTGATTGAAAACAGCTTTGCTCATATGTGTGCCATTACAAGTGTTACATCAATTTTTTTTTTTTACCATATATTAAAAAGACTGCCAGATTGGTGGGACTGAAATTAAATCAATTAAATGTTAAGACTGGTCAGACTGACAATAACAGAATACATTTCTGTGCCTGCTGGATCGTATCTTAATTATAAAGACGGTGACCTGGAAGGTTTGGGGTAAATGATGAAGTCAGGGCTAGTAAACTCTGCTGGCAGTTCTCTAATCATCCTGCTCTCCTCGGGGATAAACGAGCGTCCCAGGATGGAGGGAGTGAGCGAGTGGGCTGTCTGTGTGAAACAGTTGGTGGAGGACTTCCTCTTTAATTGCTTTCACACGTTTCTTCGTTCTGTCATCCACTAAACAAATCTGTCTTCGTGCAGAGAGGCAATTAGAATTAGCCCTGCATTTTTGTGTCAGTGCTGTGTTTTCCCATATTTATAGTGTATTTACATATTTTTTTTACAGAGTTTCAGAATCTTTCAATTGGAATCAGTAACATTTGGAAAAATCGGAATGATAAGTCCTATCAGTCCTGTGCACCTTCACAAGTTTAAAGTTAAGAAAAGAATTAAAAATTAAAAAACATTTGCGTTAGAATGAACAGAGCTGTATATCGCATATCAAAAATAAAAAATCAGATTTAAAATGTTCAAGTGAGCGGATGTGCAGAATGGTTCCAATTTCAAAAATGGACACAGAAATCCTAACGGAAATGGTTGTAAATGGATTGTTATCGTTTAACATTTTATAACGTTAATTGCTTTAAATGTTGATTAACCCTCTAAAGTATATATTTTGATGTTTAACCCTTCATCTCCCACTGAAAGCTTGTTCTTGCAAAGAGAATTCAATGGCCTGTCAATAGCATTACTAAACATTCAAGAACAGATAGCTGGAGCCAGTTGAAATTCTCTGCCTGAGATTGTCATAGATGGGGTTATTTTAGCCCCAGGTTAGTGCCAGGCAGACTCAAACATACTGAAATTTTCAGGGCGTATTTGCAATCACTGTCTGCCAACAATTTATTTTTCTCACATTTTTGGTGGTGCTGACAAGTTGACTACTACTTAGAATGACTCAGCCTATATGAGGCATATAGAATTTTAACTGTTGATTAAAAGTGAACTAAACTGGACTTGGGTCAGTGCTTGATACCAGAATAAGGACTTGCTTGTTTCATATACTGCCTTTCAGCAATGTCAGTTGTTATAGTGTGTGAGTGCATATGTTGTGTGTGTTGTATATACACTCCCTGTCTGTGCCCTTTACTCTGTGAGAGCTGTGGTAAGTGACAGTAAGGATGGCATAGTGCAGATTGTTCTGTCACACACTGTCTCCCATGTCCCTTATATTTTTCCAAGCAATGCAACAGAGTGAGGAATGGCTGCTTGGGGGTTCTGAGAATGGGGGTGGTGTTGTCTATATACTGAGCTGCACAGACTTTGTCTTTTTCTTCTACGCACGCACATACATACGCACACACACCAGAGCTGTTCGAAATGCCATTCCCAAAGCATGCAAAGCACAAATACTCTCTGTTCCCAGATGATTTCCCAGTTTACCCAGCATTCCATCTTCATGCCTCACACACACAGACACACACACACACTTTAGAAATGGCCTCCAAATCACTTCTAAATTACTCCATCATTAAGCTAGCATATTGTGTGCATTCCCACCCTGGGCAATGTTAATTAGCTAATGAGGATCTAGAGGCAAGCTAGCTGAAGTGTGGGTCTGGTGTAGTGAGGGTGTATGGGCTGAGGGGAGTGAAGAGGGTTTGGAAAGTGCACTTCTGAGGGGTAATTAAGCTAGGGAGAGTGTGCTTAGGGGGCTGCTGAAACTCGCTTGGTGACAGAGGGGGCAGGAGTTACAATCATGATGACAGTTGCTTGGTGGAGCAGGAAAAATAACTGAGGTTTGTGGAGCAAACTGCCGATCCATGTCTTGGGACTGCTCACACAAACACATGCACTTCCCCATGAACACCCTTCTTGGGTACACTTTATTGTGACAGTCTACTGAAGTCTACTGGAGGTTTGTAAAAAAAAAGGTTACGGTAATCAATGCATTTATCAACTATTTGATCATTCAGTCAAGTGAATCACTGCATCCTGCAGTTTCCCGACCTCAGCTCCACTTTCATCTTTTCTTTCATTTCTGTAACAAATGATTTCTTCTTTCAAGCCAGAAGCATACATCAAACGATTTTCACACAATCGTTTTCTACCTCTCTTAATTATTCCTTTTGAGTCAAACAGGCTGTTTCTGTTTCCCATTCCGCTACAACTGTTTTATATAAAAGACTTCTCTTCTGACTAGCTGCCTTGTTTTGTGTCAAAAAAGTGGAAAGACTCCTTGTAATGCCAATGTAAGTGGGCAGGATTTAATCGTTATAAACTGAGTCAGCAGTTATATGTAAATGGCACAATATGATGGAGTTTAAGTCTAAATGTGGCTTGCATGGATTGGGGTTTCTCAAATCGAAAATTGACAACAACATCTAGGTGTTGCATTAAACTCTTTAAGATGCCATTTTGTAATTTGCTACGATGCGAACACTTTAACATTAATCCAAAACCTAAATCAAACCTGATCTAAGGTTAAGACCTAAGAATGGGCAATAAGATATTTCTCATTTTTGAATATAAATCACAATAATGATTGTGATTTAATACATCGGTAAGCTTCAAAATAAGTGATAAATTATATCTTCAGAACTGAAAGAACTGTGAAAAGTGTGTGTTTCATTAAAAAGAGAACATAATGATCCTATTTAATTGAATGTAGTGCAGCATGGAAAGTTTTGGATGCTACCCTATAGTAAAGCGTTCCCAAGAATAAATATTGTGACATTGCAGATCGCAAAATTTCACGAGATATTGACACCGGCAAAGGGAACTTTTTATGGGTGCTCACTAAAACCAGGCTTGTGAAGCTGCTTGTGTGTGTGAAGTTGAGTCCAGTGGAGACTCAGGTGACAGTTGAGGAGAAGCATCTCTGTGGAGATTCTACCTGAGCATATGTCGTCTCTGAAGTGATGTATGTTATCCCACAATTTCCCAAGCTGCTGCCCTGCCTGCAGAGCCTCTTAAAAGGATTAATCTGACTCTTTTGGCTGTGAAGTACCCTTCTCTCCATGGGACTGAGGAGCATAGACCTAAGGGGTAACTTGTTCTGCAGAGTGTTGCACTGCTGGCAAGGTGGAGGCATATATTTTTGGAGGATTTTTTCTTTGGGAAGCCTAAGAAAGACTCTTGAGACACTTATATTGTTCCATATATTATTCTCATACCATATCTTGAATACTATCCCAGTCTAGGTCCACCACATACATAAATTCTTATTTGGAGAGGGTTATCTTTATTACGATGTAAATTTACAGCCTACTTTAAATCAATGCTGCTCTCACAACAGTCTGACTTACAGTTTCTGCAATAGGTGTTGATCAAAGCAGGATGCAGCATGGCATGTGTGTGTCTGGAGTAAGGCGCCAGAAATTATTGTTCTTCACAGAAGGAAAAGGACAGAACCCCTCACTGACTGTTTTATTCTATGCTATGAGCATCGTGGCCAATCACAGATGATCTTTGGGTCTGTTGGTGAATTAAGAGGTTTTCATAATCCACCAGATACAATTTTGGTCAAAGAGCAATCTTTAATCACATCACATCTAGTGTGCATGAATGTGTTTTCAATATTCATTTGTTCAATAATGTGCAAATAAAATCTTTAAAATAAAAAAATAAAAAAATAAAAAATCTTTAGATTTAGCTTCCAAAGAGCCATACTTTCTTCTATTTTTTATTTATTTTTGAAGATTAGTTCTCGAGGACAGCGGTCCCCAACCTTATTCATGGCACGGACCAATTTCAGGTGACACAATATTTTCGCGGACTGGCAAAGAAACAAAGAAAAGGCATTTTTGCGAGCTTGTGAGCTTCATTTTTGATGTACCATATCACGTGACAGAGACAAACGTTTTTTTCTTAATTAATAAGTCTTTAGACTCTCATAATCAATAAATATTTTTAAATCAGTATTTCTGTGTGGCTTGGTATCAAATGACCACTGGTCTAGGCTACCTGAAGGAAATGTTTTTGGCTCTCATTTTCAGTCCAGTCACTGTACATGACCAGTTTCAGAGGATGAACGAACTGAACCTCCATATAATTTTTAGGATTATTGTACCATTTTAAATACAATAAAGAAAATCTAAAGTTTCCATTGAGCATATAGTGGATAATGTCAATACCTCACTCGAACCCATCCAGCTGCTTTGCTGTAACAACAGAGAGCAAAACAAGAATAGTCTTGTTTAATGGATAGAGTACAGTCGAGTGAGAGACATATTGAATAAAAAAGATTTTACTCAGTTTATGATAAATGTTTAAATGTGGCATTAGTGAATTGAGTCTGTTTGTACATTTCTAACCTCAGAAAGATTAAATCATGGCTGCTAGTATTGGGATATTGGGATTTTTCTATATGGTCCATGATTTTAAATGAATTTTGCTCAGAACTAATGCGTATGCATGTGCATGCATTTGTGGCGGTTCATGTATTCATGTATGCCAAGCGCTGATGTTTGTTAGTAGTAGCTTTTTGTGCTTTTTTTTCGGAGGGATATGTGTGTTACTTGGCTTGAGTCTGGGCTATGCCAAAGCCCAGATCCCTGTGGAGGTGGATTTCAATGTCCCCGAGTTTCTTCATGCCCAATCTAAAGCTTCCGTGGCATTCGGGCCAAGTGAAAGTACTCCCACTTTTTCTGTGTTGGTATTTACTGCAACTTTATTACAGCCAATAGCTCGACTTCTCCTACACATGCTGGATAGCACTTTTAGTCCACGGAGCCAGCGTGGGGATGTTTCTTCACATGCTGTGACAGCTCTTTTTGTTTCCCTGACATGTTAGCATGGCAGCTAAACCCCGCGCTAAGCTAACAATCATTGCTGACAGAGAGTCAATGTGAATGGAGGCCTATAAAATTTCATTAACCCTCTTCCCTAATACTCTCCACATGTGAACGCGCCTCAGCCGCCACTTCGCTGCCAGCCCTGTCAGTTACCTTTTGTTAAGCTCTGCCTCTCTGAATGAGGTCTTAGCGCAGAGGCTAATGCAAACACTTTGACGCCTGTCACTTCACACAGAAGGAGAGAGCTCAGAAGGTCAAATCGCTGGCGTCAGGATGTGAAAAGACTGATTTCAGTCATGGAGATGGGAAAGAGCCATGACTGTTTATTAAACTCTCACTGCTAGTTGTGCTTGTGAAGAAACGGGGGTGGACAAAGGTGTATGGAGATTTTGGATGGTGGCGGTGGTCTACCGGTAGGGTACTATGGACCTATGGCTCAAAAGGTCCCAGGTTCGAATCCCACTTCTGGCACTGCCACCACTGGGTCCCTGAGCCAGTCCCGGGACTGTCCCTGTAATGAGGACATGGAAGTCGCTCTGGATAAGAGCGTCTGCGAAATGCTGCAAATGTAAATGGATGCAGGATGTTGGAATCATATAGTTATCAGCACATATCAGACTTCCCACCTGTAAAAGTAAAAAAAAAAAAACACCTCAATATTGATAGCCGCTCCCAGACGCCCTCAAATTATATACAATATCCCGGGAAATTGAGAGCAAACCAGCGAGCAGGAGGAGAAAGACTGATTACCCCCCTAAGGCTTGACAAATTTATTTTCAGTTGAGAGTGAGCGGGCACGAAGACAAAGACCGATCCCCCCACGCTCAATAAACTTTTATATCGATCTCTTTTGCCCACCTGGCTCGACAAACTTATTATCGACCACTCTTATTCCTAGCTGACAAACTTTTTACCTCCTGGAAATGAGGTTTTGCAGGGTGAGATGTGATATATTTGCTTGGAAAATATTCAGAAATGTGTTTTTCACTGTCGGGAAGAGCAGAAAGTTTATGCAAAGATGGAGTATAGTCCTCAAACTGTCATTTGTTCCTCATTTCTCGTTTATTTGTAAGTTCTGATTTTCTATTTTAAGGAAATGTAGTTTTTAGTGTCTGCATTTTGGGAACGTTTTATGAATCTGCATTGGTGTTAGTAGATGTGAACAAGATGAACCTGATAATTTTGGACATCATCCAGAAAGTTTCCTTATTGTAGTGTCCCTAAACTGGACTGATGTACCAGATTTAGTACCAAATTAAATTGTGTTATAATGTGAGTTGATCTCTTACATGTGAGTTGATCTCTTCTTACATCTGTTTCAGTCCTCCGCTGGTTTTCTTTCTTTTTGTCCCGTTTGCAGCCATGGATTAGTTCAGGACTGTCAAACGGGATCCACTGGGAATTTTGGGAAGCTATAGTGCTCAGAACCTCGTTCTTCACTGCATCCTGCCTTAAGTTAGACATCTTTGTTGCTCTTACAAGATTCATATTTGGTCACTGTGTGGCTTAACAAACTTCAACAGACCTATGAAACTTGGAAGATAAAAGAACTGCACTGAAAGTGAGAGCCAAAAACCCTCAAGAAGCCTGGAGAACTGCTCCTCAACAATACATTAAAAAATAAAAGAAAGTCTGACTCTTTGGAAGCAAAATTTGAGGAAATGATGGATGGCTCTAGAGCTTTACACAGTACTGGGTACAGATGAAACTGTAGTTTAATATGAGTTTTACACAGACATGGCATACGCTTTATGGTTAGTTATGATTTCAGGGACCAAACAAAGTGATCTAACATCAAATATGGATTAGCTACAGACAATGAGACGTGCTGACAAATGGTTGGCTTCTACTTGGTTGATAAGACATCTTGAGACCAGATGTTCTAAAAGAACTAAGGTGAAAAAAACCTTAATCTAAAATTATTTTTTTGTCCTGTAGCAGAGCAGCAGTGCTATTAAACAAATACCTGGATAATGTTGCAAACATGCCATTGGGCAGATTGTTTTGAATTATAAAGATGATAAAAAGTAGCAAACCCAGTCCACAAGTTCAGAGCCAGTGCTCCAGTAACAGCAGTTCCACAGATGTGGGTCAAGCACAGAGCGCATAAGCAACGAGCTCGAACCTTTAATGTGTGAGTGAACAGGATTTCAGTCATTAGTATCTGTCTCAGTGTCCTTTGCCCATTATCAATGTCCTTCTTACTCTCTTTCTTTTTTAGATTTATTTTTCTTTTTCCTAATTATTTATTTTTCTTTATTTTATTGTCTATTATCTTTGGTCTATCTTTATTTTTCCTTTTTTTTCTATTTTGCACATTCTTTCTTTTTTTGTGTTTGTTTTCTTTCTTTCTTTCTTTCCTAAGTATTTACTTTTCTTCCTTTCCTTTCTTCTTTTCTTTAAAATTTGCTTTTCTTTAATTTCTGTTATTTCTTTAGTTTAATGTTGGTGCTTCTTGGTGTTTTCCTTGCCTTCATTACTCTTTCTTTCTTACTTTCTTCTTCATATTTACTTTTTTTCTCCTTGCTATTGTTCTTTCTTTCTTTGTTTTTTTTTGTACTCATGAGTTCATTTCTTTTCTGAGTTTAGCTTCAGTGTAAACTGTCTATGGTGTATATACAGTGTGTGACATGTAGTCGCTCTGTAAGAGTTATGTTTGGTTGTGCATTATAATGAGGGTTATTAGAGATAAATTGTTAATGGTATATGGGCAAGGGTTTACTCAGAGCTCATCAGTAAATTTCCCATTCCCATTTCCTCATTTCACCAACACAAACACCACAACAAGGCAACTACCATCAGCCTGGAAACACCTGGGCATCTCGTGTCTAGTGAGAGACCTCCATTTTTCTTTGTTTGCTTTGGGCCTCTCACACCTGTACACCTGTCTGTGCAGTAACCAGGTCAAACACACACATCACATCTTTATTTCCCACCGGACAGCTCTTTCTCCCAGTGTGTCATTCCTACACACACTGACCTGAGCCATACATCTGTGTCCTCCCTCTCTTCTGGACACCTTGGTACTCCATCTGTAGCAGGCCATCCATTAGCATGCTTGGACAGCACTGGGAGCCAACACAAAATGAAGCTTCACCAGAGATCCAGGCTACAACTAATCTAGCGCAGGTGTGGAGCACGCAAAACTGTAAATCATGTTCAGGGGTGAGGGTGTGTTTTTGTAAGCCCCCATCCTCCAACACACACACATACACCTCCATTTTAGAGTCAACTATCCATCTCTGGGGCTTGAGGTAGCTGTGATGAAAGTCATCAGTGTCTGTTTCTCTCTCTGGGGCCTGCAGAGCAATGGGATAAAGGAGATGTCTGTGTATTCACACAACACACGCACAGGACTAGGAACGGGCAGAACTGCAAGATATCACACTTTGATATTGCAATATTATAAGGTGACAAAAAAATGACTAAAATACATAATTTTATGGGATGCTTCAGATTGCTTTGCAAGAACAGTTAAAAGTATGTTAAATAGTATGTTTTCACCCTTCCTATTATGTATAGGACATTCTTTTAGCCTTTGTTAAAAGGAAGTATGATGTCATTAAATTTAACACAGCTAACTTAAATATCATCCGTTATTAACTTATATATCACAAAGATGAAAGTGATTTTTTTTCCGTTCTGAGAATACAGGGCAACAGATCCCATTAGAGTCTTCTGATGTCACGTTCTTTCGAAAGTGTCTTAATGTTCAAGCAGGCGTGTTTGTTCTATCTTGAGACAATAAGCTGCAAGTGTAATGATTATGAGACCCACTGGTACACAAAGGACTCCTTCAGATCTTAGGCTTGGTTCCTGACCGTGTGTGTGTGTGTGCATGCGTTGTGTGTTTTTGCACTGCATGGGGCCTCCTAAACAAGCATCAACCAGAGTCGTCAAATATTACTTCAAGCGTAGCCTTCAGGGTTGGGTACTTTTGATGCCACATCAGAATAAGCTCTGAAGAAAGTATCACATCTCCATTTATTAAGAAACAATTATTGAAAAGAACAGGAAGCTGCAATTATTGTTTGGTTTTTTTTCTCCAGGGTTTAGAGATTTACTCCAGTAGACTATGATCAAACAAGTGCCTGTTATGTTGTCGATGCAAAATAAGATCATGCATGGAAAGGAGAAATGATTCATTGACCTGCTGCTGAAGCGTCTCACGGCCCTCAGCATTCACCGTTGGCCGCAAACAGGAAGAGAGTAGCCAGGAACAAAGACCCATTGATGACATTTGGCCTCATCCAAAGAGTGTGATCAGTATATGCATTCGAGTCCTAATTAGGGACGACAGAAATGGAGGCATTTCTGCACTGCAACTGCAGAAGCCAGTGATCGAGAACTGTAGGACAAGACTGCTTACATTTACACGCTTCCTGTAAGAGTAAATATGTTTACCTTGCAGTGAATCAGCGGCCACTTTTCTGGGAATCTGGAACTTTTTGCGGGAATCTTGGGAAAAGAAAGTAAATGACTACCATACAATCTTTTATGGTAGTTTAAAAATAAATGAATAAATTATACTTTTATACATGAAGAACTATACGATGGTGTTCTGCAATATTAGCTTCTCAGCAAGGCATCTATTCAGAGAGGGTGTTCGTTTATCAGGACCTGTTCTGTTCAGGCTACAGCTTCACTACAAATTTCCTGAGGAATGTACAATAGGGGGTTGTATGACTGTTCCTTTTAGTAGTTGAATCGTTGAATCATCATCTTATTGCTTCTAGCATTTTTGAAAGGTATTTAAAACATGGATTGAGAGGGGCTACAATTGCACATTCTATTGTAGCAACAGTGTGTGTGGAGCTGGGCCTCAGCCCGGCTACACGGCTACAAATTAAATGAAACTAGGAAAATATATCAACAAAAACAGGGATGTTACTAATTTGTTAACATGTTAACTTTGACAGCCCTTTGATATATTGATTAATATTAACCCTTTATGTCCTTTAAAGAGGGATATATAGTGTATATATATATATATATATAGGGTCCATAGTATTTTATATATATATATCATATATATATATATATATATGAAAGGAGTGGGTGAGAGATTAAGAGAGAGATCAAATAATGGAACATAGCAGCAGAAGTATGTTTGTATAGCGTTTAGAAGCTGCAGTGATGATGACGTTAGGACGGTATAAGAAAATAAATTCACCCGTAGGTCTTTAGAAACAACCTAAACTGCATCGTAGCATTTGTCTCTGGTTTTGCATGAAAAAGTATTTGTGCCAATAATGATTTCTGGTACTTAAGTAGAGATATGCTAATAGGAGTGTTGATCATTCATTTTTAAAAGGTTAATTAATCAAAAGATTAATCTGTTCCAGCATTCCAACACTGATGCAGATGAATGGCTGCTTTTAGTTCAGTGCATCACAGTTTACTGTCTGAACTATTTCCAGTTCCTTTTCCCTGTTCTCTTTTGTGTGTGTGTGTGTGTGTGTGTGTTTTACTTTACCATTGCACCATTCTCAGATGAGTTATATTGAGCAGTATGAAAGGCCTTCATCTTTTTGCCTGTGTGATTGCTTGACTGGTGTGAAATATGCAGATTGCATCCGAGGTGCGTTAGATTTTGGGCTTTTGCATTTAATGAAGAACAGGGAAAAAAAAAAGAATTCACAAAACTAAAATTCATCAAAAGAATTTTCCCATTGTGCGAATGTACCCAGGCTGATGAGTGTGGGTGTGGTGTCCCTCTTGACATTATGACACAAACCTCTGATTGCTTTTCTTTTTATGAATTTTAGTTTTGTGAATTACTTTATTATTTTTTTTCTGTTCTTTCATTATTGTAGGGCAGCTCTGTATCTGACAGCGCTGTGTGTGCTGTGTTACTGCCGAAGGGGGTGGATGGGCAATATCTGATAAATATTTTGTGGCTAGCAGGAGCGAGTTGGCCTACATTTGCTTTCTCTGCTGCTTCTCTTAAGGGTGCCAATTACTGCAAGAAACATGACTAATCTCGTCCATTCAAACACACACACACACACACACACACACACACACACACACACACACACAGGCTCAGGGACTCAGAACACACACAGGCAAAGAGCAAAGATACATTGCACACACAAATGCCTGAGCACCAACACACACACACACACACATACACACACACACACACACACACACACACACACACACACATACACACACACACACACACACACACACACATACACACACACACACACACACACACACACACACACACACACACATATACACACA
Source organism: Hepsetus odoe (assembly GCA_017165825.1). Classification (NCBI taxonomy): domain Eukaryota; kingdom Metazoa; phylum Chordata; class Actinopteri; order Characiformes; family Hepsetidae; genus Hepsetus; species Hepsetus odoe. Next base: position 19,501,163 of record CM029366.1, on the reverse strand, counting down.
CAAAGTTGAAAAATAACTTCAGTCTGCTTTTATCTCCCCTCCCTTATTAATTATGCATGCCCCAGTGGTCTACAGCTGGGAGCTCATGAATGAGTACATTTGGGGCAAACAGTCTCACACACACACACACACACACACACACACACACACACACACACATATTGGAGCCTCACTTTAAGTATCGGAGGTCTCTAATAGCTCTATAACGAGCCTTCACTAAATAAGCATTACCTTCACACTGCACTGCATTATGACTCACCCTGCTGTTCCCATTTCACACACAGGTCACACACACACACACACACACACACACACACACACACACACACACACACACACTGCTGTTCCCATTTCACATGCATGTCCAGTCTGGCCAGTCTTTGCCCTGCTTACATATTCAGACTCTTCAAACACTTATCTACTGCCCACAGTGGAGCTCGCTGAGTGTGGGCCACTACCCCACTCTGTCTCATTGTCTTGTGTGAGCACTTTCCATAGCCTCGAAGAATTATTTTTATCTACCACCTGGATTACATTTATGTAACATCGCTCCGAAAATATGGCTGCAAGTGTTTTGTTTTTTTTTTTTATTGTTTTGGTGCTGTCTTTTTCAGAAAGGCATCAGTGAGGTTGCTTACTGATGCTGGATTAGTTCTGGATGATGAACACCATTCCAATATCAACCCCAAAATGAATGGATCACCACCTACCCAGAGAATGCAGTCCCACTGCTCTGCTGTCCTGAGATGGAGGATTTATACGTCTTCAGCTGATGCTTGACATTGAGCTCTGTGACCTTAGACATGCCAGCTTGAGAGCATCCCATTATTTTAGCAACTCAATTAAAATACTCATGTGGTGCAGCAGTGGTCTAGTGTTTAGGGACTAGGCCTCAGGATCGGAAGGTTGTGGGTTTGGATCCCAGACCAGTAGGTTACTCTGAGGTACCCTTGAGCAAGGTACCATCCCCATCACTGCTTCCTGGGCACTGGAGAACCCGGCAGAGGTTGCATTTTGTTGTGTTTCACTGTGTGCCGTGCTGTGCCGTGTTTCACAAGCCGAATCGTCACTTTCACTTTTTACTCCATGTGGCACCTAAACGTTAATATTAACATTAATATTATTTTCATAAGGGTTTTTCTTTTGTTGGATTAAATTGATTTTTAAAATGTACTTTTTTCTATTCAATTTAAGTCTCCTTTTCATAACCCCATCTTTACTTGGTAAGATTACTTTATATAAGTAAAATGGGACGAAACACGGTGGCATATGTTATTCTTAGGAATCTTTAATATGGATAATTACTGAAAATATGACCTGCAAAGATGTTTTTACTTTCTAGCTTGTTATTTTTGCAGTGATCTTTTTTCAGTTTTACTTTATTCTTTCTTGCATGAATTCCTCGGTTTAGCCAACCTATAAACTATAAACTATGGCATTTCTTCACAAATTGCAAATATATCTCTTTTCTGTATGTTTGCACTTCTCTGTCTTTTCCATCTCTTCCTCTCTGGCTCTCACTCACTCACTCACACTAATTGAAGAGGCATGTGCTCCACACCCCTCTCTTAGACCTCTGTGATTGGCTGTAGGGGAACACGCGAGGACGAGCCCCTGCCAGGTGGCGTTTTTTTGGAACGGCATGACCTCTCAAAAAAACTCATCCTGGCACCTGCTTTTGCTCCCTCTCTCTCTCGCTTCTTCTCTCGCATTCTCTCTCTCTCTCTCTCTCTCTCTCTCTCTCTTTCTCTCTTTCCCTCTCTCTCTATTTCTCTTTCTCTATTTCTCTCTCACATACACACACTATCCCTCTTTACTTCTCTTATTCATCTCTCTCGCTTCCACTGCTCTTCTCTCTTTTTCTTTCTCTCCTGCTTCTTCTTTCCTTCAGTCTCTTTCCATCTCTGTTCCCTGTCTTTGTGTGTGTCTCTCTTGCTCTCTCTCTCTCTTTCTTTCTCACAGCCACACCTTTTCTCTCTCTTTCTTTGTCATTTTTTCCCTCTTCCTTCTCTCTGTTTCTTCTTTTTGTTTTCTGCTTCTCATTACATCTCTCTTTCTCTCCTTGTATTCCACTCTCTCCCATTCTCTTGTGCCTCACTTTCTTGGTCGTTCTTCTCTCTCTCTTTCCCCAGTCCTCATTTTTCTTTCTCTCTGTCCATTTTCTCTCTCATTAATTCTCTTACTCTTTCATAACATGCTTTCTTGTTTTTTCTCTGTCCCTTTCCGCTCTTCACATCAATGCCTCATCTGTCTTCTTGTCCTTCTCCCTCGTCTGCTTCACTTTCTCTCCTCTTCCCCAATCATTATTTCTTTTGCTGCCTCTTCTGGAAAAAGCTTTTTCTTGCTTTTTGTCTCTGGTAGACGTTGGCTGATATGGAGAAAAAAGGGAGAAGAAAAAGTGAAACGTATTTGACATGTAGGCATACTAACAGATTTTCATTTTCACAATGTTCAGCTTAAGTACACTCCCTTCCTTTTTCCATCTTTTTAAGGCTGTCATCGATTATTCATCAGGTAGGAATTCTCAACGATTGCTTGAAATTAAATGGATCATCTATTTCCCTTATGACACCACTCTCAGAAGCCTTGTTTGAATTTTAATCCTGACCTGCGTGCAAAAGACCAAATTTGTGCAATCGATTGATTGCCATAATGTATTTTCTTATTCCTGCAGGAATAGACAATGAACACATAATCAATAGGGGCTTGAGATGCACCATCTGTCTGGAGTGTTGCTTTGGACAGAACCTTTAAATTCAATTAGTTTCAGTAACACGCTTTTGCCATTATCTAAACGACTCAGCCCGCATAAACAGCAGAGGTGGGAAGTGTGTGCGGCTGATGCTGTCTTGTAAAATGTCAGGTACACTGTGCACTGCCATGGCAGGGAGTGGTAATTAGCATCACATAATGCTGCAAGAGGTGTGTATTTGCGTGAGCCAGCTGGGTATTTGGGTTCTGCATTCAGATGCTGTGCCGTCTTATGAGGGTTTTTTTGAGGCAAGAGTGAAAAATAAGGATAGTTTTAAAAAGTTTAGGTTGAAAACTTAAATTCACACAAATTTCACCTGAACCCAAATGCAATGGATTAACTGAGAAATGTTCTCTATGGTTGCTTCTGTAGTCTTGAGTTTTAGCAAGAGGCCATTGGAGATTATGGAAGCCTGCACCTTGCCAGTTAGTACTGTGTGAACTGCACCTAAATTATCACACACTTGCCTTCGACTGTTTTAAAATCATTAGGGAAGAGTAGGGAATAAATTGCATGAAAGGCAATATTTAGGTTTTCAAACAGACAAGCCAGTTAACCTTTTTATAACTATTACACTTTGTCTGTTAGCTTTTTAAATCCCTAGGCAACATCACATTAAATAAATCTCATTAAATCACAATAAAATTGTCACAATAATACTGCAGTTTGAATTGTTTATCTAAATTAACATTATCTTTCATACTCAGAAGAGTGAGATAGATGGGAAGAAGTAAAAGTATATATATATATATATATATATATATATATATATATATATATATATATATATCCCCTCTCTGACTTACAAGTCAGATACCTCAATAAATGTGGTTAAATACTGTAAGGCTAGATACTGATCTAAAGAACAATAATGCTGTAAAACAATAAATGTATAAAACATAAATAACGTAGTTATATATGAAATCCATCCATTATCTGCCGCTTGTCCCAAACGGGGTCGCGGGGGAGTGCCGGTGTCCAACCCAGCGCACACAGGGCGAGGACGGGGGACGCACCCTGGACAGGTCGCCAGCCCATCGCAGGGAGAAGTAATCCAGCCATTTTATCCCACTGCAAGTTCTTATTCTGCACACTAAGGGCATGTCAGGATTTCCACTTGATCTTGAGAGCAACTCCTGCCTTTTTCACTTGGGGAAGACAAGTGTTTTATGTTGAGATTGAAGGTGTTCTAAGCATTGTGGTCATAATCTCTTCCTAGATCTTCAATGTTAGCCAGATGTTTCTCAGTAACTGGTTATTGTTATGCTGTGTCACATATCTTATATGGAAACCGTACCATGGAATGGGATCATGCATGGCGTATTTGTTGCAGATCCTACCACCCGATGCACCATTTAGCTTGTTAAATTTACTGTTAGCTCATCTGAAGGGGTAGCTTCTGTCACTCAAAACTCCTATTCATTAGACACTGAAACCCTGCTGCTTCAATGCCCAGAGGCAAAAGGATTTGTCTGGTTGGATTTATGTGAACATTGTTTCTGGAATCATTTTTATACTGGCCAACATACATGCCTGTCAGGTTTAAAACACGCATGTCTCTACCAGGTCCGGAGCAATGTAGCTGGGAGGATACATTTTCCTGGTCATTTTTGCTGGCAATGCCAGACAATATACTGATCTGGGATTTGAACCTACAACCTTCCGATCCTGGGAGTCTAGTCTCAAACCACTAGGCCGCTGCTCTAATGTAATAAATCACGCAGTTAGTTAAACAGTGAGTTCCCATTTTATTCTGCATTGACAGGTTTGAGTCTGCACGTACAATATCATGTATTATATTATTATAAATTATTCATAGCGAGCTGACATGTTTTAGATAAAGGAGAAGTGAGAAACAGCTTATCAGTATACAATTCTGACTAAACAGCAGGGATTACTCTCACATAATGAGGGGAATCTCATACAATGTTAGAGCTTCCACTCAATAAAGGGGCAAAGAAGGTTTCTTGTGCTCAGTGCCAGAGACAAACTACTTTTGTGTTCCTTTAAGACCTTTTTTTTTTCACATGTTTCTTTAATGAGCCATTTTAAAAAATCATACTGTGATGAAGCGCACTGAGTTTAAAGAAGCCAGTCATAATGTAAAGGTTTCCTAATAACGGTGTATCACCGAGCCCTAGAAAAAAGCAGAGAATCATTAAGGTGCTTCATTATTAAAGTGGACATTGTGTGGCCTGTGTGATATGAAATATCCCAGCATTTCAGTGCATTGCCTGGTCAGCTTCTTACTTCAGATGTTCCCTGGTTACCAAAGTGAAGATAGACTCATTTAGCTCATAACTGTTTGTCTCGTGCTATTCCTTTGTCTCCTAGCTGCAGCAAGAAAGGCCCTTCTTGTTCTCTTATTGCTCAATTCACCTTCTCTGCAGCACACAAAGACGGGCTGAAGTGAGCAGAGACTGGGACTTCAGTGAGGGTCTGGCTGTGCTGCATAGCATTTCAAGATGGCTTGAAGGGCTTCAGTTTGGAGCATCCCGTGTTAGTAGTGGGCTTATATGAGTAGGCTTGATTCTGACATGTAAGAAGGAAAAACAGAAACAGAAGGGGTTCATTACATTGTTTGCATATGTTATGCTGGAATCTTAGTAGGCTGACTCCTGCTTTGCCATACTTTAATGGTTTTGCAGAAGTGCTGATCCTTCTGTAATTCTGTCAATTCTGACCAGCTAAGGCCTGTTAAACGTGCACACACACACATATACACACACACACACACACACACACACACACACACACACACACACACACACACACACACACACACACACACACACACATACTGCAATGAAAGCTTGAGAAATTGCTTTCTGTCCACTTAATAGAAAATGGATAACATCTGCTAGGCTCCTGTGCTCTTCTAAAGCATCAGGGCTGCTGCACTTAGAGCCAGAACAGTAACAATAGAACTCCTGCTATCTAAAAGCGCCCACCTCTGTTCAATATTCACAAGCCCCTATAGCAGCACCAACAATGGACATTGCTCAGTAATACAAATATGCTGTGGGGGTCATTTTCACCCTGCAATTCTATATTGTGAATGGGTGTGTTTTTTTTTTTATATATAATCAGTCCTAATGCATCATTACTTGCTTGCTGTTTGCAGGTTTGAAGGCAAATCGAATGGGCTGTCGTAGCTTACGACTGACTGTAGATGCCTACATTCGTGATATTGTAGGAAATCGTCGTTGTTATTAAAGCACTGTAGTTTCACTTTTGCTTGTGCTAATCAGGAATTCAGACGACATATTTATGGAAGTGTGTTGTTCTCCAAATTATGCTTTATATTAAATAAACCTTTAAGATAAGCTCACTGAAGTTCTGGTCCTCTGAGGAGCTGAGCCCAAACAGCATGAACACAACCAGAATTTAGCTCCAGTGATATTACCAACTACGCCCTATTTGCACCAGCAGCAACTCTGACACTACTTGTATGCTTTCTGGGGTGAAGATCATGGTAGTCTTTGAATCCAGTAAGGACATGTGCTGTAGGAGCTGCATTGTTCTCAGTCAGAAAGGAAAGCGCTCTTGCAGCATTCGCAGCAAGCTGCCTGCATTCTGAGGAATTGCTCCCGTGATAGGCTGTGACAGCAATGCTAATCAAGCCACTGTAAAGAAAATACACAGCTCTCCATTGGAAAGGGAACATTTTTTGCACATAAAAACATTCACATGTTTTCTGTTTCATGTGACAAGTGCTACTTTGTCTAGTTTTCCCTGTCATTCTTACCCCGTGTATTAGAAACCAAAGGAAATGCATAGGGACCCTGCAACAAAGGAGGGAGAATGAGAGAGCGAGAGTTATGATTCTAACTCACCACCTTCACCTCTTTGCTCATTCATAAGCCATGCCTTTCTTGGGGCCTGTGAAGAGATTGACGGGATGTGGAGCAACTAAATGTGCTCGGTGCCGCCGGAATACAAATGCGCTCCTGCGCGAACATGTGTAATCCCAGCCTCCTTCCCTTTACCACCTGCATCAAAAGACTCCAAGGTATTTGCACAATTAATCACCTTGACTCTTCGTCATATCTCACCCCCTCCCAAATCCCAATTTTTCAGTCTGTTCTCTTTATTCCCTGAATAATCATATCAAGTTCCACATTTGTAAGGATGATAGTTCCAGAACAGGGTTTTCTATCCACTTCCTTGTTCAGATTGTCTATTCCCAGCTGCAGAAACTTTGCCTGGGTCCAAGTTTCCACATGCAAATTGACTCTTTCGACATTTCCACTTCCTGCTCAATCAAGTAAGTGAGATTTTTTGTTCCATTAACTTTTTCAATTCACACGAGTCAATCAAACGAGCCAGCGGCTCCTGGAGGATCTGCTGTGGTGATTAGTATGGCAACGACACCCATGGTCCCAAGCAACAACCTTTCCTGCTGTCAACAGATGCTACTGTGGGTGCCTCAGTTAGATAAACAAATATTCCCTAATTATGAAATATGAAATGGAAGATGGAGAGGTAGCAACAGCAGTGAGGCATCAGCAACTGGTGCACATCAGCCCTAATTAACAGTGTCACTAAGGAGGGCTCATGAAGGCTTCCAAACAGGAATACAAGAGCGGCTTGGTTCACCTTCTCTCGCCCCAAACAGGCGAATGGGAAAGCGCCTTGCTTCTCATAGGACTGCTCACTATTACGCTCATGCTAATGAGATGCTACTGGAGTGGTTATCTATGTAAATGTCACAACACAAGCCATGGTCAATTCGACCGCAAGTGTCAAACATGTTTGTTGGCTCTTGATAACCTTTCTGCTCTGCACATTTTTAAAGGAAAAAAAATCTTGACACCTCCCTTGTGCATAGCATGTTAAGTCTGTGTTTTGGGGGCAAATATGTGTTTAGCAATGAAACTTACATTCCTGCCGTTCAAAAGTTTGAAATCACTGAACTGCTCCTCTCAGTCTGTCTTCACATGCTTTATTCAATATTGGTGGCCTGGGACAAACATGAGTTAAAAAAGAAAATCAGTTGCTTTGTCAGGTTTTCCGCCTTCTAAGGCTCAAGATTATTTTAGTACTTCTCATATACCCGGAATTCTGGATATTTGATTCATTATAATTTGTTCTCAATGTTATTTATCTGTTATTAATTTGGAAGTAACTCACGCGTGTAATTTTGACACAGACATGATTGAGATATTTTTTTTGCAGCATTTTCTACAGTCACAAAATGGAAAACTTAAATACAGTCGCCTATTTTAGCCTTTTTGGTGTTTGGTGTATTGTTTTTGACACCAGGGATCTGCAGGCAAAGCGTTCACCTATGAACCAAGATCATAACCTGAGCAGAACCATGAACCCCAAGTTGCTCCAGTCCTGTAATCAGGAACTGGGAAGTCACTTCTGATAAGAGCTCTACAATGCCGTGGAAATGTAAAGTAATAATGTGTATTCAGTGCACTGCTGGGAGAATCTGGAACTGCCTGCATCTTAAAACCAGCTTATATTTATTAACAAATACTTCATTCATGTTACCTTTTACCGAAGACCTCTTTATTTGAATTTGTTCTAATGATGTATTGTGTTGTTAAAATTAAAAAGCAACTTTTTGTACAGGTAAATAATTTGAGATGAGAAACATTAGACATACTAGCAAAATCTAGGATTATTTCTACTTTTTGTAATCATTTTTATAGTAAATGCACATTATACATAAAGCTCCAATATCATGTTAGGTCATTTTACATGTGTTTAAGGCAAAACTGGTTTCATATTGATTAAATGTCGATGCACCATAAGAATACCAGGTCTGGCCTGGAATGGTCATGACCAGTGTATGTACTTTCTGGACATTTGTGAATTCTATACGTGTAGTGTGGTATGATGCATGTCCTCGTTACTTGTCCAGTGGCACTCAGACAGTTGATATTGGGTGTCTCGCCATACTTGCCGGAGTTGTTGCTGACGCTGATCTGTGTCACCGAGTAATCTGCTCCAGATTGCGCTGCACTATCAAATCTACAGCGTGTGCAGTGCGAGTTCCACTGCAGGGCAGGTGTGTGGGAGGAACTTCCTGTAAAGGCCAGCTCACGACTTCTGACTGTTCATATTCACATGCAGAACCGCATGTCACCAGCACCTTTGCCAAAGCATGGCAGAGACCAGACTGCCTTCTCTGAGCCCCATTGGCCCAGTTCCAGGGACAGACATCACCCACATCCAAGCATTTCTGATGTAACTACAAAGAATTCACCAGTGTCCCAGAGGGAGATACACTGGTGAAGCTGTCACTGGGGCTAGTCACTGGATATAAGCGACAGAGATGCAAGTGATGCATAGGTGCACTCACATGTATATATTTATGATGTGTAAATATACAAAGGGCAGGATGTGGGATGTTCCCGCTATGCAATGTTTAGTTTCTACAAATAGTGGACAAAAGAAGGACAAACAGTGAACCTGCTTACAGGGCCATGACTGCCCGAGGCTTTTATGCACCTAGCGAGCAAATGCCCATTCATTTGTCCCGATCCTACAAAAGAGCTTCTGCAGCACAAATTGCTGAAAGAGTTAAAGCTGAATTTTTTAGAAAGGTTTTTAGAACACAGGTCAACGCAGCTTTATTAAAAAGGACCATAACTGGACCAAAGAGCAATGAAAGAATTCTTTCTTTCACATTTATTTTGTTTCTGGCGTGGATAGCTGCGCATGTTTACATGGCCTACCTGGGGTTGAGTTGTCAGCAAGGAGCACTGAAGAGCTGAAGTTAGCGGCCACATAGTGGTTTTCTGGGCAGGGTCAGTGCTGTTTTGGCACAGTTGTAATGGCTGAACACTATTCACAATCACTGGGGAATAAACTGTGGATATATGTACATATCTAATGTAAACATACAAATGGCTATCATCATTTTTTTTCCTGTTAATTTTTTTTTTATATATATATATATATATATATATATATATATATATATATATATATATATATATATATATATATATATTATTTGCATCCTGTGATATGCCAGCTGTCATCTACAATTTGCGATCATTTCATTATTTCTGAACTAATATAAAAGCACCATCATGTTTCATTACAGAGAAATTCCAAATATTTTCCTAAGCTCTATATAATCAGAGAAAAATGGTTTGGAAGATAGATGATACGTTATAGGGTGTCTCACAATCTTTACATTTTACAAACACTGTTAAAGAAATGGAATTACTTTATTTACTATGCACATTATATTTTATCTATTTTATATTTATTCAAGAAATTAATATATATTTTTTAAATATATAATTATCTCTTTGGATTCTGTGTAATGTGAAATAGTCTTTTATGTGTGGAAACTAAGACTAAAAGAGTTCTCAATTAATATGTGATGTCACAAAAGACAATATTTCTGGATATATTCATCCATTTACCCCTTTCATGTGGATATTGGTTGCAGTGTTTCATCCTGGTGAGCTTATTGAGCCAAACACAAAGTGGCCAATCAGAACAGAGTTCATTTACATACATTTCGAGGGCACGATAACAAAAAGATGCAGTTGTTTCTAAAAAAGTAAAGAGAGGTTGGAAAACAGTTATGCAATGAAATGGAATTGTGACTAATTTGATATATAAACCACACAAAATATTATATGTGAACTTTAAGGTACAAATTAAATGCAAGAAGACTGGATATGAGCTAAAATAAGATCAAATCTGAAAAATGTCCAGTGGTAGACAAGAATGCTCTTTGTGCCCGCAAGTATGTTTTAGATTTCCTTTATTTTTAAAATTGTGACATTGATATTAACCCTCCCCGTCCAACTCTATAATTATGTGCATTCATTCTGATGTACTTTGGCACTCTCCATTGTTTCACATGACTGCTCTAGAGCGATGAATGTGTGTCTGTGTTTGTGTGGACATCACACTATGTATGTGTAATTCCAGTCTGAATACGACAGCCAGCCTCTTCCCTGGGGAAGGCTGCCATAGGGGGTTACAGGCAGGCAGCTAATCAGGGAATATGGTGTGTCTGTGGTGGGATATCTTGTGCCTCCCTCTGTCCCAGTAACTCTTTATCTCATGTATATAGTGGAAAAAGAATGAAGAGTGTCTGTAATTAATCTCTCTCTCTCTCTCTCTCTCTCTCGCTCTCTCTCTCTCTCTCTCACTCACTACCCCCCTCCATCTGGTAGGCTGTGGGTTGAGTGATGGTGTGGAGCAGTGCGCTGTGCCTGACCAGGCCCCGCTGGTGGTGCTCAGACTGATTGAGGCTCTGGAGAGACCAGGTCAGTTCATTAAACACCACTGACACTCCAGCACACCAACACACTTATTCAAAAGGGATAGTTTGACCACAAATCAAATTCACATTTTCCCCCTTATCTCAAACTCACTCGTTTAGTCAAGATCAGAACACGGTTTAGTTCTTAGGTTTTGCACTGGATCCACAAGGATAGAAACTTATTAATGCCAGCTAGCAGCATTAAGCCAAACCACTCAGTAATTTCTGTATTTGTGGTGAAAAAGGCTAAATGACAAAATATAAACCACAGACATTAACATCACGCCTAAAGGCTTTTTCTAACAAGCGTCCATTATCATTATCATCTGATGTAAAACTAATGAAAGTGTGAAATATTACGTTATACTGAGGCATATTGGAATCAATTTTTAGTAGGTTAATGTCACAAAAGGCTTATGAAGATGGGACGTGCTTTTCTGAACGTTACTCTATAGTGGAGTGTAAACATGCTTGTTTATATGGTCTGTAGGAGTTCATGACAAACTGTTGGCACTGAGCTAAAACAAACTTCTTGAAGCCTGAGCTTTAGCGTTCATTTTCGTTATTTATGCTACCAGGTGACTCTGTAGCTCAAATGTTTGAACATCTAATGCTTGTTGTTAATTTTATTTAGTCTTTGCCTTCATATTTTATCTACATTTTAAAGAAAAAAATATGTATTACAGCGTATATATTATGGTGTAAATTCCCCTCCTGTTATTTCTGTCCTGTATTGCTGATTTACACTCTTAATTTAATATCTCATCATTTATTCCAGGCTGGGAAAATGATCCACTCTACACGACTCCTCCTGCTTCCTCTGGACAGTCTGAGTTACGGCAGGCTCTGGACACAGGTCTGTTCAGACAGGCATCATCACACCAGGAAGTTTAGTTTTAAACAGTGCAGAAAATGTCAGTTCTCGGTGTCAGGAAACTATATTGTGCTTTCACTCAGGAAATACGCGCACATCTCAGATAAAGGACTGATTCAGTAAAGGAAGCAGACCAGAGCAGGTTCATACTGGGAGTGCTGTGAAAGTTCAGCTGAAAGTTTAAGATGAAGTTCAAGTTAGCACCACAAGGGAGTGCTCTGGCTCTGTACTTTTTTGACTGTGCCACTTCCCAAAATAACTGAGCAGCACTAGCAGAGAAGTCAAAGGAGAAGGTACAGTTTTAGGCATCTGCCTTATCATTACTGTGTGTATCCATAGCTACTGACAGATGTGTAAAGATCTGTCCTTCTGCGTGATTAGAAACCGTTTACCTTCATCAGACATCAACACATGTTTTAGTCTTTCAACACTCAGTACAAAGTCATTGAACACACAAGAAACAACTGACCTTTTTAAGGGTAGAGAGTTAATAGCACTGAAATGTACATCTTTAGAGAGGTCCATGAGAAATAACTGCTCACCACAAGCTGGTTATTGACATAAACATCTTCAGAGCCTCACTTATGTTCACAGATTGTCAGTTTAATAGACAATTTGCCACACTTTGTAAGCTTACAGTTGCAGAGAATAGCTCATCATTTGCCGCAGTTTTTGCAGCCACCCTCTGCTCAGTCCATCACTATAAAAGTACCATGGTATCTCTACTAGGCAGATAGTATTTCACGACAGTGATAATTATAAGATTTGATTTTAGAAAATAAAGTATAAAGAGCTTTCACATAACATTACGTTCCTTGACCAGTTTGAGGGATCTCACTAGAACTTCTTTGGGACCATTTTTAAGTGTGTTTGTTGGAGTTTTTTAATGCGGTGCAGAGACAGACTCTCCTGTATAGCATACACCCATGTACAGATCCATACAAGGTTATATGGTACCGTTTTATCAGTGAATGGAACACTGCATAAGTTTATAGCCGTAGGCCTGACCAGTGACCAGTCGGTGTTGGTACAATGTAGATGTTCCCAATAAACTGACAACTCTTGCACATGTAGTGCATCCTAGTTTAAGCAAGTCTTCAGCAAACTGCAGATCGACACAGATGTGCACATTAAAGCATCATTTGGGAACTCTAATACAATATGAATAAAGTTACTGCATGTACGCAGAGCCTTGAAGTTCTGACATGTATGTGTGCTGACACATGCACTCAGCAGCTCACTACCTTGACTGAGAAGCACGCATGTAACCGCCTAGGGCGACTCGTAAATGCACACATCCAGCAGGAGAGAGTGGATTGACGTATGAGGTGTGACATTGTGTGCATACTGGAGTACGGGCACTTCATACATGCCAAATCTGTTTAAGGCTTTTTTATGGGCATAGTAATAGATTAGGTTCTCAATGCATCATCAAAGAAAGGCAAAGCCTAGTTACAACATTGGTTATTTCCAAATCCCTGTCCATTTATGTAGGTCTCTCTCTTTAAAACTGCATCATGAGCCTTAATTCCTGCAAATGGAAGGTAGCCATATTAAGGTGATAGCTGTTCCAAAAAATGTATTATTTTTTTACTTTAAGTATAGTCAGAACATGCTAAGGTTCCCTGCCCTTGTTTTGTTCTTCGTTGCAGAAAGACTCACAGACATGTAAATATCATGACGAGCTTTTACAATCCTTATGGGGATGTACGCGTCGTAATGCGTTAGTTACATAAGCCTCGTGGCTTCGGTGCAAAACAAAAATGCTTCAGATCCTGAACATGGCTTTGGAGTAAGCTGACAATTGAGTAAATCATTTTGGTTTTTTTTTTTATGTTTTATTTAATTAACCAAAAAGGAGGCTAATGTTACGCATGTGTTCTGCTAAATATTACGACCATGTTATAGGATGGAAATAATCACGCCATTACACATCCGTTCTCTGCAGCCTCTAAGCATTCGTGCTCCATGGGTGCCATTTAAAAGGATGGCCAAGAAGTGGCGTAGTCGAGCGGCCTCAGAAGCCCAGAGAAAACATTACCTCACCCTGAGCCGAGTAGCATGGGGCACTCGCGCCCGCCACCCATTTGCCAACGTTGGGTTCTGTGTTGTTATGGAGATGGCCAGTCAGTATTAGCTAAGGTTTAGGCATTTGGCAATGCATGTCTGAGAGAGTGGGAGAGTTATTTAAAGCATAGGAAATATAAAAGATGAAGAGAGCCATAGTTTAAGGGTAGTCTTCTCGTCTGAAAAGCAGCTTTTCGTTTTAACAGGACGCATACACATAATTATTTGCTGCAACAAAGAATAAGGAAGTAGCAGTGAATGAGAAAACTGTAAAGGTCTTCTCAACAAACTTTTACTTTCATTTATTTATTTATTTATTTATAATATATAGCATTTATTACTTCATTGTTTCGGTAGTATTTTATTTTCTAGATGTCTGCTTTGGTAGCTGACAAAAGAGGAGAAGATAATTAATGAAGGGTGCTACAGAGAGATGACTTGGGAAGTGAAATGGATGAGAACAAATTACTTACAGGGCAAACTTACCCATGTACTAATCTCTTATGCAGCATTGAGAACAAATATCGTCATATGTACATAATAAACATAGCACCCACATGCATGCGCACTCACACACACATGCTCGGCCAGGAAAAGAAGTTCCGGCTCCAGTCTCCCTGGAAACAGTGACACACACTCAAGCTCAGAATGGCGCTAACCTGTGCCCAGCTCCAGGGTTCTGCCTCCCCTTCGTCCCTCACCCTCTCTCAATGCCCTGTCCCCTTACTCCTGCACCTTCGTCCCTCTTTTCCTCTCTCTTTCTCTGGGATGGGAGAAGCTGAGCTCAGCAAAAGGCAATTTTAAAATCGCTGCTCTCATCTTCCGCCCTGCCTCTGCTCCCATTGGCTGCCAATGATGTCATCCTGTCCCGTATGCCATAGTCAATAACCTATTAGAGGCCAGTATTTTACAGTCAGCTGGGCCAGAAGAGGGCTTCTGCTGCCTAAGCTCCTCCACACCTTTTGTTTTATTGAAGTCGTTTAGTGAGTGCACTGATTAACACGCCGCTGTGATGGAGCCTAGAGTGTAAGCGGTTTCTGACTGAAGCCTATAAAAGACTTCAGCGAACATTGTATTGCATACGTGGTTTTCACATTTATTTATTTATTTGCTTGCTTGCTTGTTTATTTCCTGTTTATTTATGATAGATAGATACAGAGTTTTTTTTTCTATGACAAAGATGGCATTGCTTCTAATGTCGCACCGACACTTCTCGTATGCCTAAAACCCACTCAGTAATGTAGATCATGAAAATGGAGAAAGTTCATGAAAATGGTCCTTAACCCTTTAATCGAATGTGATGAGTGTAGTAGGATTAGTTTCTGAACCTCATTCCAAGCCATGACCTTCAGGATAATCTGTCGATACATTATAACGTGGTCACATATCAAAGCTGTGAAACAGCCCATTAAAACATTACTGTGCCTTCTGCATGGGGACATAAGGGTTAGATGATGCTCTGTGTTATTAATGACAGGGGATGGCATGTCTTCCACGTCCTACCTCAACACTCCGTCCTTGTGTTCAGTTAGCATCTGGTCATCGTACCTATCTCTGGATTTGTGCTGATTTTCTCTTTCTTTTTCCCTCTCTCTCACACAAAGACACACACACAGACGTCTACTCTGCAGATGTCACAAGAAGCACTTTACTGACAATGATGTCATCCCTCAGCTATTCTCTCAAACACACACACGAGCATGTCCACACGTACACACACATGCGCATGCCCTCACGTACACACTCACTCACACACACACACACACACAGATGTCACTGCCTGGGAGATTTTCTGATTGCCTGACAGAGGTGCTTGCTGGGTTGTAAAGGCTCTTTGTGCTGGAGGTGAAATCGATTGAGTCTGAAACTTAGGAGCTTAACCGTATGTTCTCCTAATCTCACACACTACACCAGAAGTGCAGTTCACATGCTTCACCAATGCACAGTTCACTCGGTACCAAATCTGACATTTTCATGTGCATAATTTATAATAATAAAAATAAAAATCTATTTTTGACCCTGAAAGCCCTTTTTTGTCTTGATACAGTTTTGCATACTTTTGCCAGGAGTTGTTTGCAATTTTGACGTAAAAGCACATGCCCTGAACACTTGTTGACTTATCTGGAAATACATTCATACTGCAAACGTTAACATTTACCACTCACTGCACACACTCAACACTTCAGGCAAATCCATACCTGCCATGAGGAATTGCACAACCTTTCAGCACTTCCGGCACTTGGTTGCTAATCAGTTAACCCTTACGCTGAAAGGCACATCCTACTTGCTCCATCAGTTGGTCTGCAAGAAGAGATGTCTCTGTAATCAATATAAATTATGAAAAACCTTTGGTTTCGCTAAGAAAACCATTCCTCTAAAGTAAGAATCCTGGAAAAGTGCATTAAACAAATATATATCAATGGAAAAGCTATCTGCCTCTATTAGTGAATCCACTGACTTTTGTTCTGTCTGGACCGAATTAATCCTGCATAAACCAGTGACCTGCACATATCATACTGTTAAATGTATATTAAATCAGAAATTGCAGGTTGAAATATCTTAACGATTATGAATAAATACTAGTCAGATGTATATGTGACTGAAACTCATGCTTGGCCTTTAGTATACACAGTGCTCCCATGCTTTGGCTTTGTCAAAGCACGGCTTTATCTCATGCTTTAAGCTGCACCTGTTGCTAATGCTGGAATTCATTACGCAGAGCTTGTATAATTTACATAGAAAATCCCTAACGATAGACTGGAACTACCACACATGAATCTAAGGTCACCATGCTGATACTACACATCAGCAGCTAGAAGGGTAAAATCCCCAAATGTTAGGCTGCAGAGAAATGGAGCTGTGTTCTTTGCAATGATGGAGCTCCAGCCTGTAGTTTTGGGATGAGTAAGAGTGGAGTTTTTGATGCAGGACTGATAGTCTAACTTGATCCCTGTACTCTTGTGGCTGAATGCTGCTAAACTCTCCCCAAGACGCTGGGTGAGCAGATGTCTAAACGATATTTAGACATGCATTGTATCTCTCTCTCTTTCTCTCTCTCTCTCTCTCTCTCTCTCTCTCTCTCTCTCTCTCTCTCTCTCTCTCACACCCTCTCTCATTCTTTACTTACAATTTGCTTCCTATTCTGCTCCTTCTGCTGCAACTTTGAATCCCTCCTCTACTGTCCACTGACAAAATGGCAATTTAATCTATTTCAGACACACTGTATTTTCTCATTATGCCTGCCCGAAGTGTTTTTTTCACCCACACTGGAAAAGTAGTCATTTGGTAAGAGCATGTAATCTACGGTATGCTTTACTGTGTTTTTTTTTCTTTTTTTTTAAGAATATAATTGCTTCCTGAAGTGGCGTATCATCATGTGTTTCACTCTGTTATCTCCAGGCCCAGGCTGTGCTGTGTTTTAACTGTGAAGTGCAAGGCTAATCACCTGAGAGTCGACAGAGTGAGCAGCATATAATGATGTATACTCTATTTAGTGCAGTAATTCTATACTGTAGATCAGCCTGTGATGCCAGTTGAGGCCGAGCGTATGCCTCTAGAGTCTGCTCTGGATTCACTCGTCCCTTTTCAGGCCCTAGTGTTTACACTGGACTCTTCTTCACACTCATCACCTTCTCAACACACACACACTCACACACCCACACATACACATCTATACTCACACACTCATGTGCCGCACCCTTGTACTGTCCTAGCGGATAAACAATGGCATGCCACAAGTGTCCTGAGCATAGACCCAATCTGTCCTCAACAGCATTGTGGCACGATACTGAATGCACGCAGACATGGCTGGCAGATATACGACAAGGACTTTGTTGTTGTGGTAGAAGAATTCTTTTTTGGGTTCCTAACAGAGCATTCTGAAAGACACCACAGTTTATTCTTTTTGGTGAAAGGGGGAGGCCAAGGAGGCTATGTGCATAATAATATGATGAAAGTTCTGCAGATTTTTCCCAGGAAAAAGAAGAGTACAAGAGGGACTGTCACTGAAGCTTTGCATGATTATACATGGTTTATTGAGATTCTGCCCTGGGGGGCCTAAGGGTATTTTGTTGTCCTGGGGGCCTTAGGGTATCTGGCCTATGGGTATTAGTCAAAAGTTTGAATTTTAGATAAATATTTCATATAAGGGTCTTGAAATGAAAACATGTTGTCATATAAAAAGCAGCTTTTAACAAAGCATAAAGGCTGCAGTGGAATGCAAAATGTTTTACAGCTGATCAAATTACAGTTTCTAGATTTTCCAGGAACTTTGTTCTGCAGAGAATCATAAATAAGACATTGTTTTGTAATGTTCAGTGAATTTGTCTCATCTGCACTGCTAAAATTTAAAGGAATACTTTATTAATTAAAGTATCAAGTAGGTTAAACCTCTGGGATATTGATCTGATCAGTTAAGTAACAGAGGGGGTTGTTAATCAGTGTCGGCTGTTTTGTTGTGAATGAAATTAACGACAGGTGCTCTAAAGGGGCAACAAAGTGAGGACCCCAAAGACAGGAATGGTTTTGCAGGTGGAGGCCACAGACATTTTTTCCCTCCTCATCATGGAGCTTCTGGCATTTGCCAGAGATCTCCAGAATTAGCAGGCCTGGCACCGGCACCCTGGGCTTTTCACAGATGAGAGCAGGTTCACTCTGAGCTCATGTGACAGACGTGAAAGGTTCTAGAGAAGCCGTGGTGAACGTTATGCTGCCTGCAACATTGTTCAGTATGATAGCACCCAAACTGCCATTAGGTATCAGGATGAAATCCTGACCCATTGTTTGACCCTTTGCTGGTGCAGTGGGTCCTGGGTTCCTCCTGCTCTATGACAATGCCCGGACTCATGTGTCAAGAGTGTGCAGGCAGTTCCTGGAGGATGAAGGAACTAATACCATTGACTGGCCTTCATGCTCGCCTGACCTAAAACCAATAGAGCATCTCTGGGACATCATGTTTAGGTCCATCCGATGCCACCAAGTTGCACCTCAGACTGTCCAGAAGCTCAGTGATGCCCTGGTCAGGATCTGGGAGGAGATACCCCAGGACACCATCCTTCATCTCATAAGGAGCCCTGACGTTGTCAGGCATACCTACAAGCACGTGGGGGCCATACAAACTACTGAGTACCATTGTGAGTTGCATTTCAGCAAATTGGACTAGCCTGCCACATCAGATTTTCAGTTTACGTTTCTTGGTGTTTATATAAATATAAATAAAATATTAAATAAATACAGTATGCGATTTTTACATTGCCTAGAGTTTGTGTTTGAACAGTTTGTTCTCATTTGTTACATTTCAGCAAAACTATGTATAAAATGTACAACCCAAATCTATCTGTCTGTCTATCCTATTAATTTATTCATTGATATAACTTAACAGATAATAATGTGACAAAATCCACAACATATAATGATCATATCTTCCTTATCACCCATCCTACACTTTAAATGAATCTCGCTGGCCCAGGTAGTTCAGGTAGTCAGAGAACAAGAGTCACAGAACTACTGCAACAGCAAGATACATACAACTGAAACATGTTGAATCATCTTTAAAAAACTGTTCCTCTTGTCCCAGCCTCCTTTCCATGCGTTTTTGCTGTTAAAGTGCCAAGGCTGCTGTATAAGTGTGTTGCTTTACAGCTGGTTCTCTGTGCATACAAGACACTCAAACAGTACCTACTAAACAAAAAATCTGTTTATTGTCTCAGTTTTCTTTTGCGGCTAGTGGGGGTGAAAGAGTTTTGGTGTGTCAAAAAGCCCAGTGGCTGGCTGGCCTGCTGAGCCAGGGTCACTGTGTTTACTCTGGAATGAGGGCTGTCATCTCTTCCACTGTTTTCCCTCACAGTCCCTAAAGGTCAGGGTTTAGAGGAACAGTTTTCTTCATCATACTGACTTCATAGCATCAGATCTAATGCAGCTAGGCATTCCAGGAACATATGAAACTGTGGCCTAAGCTAACACATGGACAAACACATGGCCTAGTGGTTAGGGAGTTGCCCCGCATCGGAAGATTGTGGGTTTGATTCCCTCACAAGTAGGTTGCCCTGAGGTACCCCTGAGCAAGGTACCGTCCCCGCCACTGCTCCCCGGGCACTTTCAATAGCTGCCCACTGCTGCACGGTGTTTGTGTACATTGGTTAAAAGCAGAGGTCCAATTTCATTGTGGTTCACGCTTGCTGTGCTGTGACCTCGCAATGACAAGGGTTTTCACTTTCATATGCACGTATAAAATGCAATTGCAGAGAAAATCTAAAAAGCTGCAGAGAAAGTCCAGTGCTGAACTGGAACAGGGCTTTTTTTTGTGCTGCTCACTGGCCTTAGATAGCCCTCTGCAAGCTTGACCTGTGCTGGTAGCCTGTGTCTGCAGAATGTTACTGACTGCATGCATGTTCACTCTTAAATAAGAACCGCAGAAGCTCTTTGGTCTCCTTTGTTGCAGCTGAGATAGGTTGTTGACAGGGTCTGCTTTGGGGTTTATAGATGAAGACAGAAGAGGTGATAGAAAAGCTGAAACAGTGGGTCAGGGATTTTGAATCAGGGGCACAGCTAGATTATGGGTTAGATTCCCCATGTTGCCATGTTAAAAGCAAAAGTAATTCCAGATTTTGAGCAGGTATAGTTTAGATTAAGCTCCTGTGCATGTATATGCTTATCTAGGGCACCATTACATTACAGCACATTAACCCATAAAGGAACAGCGCCTCCTTTTTTATGGAAACAGCCTGAGCTATTTTAAATTCTAGTAACATTCTAGTCACATAGTAACATTACCATTGTAGTTTCATTTCTTGAAATAAAACTATATCTAGAAATCAAAGTGTGTTGGCTGATTTTCTGCTTCAGGTAGCTGGAAAAGATGGTCGGGAAGAAAGTCTGTCAAAACCCTACATTTTAATTGCTGAGTTGATACATTATTTGTACAAGAGGAACTTTTTTGTTACAAATAGAAGTTATTGTCATTTTTGGGCTCGGTCATGTAAAAAGTTTGTAGACCCTATACACTGTTCAATTATTTCTTGACATAAAAGAGATTAAATCCTTATGGAGTACAAAGTGAATCTAAGTTTGATCCTTATTAAGTATGAAAATGCATAATTACACTTGAATACTAATTATCAAATCATATGTAAACGAATCTTGAGTTACAGGAATAAAAAATGTGTGATACAGACATTCTTTTATTATGGGAAAATCACCAGCAGTAACTGTGTCAATAAGAAGTTTAATGGCTTAGGCTTAGCTCTGAAATCATTTTTAACCACCTCACGTCACCATTTTCATTTTCAGCTTTAGGCCTCTAATGTAACCAGAAATGACACAGCAAAGATTCTGACCCTTTGTAATATCTCCAAACTAGCTGAATATAATCAACTTTAGACCATCTAATCAATTAAATTAGCTGCTTGTGCTCACCAGGACCCAGGACAGCTTGGTTAGCAAGCAAATAACCTTCTGAGTGTGAGGCGATGGTGTTACCCACTGCACCACTGTTGTTGGCTACTTTAGTAAATACTTGAAATACTAATATTCTTTGGGGGGAAAAAATGAAGGTTGTTTCTTAATGACTGTATGTACACTAAAAACTTTCAGTTCATACTACAGGAGAAAGCAGTTTCTCTGCTTCATGATTTTAACACAATGTGGTATTTATACACAGTTCTAACAGCAACTGAGATGAACAGCTGTGTGTGTGTGTGTGTGTGTGTGTGTGTGTGTGTGTGTGTGTGTGTGTTGGCGTGTAGACCAAACTGTGGCTGACATGTTGTTTCAGATGAAGAGAGCAGAGTGTGACTCTTAAGCTGTAGAGGAAAAGCTTTGATGGCTGGGTGAAAATGCAGAATGAGGGAAGTGGAGAACAGCAAGAGATTAATCCAAATCCATCTCTGCCACAGTGCTGAGCCTTCACACATGTGAAATCACATTGCAATACATCAAACCATCACGCATGCTGCACACACACACACACACACGCACACACACAGACAGAGCTATGATTCCTTACTTAAAATTCATTCTTTTCCAGGTGTGATGGATTAGAAATTGACTGATTGAGAGTCCAACGCCGTCCCCATAAAGTATATCATTACAAATTGCAAATAAAGTTTTTTTTTTGGATTTTGTAGAAATTAATGACTTCAAACTTCATGAAATAATGACTTCAACTTATGACTTTCACACACGCATGCCTGCATGCGAACCCTGATCCTAAATAAAGTGCTTTTCCAGCTTTAACACTCACTTTAATTAATGATGGGCAGATTGATACTGAAACTTTCACTCCTGGCAGCTCATTTTACAAATCGCTCCTCACACCAAAATATAAATATATAAAGCTTCTTTAATCTGCAAGCTGGGTTTTCACCCTTTTGTAAAACTGAATGTGTTTCTGATGCTGAGCGGCACAATTGTAGCAGATAGATGTGTGGAATATTAATTTACAGGAGCGGTAGTGAATGCTCTTTAATGGCAGATCATTTCGCAAGTTAGATTCTGTGGCTGTTTGTTTGATCTCAACACTTAGATACCTGTGGGACAGGTCTGAATCTCCATGCTAACAAAAGCAGTGCCTTCTATGAAACTTGCAAGGGGTGATCAAGCCTTCAGACGGCTCAGTGTTCAGTGTTCCTACGCCATCCTACACTTCACAGAACTGGGCGTCTGTAACAGCTCCCTGGTCTTGCTACTCAGCCACACGGCCGTTTATATCCCTGCTGTTTAGGAAACCTAACCAGGCCATGGCTCTGACCTGGTTCACTATTTGCTTTCACGTAAACAAGATCATATCCCACCTGCTTTGACAAAAACACATGCAATTTTGTTGCTGTGGTGGTCTCACTGTTCATCAGCTCAATGCAAGTTGAAAAAATAGCTAAATATGAAAAAAAGTACAAATGTTGATATTGAAATCAGGAAATAAGCCCTGGTTCAGGATTAAAGAGAATGTTGCCCATTACCTTTCAATAAGGCAAAGGTGTTCAAAGGAATCCCCAAATGGACAGGTGCATGACTTTATTCAATCAAAGCAGCAGCTCACGTGACCATTTGTTAGAAGTCCAACTGGTTAAATAAGTAGAATCAGGTGAGCTGCTGCTTGCTTGGGAAGATACATGCAGTCATGAGTCCTGTGCGGATAAGACTGGAAATCCCTGCGGTAAGGTTGATTAGCTGACTAGTTGGATCAGGTGTGTTGGTAAAGGGGAAAACTAAATGCACAAGGCAGTTCTCCTTCAGGAACAGGGATGGGAGGAGCTAAACTATGGTATGAGTATGTTCTCATACTCTAAACTCTTTAGTTTTCTGTTTCCTGGTCAAAAAGTCTGTTGCTTTGTCTTCATAATGTTCAGCCTTGTTCAGATCTCTCCTGAGCTAGTGAACTAATGTGACTTATTGTCATGTCTTATGAACACAACACGGATATGCCAAACAACCTAATGTAATCTCTTTGCCTAATAAGATGATAGTTTCTCTCTCTCTCTCTCTCTCTCTCTCTCTCTCTCTCTCTCTCTCTCTCTCCCTCCTTCATAGGAATTTTTACAAATCAATAAGAGCAAATTATGAGCTAATCAGATCTACATTCTCCATGGCAGTAACTCACTTATGGCTTTTTTATTTTTTTGATCTAGGGGCCCATGACTTCGACTTTTTTGGCAACAGTGGACTGTTTTCTATGAAACACAATTGCAGCATTTACCTCGCTGAACTGCTTGAACTTGCTCTCGTGGCATGACTCAAAGCAGAGAGAGTGATTTGATAATTCAGTAATGAGAATTATGCTGGAGCTGATTGGGTTAAGAAGAGAGAGTCGCACCACTGCCCCATTCTTACCATTCTGACCTTGCCAGAGAGCTTTTATCCTTCCCATTAGATTCCACTAAATATCTTTCTTCGAAACTGTTGCTCATTTGACATTTTCCTCGTTTTTTTTCCTTTTTTTTCACTCTCTTTCGACACGCCATATTATCTTGGAGTGAGGACAAATGACTGAGGCACTTTGGAAATGAGGTGAACCATATCAAGCAGTCCCTTTGATTTGATTTGATGACAGTTGCTTAGCCATGGGAACCATAATACTGTGTTTGTTTCATAAACAATGTCGGTGACCCAAGCCATTTCACTGACTAGCTGTTGATTGCTTGAGTGTGTGTGTGTGAGTGTGTGCGCGCGCGTGTGTGCGTGTGTGCATGCGTGTGTGTGTGTGTGTGTGCTCACACAAGTTTACTAAAAGTTACTTTTCAACATGCACAGCTGCAAATTGGGAAACGTTCTATGTAATTGAGCAACAGGCATATGTAGCTCCATCTAATGTGAAAGACTCGACTGCTGCTTGTCTTTAGTGCATGGCTGCCACATTGCTGCACTGAAATATTTGATTTGCCTTTTAACCATTAACAACCTAAAACTAAAGGTGGGGTTGGCAATTTGGCCTGAAATTTGTTGTTTTATTATGCTATTATCAACCAGTCTCTTTGTCCCACTTCAGCATGAATTGCACGTTTGAGTAATGCCATATCAGTCAGTCATTTTCTGCCGCTTGTCCCAAGTGGGGTTGCGGGGGAGTGCTGGAGTCCATCCCAGTTCACACAGGGCGAAGGACAGGGGCCACCCTGGACAGGTCGCCAGCCCATCGCAGGGAGGAGCGTGACGGGGACGGTACCTTGCTCAAGGGTACCTCAGGGCAACCTATTGGGAAGGGATTTGAACCCCAGATTCTGCGGCTAACGCCCGAACCACCAGGGCACCGCTGCCCCAGCCATATATTAACACAAAATGTTTGAATACAATTAAGAAATGGAAAATACTTCAGTGCATTAAAACTCATCTTCAATAGGATAATTGAATTAATTTTCTGAACAAACACTTTCATAATGTTTGTCATAATTATATTGTCCATATATACAGTCCCCTCCAAAAGTATTGAAACAGTGAGACCAAGTCATTTGTTTTTGCTAAACACTAAAGATATTTGGATTTAAGATCAAAAGATGAGAGATGAGAGATAATAACTTTTCCTGCTATTTACGTATAGACATTAGTGGTGGCTCTGTGATTGATGCATCGCAGCTTCATGCCCTGGACTAATAGGTTGCCCTGAGGATTTCTTGAGCAAGGTACCATCCTTAACACTGCTCCCCGGGTGCTGGATATATGTCTGCCCCTTGCGTCACTTGAGTGGATGGGTTTAAAGAAGATGCTTTGTTGTGGTTCACTGTGTGCTGTGGTGTTTTCACTACGGCAAATAATCACTTTTACTTTTTCATGTTAAAATACATAGAGCGTAGCCCCTTGTGTATCTGAACACTGTCTTTTTTCAAGTGACCAGTATTCGAAGCTGAGAGGCTGAGAGGTGCTTGTTGTTCCACGGTCTTCTCAAACTCTTTTGTTTTCTATAAATAGCACTTCATATCTGCTTTCAACTTTGGATTTCACCTGAGAAGACTGTATTTGTGGTTAGATATGTCGTGATATGTCGTGAAATTTGTGCGTGTGCTTTCTGTGCACACACACAATGTGAACAGTGAGCACTGAATTTGTCCTCGACATTTAACCCTTCCCAGACACACTGGCAGGGAACACACAGACACTGTTCCCTTACCCCCCAACTGGCCACAATTTTAGTTTTGGGAATTGAACTGACAGCCTTCCAACTGCATGCCCTCTTCTCTGACTATGAGACAATATGGTTTTAAGACCTCCTCTCTAACTATGATTTTAAGACCTCCTCTCTAACTATGAGACAGTATAGTTTTAAGACCTCCTCTCTAACTATGATTTTAAGACCTCCTTTCTAGCTATGAGACAGTATGGTTTTAAGACCTCCTTTCTAGCTATGAGACAGTATGGTTTTAAGACCTCCTTTCTAGCTATGAGACAGTTTGGTTTTAAGACCTCCTTTCTAGCTACGAGACAGTATGGTTTTAAGACCTCCTTTCTAGCTATGAGACAGCATAGTTTTAAGACCTCCTCTGTAACTATGAGACAGTATGGTTTTAAGACATCCTCTCTAGCTATGAGACAATATGGTTTTAATATCTCCTCTCTAACTATGAGACAGTTTGGTTTTAAGACCTCTTCTGTAGCTATGAGACAGCATGGTTTTAAGACCTCTTCTCTGACTATGAGACAATGTGGTTTTAAGTCCTCCTCTCTAGCTATGAGGCAGCATGGTTTTGAAACCTCTCTATGAGACAGTATGGTTTTAAGACCTCCTCTCTAACTATGACACAGTAATGTTTCTAACTATGCAACAGTATGGTTTTAAGACCTCCTTTGTAACTATGAGAAAGTATATTTTTAAGATGTCCTCTCTAACTATGAGACAGTATGGTTTTAAGACCTCCTCTCTAACTATGAGACATTATTATTTTAAGAACTCTCTAACTATGAGACAGTATGACACAGCATGGGTGCAGGTACTCTTCTCTGACTATAAGACACCTGGCAGGTAAAAGAAACAACAACGGCTGATGACAAATTGTGAGATCTGTTTAGAAAACCCCCAAAACAACAGTCAGTGACATCATGAACAACCTTCACAGGCCAGGGCTGGAGGCATCACAATCCACTGTTCAGAGATGAGTTGAAAACAGAAACACAGAGGCCATACCACCATGTGCAAATTATTCAATAGCAGTAAGAATCCTTTAAGAAAAATACAGTGATGAGCCATAAAGGGAATAACAGTGAAACAAAGATTAATGTCTACGAAAGTGATGGAGAGGCTAAAGTGTAGAGAAAGAAAGGACACGCTCATGATCCAGAACATAAGCTCATCTGTTAATCATAATGAAGGCAATGTCATGGCTTGGGCTTGCATGGCTGTCTCTGGAACAGGCTCAATATTCTTTATTGATGATGTAACTTACAAAAGTCTACAGAAACAATTTATAGAAAAATGCATCCAAATTAATAAACAGGAACTTTTTTATGCACCAAGATGATCCAAAATACCAATCACCATATCATACCTGTATATACCATAGGATTTCAACTGAATTAAATTAAATGATTAAAACATTAAAACATGGTCTCTTAAGCTTAATCCGTGATGTGAAAGGTACAAGAATATATATGTAATGCTCTGTCAGGTGGTACAATAAAAGAAGCGATCTCTGCGGTTGAAGCGTTTTATTTAATAATTTTTCTTAAGGAATTAAGCTATATATCTTTCTTAACTCTTGGGTTGAATCTAAAGAATTAATTGCCAAAAGCAAGGGTGTTCAAAAGTGAGGGGTTTTAAAGTCTTCCAGACAAAAATGATTGATTGACAAAATGGTTTGATTGACAGCGAATGCAAGAGGATATCTTATTTAGCTGCTCGGACATATATCAGATAATTCTTATGATAAAATGTTTAAGATTTGGGGCTAATAACATCACCAAAGTTTTATATTTTACTCATTCAGCATCTACTTGTTACTTTTTTTTCTTCTTTTTGCATTCAGCATCTTCTTGTTACTCTGGTAAACTGTTGCAAAACTGATTCCCATATTTTCCTGTTATAACCTGCTCGTTCATTTGCTGGCAATGCTTTAATGGGTCCATCTGCAAGACTATCTGAGCAGCATGAAATGACCAGATGGGGCAGCTTTTGCTTGAGCGGCTGATGACCCTTACCTAACCAGTCAAACTAATTAGTCATTTTTGTGCTTTCAAGTCTACATAGGAGCAATTGCACTGACCTCTAAGGCCAGTCTGACACACCTTAATCATGTCTGAATAGAGTTTTTGTCATGTACCTTCTCAAACTACGGTTTAACCAAAAGACACCAGAATGAGTTAAAGCAATTTGAGGTTGCTGGGGGTAGGGGTCTGTCCAGAGCTGAGCTGTGAACTGGAGATGAGTTTCCAGATATCCAGCATAAGGTGCTAGATGCAATGATAAAGCCCGAGTGGATCAATAGAGCTGGAGCAGACGGATTGGACGGCCTAAATTTGACAGTGAATTCAATTGACAGGCATGTAAATGGTTCAAGTGGAAGGTTGGTGAAGAAAGGAGGGGCAGACCAAAGTCTGATTGATGAGCTGAAGTAGTCTGTGAGCAAAGTGTGTGTGTGGGTGTGTGTGTGTGTGTGTGTGTGTGTGTGTGTGTGTGTGTGTGTGTGCCAGCCATTGATTAATGCTGCTTGGAAAATTCCAGCATTGTGAGGATCAAGCCAAGCAGGAGGAAGCAATCTATTTGAGCAAGGATTGAAAAGCAAGAAGAAGACATCTGCTGTGAGATGATTAAAAGAAATACCAAATATATGTAGATGCATTGACCTTTAAGGCCAATACATGGGATGCATTGAGGTTGGTTTGATCAATAGGGGTTCGTTTCTTGCTTGGCTGTGCTTCTGTGCGTTAAGACAGTATTATTCCAATACAGGTTATCAGCCACAGTAGCCTTGAGTGAGTCAGGCAGTAAATGCAAGAAACACTGCCAGAGGTGGGCAAGCTCTAATAGCAAATGCATTCATGGTTACAGATGGACCAAGGTAATCACTAACCAATCCAAAAGTTTGATTTGCAGCTGAAAAAAGTTTGATTCTCTGCCCATTTTCTAACACTCCAGTTTTTATCCCTGGTTTGCCAGAGTGATGTAACCTCAGATTTTTGTTTTTGGAACTTATTTAACCTTTATTTTAGCCTGGCAAGGCATTAATAACAAAATATATAACTTACAATGACAGCTTGTGGAATGAGTGAATAATTATACAATACACAATATGTGCCATGATATTAAAATTGCTATTATTTCTATTAGCATTAGTGAAAATTTGAATCTATTATTATGATGTAAGAATTGGAAGCTAGTAAGTGAAAGTGAAAGCGACTATTTGCCATTGTGAAACACAGTACAGCGCACAGTGAAACAAAATGCATCCTCTGTATTTCACCCACGAACAAACTGTGTAACAGAGGGCAGCTATGTCCAGCACTTGGGAAGCAGTGAATGGGACAGTACCTTGCTCAAGGGTACCTCAGGGCAACCTCTGGGATTTGAACCCACAACCTTCCTATCCTGGGAAATAATCCCTAACCACTAGGCTACTCCTGACTAATTATGAAAAAAATTCCATTAAAGTTTATTTGATTCTGATTATTTAAGGAGGAAAAGGAATGAAAATAACACGTTTAGCATCAATATATTGGGGTGGCGGTCGTCTAGTGGTAGGGTACTTGCCTATGGACCTATGGCTCAAGAGGTCCCAGGTTCGAATCCCACCACTGGCACTACCACCACTGGGTCCCTGAGCAAGACCCTTAATCCTGAGTTGCTCCAGGGGGGACTGTCCCTGTAATTAGGACATGGAAGTCGCTCTGGATAAGAGCGTCTGCTAAATGCTGTAAATGTATTCCTGAGAAATTGTGTCATATAAGGCTGGTAATCAGTTACATGCAGTTAATATTCATTTACATTTTTGCATCTGAGTCACACGCCTCCCCAGAACGACTTACAGTTTAATCCTGTAAGAGTAGGAGAAAATTGTACATCAGGAGCCTTGCCCAAGGACTCTTACTGGTGGGGCAGCGGTGGCCTAGTGGTTAGGGAGTTGCCCCGCATCGGAAGATTGTGGGTTCGATTCCCACCCCAGTGGGTTGCCCTGAGGTACCCTTGAGCAAGGTACCGTCCCCATCACTGCTCCCCGGGCGCTTTCAATAGCTGCCCACTGCTGCACGTGTCTGTATGGGTTAAATGCAGAGGTCCAATTTCGTTGTGGTTCATGTGTGCTGTGCCGTGACCTCGCAATGACAAGGGTTGTCACTTTCACCTTTCACTTTCCTTGCCTAGACAGCAAATCAAACCACTATGTGCTCTGAGGAGCAGTGTTATTCGTTACTCCTCACTGTGGTTGCTGTTATTTACAGGCTCCTCTATCTATTCTTAATGCAATATGTCTTTTTATAAACCACACATTCCTTATGTGTAGAGTGTTGATCTTTTTTGTGACTTTGTCAAAGAAATGTTCAACCCAACGCTGAATGGCTTCTGTGATTGCATTACCCATCAGCAGATTAGAAATGACCCATTTCTAAAGGAATATAAATGTAAGCAAAGATTCAGCCATTAACTTACACATTTATTACCCAAGGTCTTTGCATGTCATATTTCCAATTCACATGTCATGGCATGACCTGCATTTTACAGTGAGCGTGTGTGTCCCAAAGCTCTTCATTGGTAGCAGATGTAGCAGCAGGTCTACAAACTAATCACGTTTAGCAAGCGAGAAGGTCATCGGCACAGCTTAATGGGCTTTTCATCTCACTGGAAGCCGATGACGGGGAAACTTTACAATTAGTCAGGGGGACCGATCAATGCTATAACAATTTAACTGCAAGGGCCAGACATATCTTATGCCAGGATGGAGGAAGATGACAGGAGAAGATGAAGAGGAATTTAGTAGGAAGGGAATAAGGTGGTAAACACTGAGAGAATTCCTTTTATCTATAAAATGAAGCTTTCTGTCCTTTGATTTGTGTCTCTCTTACTAAAGACTTTCTCAGATCATCTTTTTTTAAACCAAAACATTCACTTTCTGAAACAGAACAAAGTTCAGAACAATCTGAAGCAGCCACTGATGAATGGATTCTTGGAAGGTCGCAACCATTTAAAAACACTGCTCACTGGGACTTTTGGGTCAGGTTCCTACTATACACATTAATGCAGCAACAGCACTCACCTAATACTCAATACTTCCCACTAAAAGCTTTACATTCCCCTTCAAAGCAGAGAAGAACGTCTATGCATTTTTTTTTTACTATCTGTTAATATCTGCTTCTTACCAGTGTGCATACTTTGCAGATAAATGAATTATATCAAGTACTTTCTTTATTCTATTGCTCTGCTATTAAACACAGGAACGATGTATAAATCTATAGTTATATCCTCACTATATTTTAAGAGGCTTCTTAATTCATCTGGAATGTGAGAGAACAGTCAGCCTCTTTTATGCCTTCTCTATATATCAATATGTCTTTATAATTTCAGCATAATCAAGACCCTTCAAATTTCCTACTGCATAATTGCATTCTTCCAAGCTACTGTTATCTGTAGCAGTGAAATATTGACTCGTAAGCTTCCACTTAAAGTTGCCGTCGTTATAAAGCCTGCCACTGGTTCTGGGTCCCTAGTGAACATTGGCTGGTTTGGAAGTGGTCGTTCAAAGTGGATTACTGATCAGCAGCAAAAAAATAAAGAACCTAAGATTGTCAATGAAACTGTCTGTCATTTTTGACAGACATCTTGTTTCAGTTTTCTACATCCTGTTTTTTCATATTCCTGGATTACCTTTTCCAGAATGACAACTCAGAATAAGAGTGTGATGATGGATAACAGTATGATAACAATAAACATCCGGCTGTATACGATGCATGTGCAAACCATCTCTCTCTCTCTCTCTCTCTCTCTCTCTCTCTCTCTCTCTCTCTCTCTCTCTTTCTCTTTCACAGACCCAGCAGGAGTTGACTTTGAGCAGTATGACTTGTCTTTGTTAGTGGATGCTCTGAGGGTTTATCTGCAGGAGTTGCCCTGTCCCCTCATCCCTGCTGTGGTCTACAGTGAGCTGGTCTATACTGCTCAGGGTAAGCATTTATCTGGAACTGAAACACTTTATTTGTTATACAATTATAATATGCCTATAATATGATTGTATGTTAAATAAACCTGGGAAGCACTGTGTACATTTTCAGTTTACATCATCAACCAGAACAACGCTGACTTTAGTCCAAAATGGACAGAATAACATCATATGCTCTAGTTTTTGCACTGAAAGAAAGAAAGTGACCATTCTTGTCATTGTGAAACACAACACAACACACAGTGAACGACAACAAAATTACACCTCTGCATTCAACCCACACACAAACACATGCAGCAGGGGGCAGCTATTGAAAGCACCCAGGGAGCAGTGACGGGGACGGTACCTTGCTCAAGTGTACCTCAGGGCAACCCACTGGTCTGGGATTTGGGACCAACTCCCTAAGCACCAGGCCACTGCTGCCCCACTGATGATTTCACTGTTTAAAATCACGTTTTGTTTGGTAGCGTTTCTCCTATAATGTTACCTTTGTTTTCATCCAACAATATTCAAAGATGAGTCAGTAAAAAAAATTGAAGTGCAAATCAATTCATATAATGCTTTCACTATATGAATTATATGAATGATGAACTATTCAGAAGCCATACTGGAAAATATAACACCATGTCAAAGCACAGCACATGACTGGTTTTGGAGGTAAAGATTATTTGACTGCAGACCATGGGCTGCTTAGCCTGAAATAAACCACTGTGTGTGTGCAAAAGCATACGATCCCAAATCACACAATTCAGTGCGCAGAGGGTTTTGGTGTGTGTGTGTGTGTGTGTTGGTGTGTGTGTTTCTGTTTTAGCAGGAGTGCTAACATGCCCAAGGGTGAGATAACACAATTTCTCTCTAACCTTGTTCTGAATTACTCCCACAGAAGCCAGCACGCACACTTTCACACACCAGCACACACACACAGACATACACCCCACATGGACACACACGGTCTGACTTCTCCCTTAGCCTCGGCTGATTGCTCGTGAGCGTGGCCTGATTTCACTAGGACAGACTGGCTGAATTATGTAAGGCCAGTTCTCTCAGCAGTGCCTCTTCATGATGACTGCACTGGCCTAGATCTCTGCGTCTCCATATATGCCACAGTTTAAGAATAGATGATTCTGCAGTTAAAGTTGAACGCAACAGCTTGAACACACCCTGACATGTTATAGGTTTTGCTGATATTTTAGATATTATAGAAATTAATCTTAAACACCTCCTCGATGGGGGAACTAAACTTAAATGTGGCATTTTCTGTATATCTTAGTGCCAGGTTTATATTTCTTTGCTAAGTTCAATATGTTTGAAACAATCAGACATACAGTAGGTGAGATGTAATGGCTTTTGCTCAGCTCAGAAGTATGCACTATTATGTTTTCACAGGAAAGATTTTATTTCCAAATCTTTTTTCCAGCATTTCCAACTGAGCAAACAAAACTGCAAATGTGCTCTCTGTAGAGAATGGGTTTCGACCAATGTAAGCATTTTATTCAAACCTAAAACGATCTTTTCCCTGTTTTTCAGAGCTTGCTTGTGCCAAACCAGTGCTTTTTAAAATACATGGTTGCTTTTTGTGCCTTAATAGTAAGAAAAGAACACTTGTTTTATTTTAATGAAGAATAGAAACAGGAAGTTATTTAATATATTCATAATATTTGAATATGTATCTCTTTCAGGTATATGCATTTGATTGTTAAGGTTGAAACCAGAAGGTGTGCCATGTGGTGTATTTAATATGCATATAGAATCTTATATAGTATTTAAAATGTTTGCATTATGCTTATTAAGAAATCACTTAGTCATTTTAGATAATAAGCTTTCATGGGAAGTCCTTTTGTGATGGCTTACCTCTCACAATGTCAAATCCTACCTGCCAACTGTCCCCAGCCTCTTTCTCTTTCAATTCTAGCTGCCTGTCCCCTCTCTGAGAAGCCCATTCACTCAAGTGCTTCATCAGGTCAGATCTTGATAGCATGGAGACCTGACTGGAGACAGGACGCATCATTTGAAATGAAAAGAAATAGTCAGGAAGTTAGAAAAAGCTTTACTGTTCAATGATGCAGGACACAGAACTAGATTGTGTCTCAGGATAAAGTTACTGGTTAGGATGCACCCCATTAATATTTTATCTTATTTTAGTAATTTTACCAATATTATTTATGTATTCGTTTTTCCCTCATTCATTCCAGCGTTTTTGCAAGTGAAAAGAAAACATTGTAGTATTTAATATACAGTACAGTGCAAAAGTTTTAGGCAGGTGTGGACAAAATGCTGTAAACAAAGAATGCTTTCAGAAATATAAATAATGATTGTTTATTTTTCAGTTTACAAAATGCAAAGTGAGCGAACAAAAGAAAAATCTAAATCAGATCAATATCTGGTGTTACTACCTTTTGCCTTCAAACCAGCATCAGTTCTTCTGGCCCCACAGAGCCCTGATCTCAACATCATCCAGTGTGTCTGGATTACATGAAGAGACAGAAGGATGTGAGGAAGCCTACATCAACAGAAGATCTGTGGTTAGTTCTCCAAGATGTTTGGAACAACCTACCAGCAGAGTTCCTTCAAAAACTGTGTGCAAGTGTACCTAGAAGAACTGATGCTGTTTTGAAGGCAAAGGGTGGTGACACCAAATATTGATTTGATTTAGATTTCTCTTTTGTTCATTCACTGCATTTTGTTGATTGATGAAAATAAATGATCAACACTTCCATTTCTGAAAGCATTCTTTGTTTACAGCATTTTTCCACACCTGCCTAAAACTTTTGCACAGTACTGTATATATTCACTATATTTCAGACCTTTACCTTATAACTAGTTTAAAGACTATATAGATTCACTGTAGGTTTTAGCAGATGTGTGCTAATCATTGTCATTAAGTGTTAATTCAAAGCTGAGGCTAATGTTAATGGCATCTTTCGCTGTTATCTGTCAGAGCATATAAGCTTATCGTGCCAGTGCCCATCTGGCCTACTGGGGCTACTGTGTCCACATTCAGGAATGTGATTGGCCTGCCCTTCTGCTGGCCTGCCCTTCCCCCAGTCCTTTAATGCTTAGTCCAGATGGGCTGGTAAGTTCCTAGCCATGGCCTTCAACCTGTGACCTTTATTGAACAGAGGTCACTCTCCATCGATACTGAGCAGCAGTTGTGTGTGGGTGGGGGCTGTTCTTTTTCAAACAGCTCGGAATACATCCATGTATTTTTACATTTTAAGAGCAAGGGTAATGGCTAGTGTGTGTGTGTGTGTGTGTGTGTGTGTGTGTGTGTGTGTGTGTGTGTGTGTGTGTGTGTGTGTGTGTGTGTGTGTGTGTGTGTGTGTGTGTATGTGCGCATGTGTTTGCGTATATATGCATGTAAAGGGTGTAGGTCTGTGGGTCCCAGGCCAAGATCAAAGTGCTAACCCCACATTTCAGACCAGCAGATTGTCAAACATTCATCACTGAACCCCCCCAGCCTCCCACCTTTGACCCCTGCCCACTTATCTTACATAAGCACTATGGCTGAGGCGCCTTTACCAGCCACACCTTTATGACTGCTCACGCTTGTAATTCATGGTGGAAATGTAATTGGCAGGAGGCTGAGAGTGTGTTCAAGTGTGTGTGTAGAATGCGTGAGCAGCTTTTAGATGCTAGCCTTTACTTACTCTGAAAAGTGTCCTGACAAGAAAGATTTACACAGCCTGTGCAAGGTGGACCTGAAAGCTAGACACCCTGTACATGTTCACTTATGGCTGGTGCCCAAAAACATATGTAAATGTACAATTATTGTGTTATAACTTTGACATGTCAGACAATGTTGCTTGTTATGTTTCTAAGTTGTGCATACATTACTATGACTATAAAGGATTCTATATGCAATACATGTGTAACTGTTTAGAACTGGTTATTTTGACAAGTTTTTAAATGGTATAAGCATCATTATGACTATGATCCTGACAGGTAATTATGTAGGTTAAATTATATACTGTCGCGGTTTGTAACCCATTATTCTGTCTGTTGGGGCGCATGCATGGATCGCACTCCAGGGTAACACATGAGCAGTGAACTCTTTTAGAGATGGGTCTGAAATGATGGTCTGTTAGTGTGAGGAAGGCCCAGCTAAGCGGAGCTTATCAATTTTGAGGGTACTGTCTAAAATCTTTGCAGTCAAAAGCAGTGGACCACTGGGCCAGTTTGACGGTCTGTGCTCAAGGGATTACTCCATTATGCATTTCCTAATAGCAGGGGAAACCTGTTCAAACTGTGGTTTCAAGTGTCCAAAAGTTGCTTCTTTACTTTTGCATTAAAGCTTAAGTAGCCAGTCAGCTATTACCCCACCATTTAACAAGTTAACAAAACACATTAAGTATCCCTTTTACCAAAATTGGGAACGAGGAGCCATAAATGCATCCATTACTTTACATTAGCTCCGAAGCCCTATAGCGAAACAAAGCAACTTACGAACGTGACAAAATCTGAAATTAGAAAATGCTGGTGAACATGGGGCAGTGGTGGCCTGGTGGTTAGGGCGTTGGCCCCAGATCGGAAGATTGTGGGTTCGAACGCCTTACTGGTGGGTTGCCCTGAGTTACCCTTGAGCAAGGTGCCATCCCCATCAGTTCGCTCCTCCCTGCGATAGGCTGGCGACCTGTCCAGGGTGTGTCCCCCGTCCATCGCCCTGTGTGAGCTGGGATGGACTCCAGCACTCCCCCGCGACCCTAATTAGGACAAGCGGCATGGAAAATGAATGAATGAATGCTGGTGAACAGAATGTTTAACACCATGGAGGGTATAAACTGAGAGTAAGATGGGAATGTTACGTACATTTCTTGTGACAATAGTGTTATAACTGTCTGAGGATTAAACCTCAGAAATATTTTATCCTAAGAAGGACCTTATTATATATATAATAAATTGTAGAAAATGTTTACTTCCAGCTCCTCTTTTGAGCATGCAAAAGTAATGATGACAATAAAAAAAATGTAAAAAAAGAAGTAAGTTGGAGCTTTGTTAAGGCTGTGAGGTCAAGTCTTGTGAAGAAAGCTCACACTGTGCTTTTTTTTCTGTTTTTGAATATTCCTCCACCTCAGGCTTGCTTTATCTAGTACTCAGTGTTCAGGGTTTATTATTCAAAAAATACTTGAAAGAAACAACAAAGCAAAATGACCATGTTATACAAGCATGCTTTCTTAGTTTGTATCTCTCATTGGCTCCGGGCAGGGGGTTTAAACCTCAAGGATCTGATGATTATGTGACCCCTGTAATCCTAACAGAAACTCAGAGTTTGGAGGAGTGTGGTCAAGAGCTGAAGAGAATTTTGGACTCTCCGAGTGTCCCACAGTCTAACCACCAGCTACTGGTCTATCTGACCCGGCACCTCAGCAAAGTGACCCAGAGTGGAGGAGCTGCTCAAACCAGTTCCAGGCTGTTGGCCCAAATCTACAGCGACGTCGTCTTCAGAAACAACCACTTCAGGTAAAAAGCACACTGAAAGACTTGGTCAAGGCCAGACTGAAATGATCCCTGGAAAATGCAGTGTATTACTCTAAGCTTGAGTGGAAAATGCTAAACTGAAACCTTTTTATCCTAATATGATGTTAGCGGTAAGATAACCATTATAAAATGACCTTTACTGTGATAACATATTACAGTGTGTGACTATACGTTCTGAGAGAAAAGAAGGGACTAGAGTGTCACTGGGGAGGTCTCTAAGGGTGCGCCTTCAGTACCTTTAGTTAGGGAACATAATTCCACCATATTCCACTACATTTTTTAGACGGACTGACTACACCCTGTAGTACACCCTCTCCCAACTCCAGACTTTCTATTTCACTGTTCTATTTGAAACATTAGGTAATGAAAGGGTACAAAATCTCAGGGACAAACATACTTTAGGTAGAAAACCGGACCTCAAGGCCCACGTTGAAGCTTTGAATGCACATTTACATTGTTTGTATCTTGCTGAACCAACAATGGACCTGCACAGTTCCTTTTTTATGACAGTGTAGTGCTTAGGGTAGCTGAGATGGAAGGAATAATTAATAAAATTTAGAAAAAAATACTGTTACTTATATAAAGTAAAGAGTAAAGAGTATAAGTGAAAAAGGTCACCAAGGAAATTATTCAAGTAAGAGTGAATAAGTTATTTATTACAATAAAAACACAAATCTAAGTAATGAAAAAGTGCAAATACAACTTTTTCTAAGAAAACGTGACACGGAAAACTGCATCACGCTCTGGGCTCTCATGCATTTTATTTTAAAGCAATAATGTATGAAGAAAATAGAAAAAGAACACAGAATCAATAGACCTACGGCTAGTTAGCCAACCAGCAATTTCATGCCTGGCTTCTCAGGATGAGCATGAGAAACAGCTGTGAAAGTTGTGATCTGTGCAGATTTCAGGAGGCATATTGAGTAGCTGATAATGATGCCGCTGTCTTTAGTTCATTCGAAAATAATGCACTTAAATGCTCCAACAATTCATTATTTTTTACTTCTAGTGGGAACCAGACAAATTCTGTTGGATGCTTTGTAACATATCTTGGATGTGGCTGTTGAAGAAAATGACACTGCTGCAAGATAAACCAATATGCACTGAATTTAAAAAATATTCAGTTGACTGTAATTAAAATCTTTAAAATAAGAAAAAAATCTTTGTAAAATTTGAGTTGGTAGTATCGCTGAACATTATTTCGTGGAATTCAAATTATTATAAATGTTCATGCCCACCGTTGTGCCGATAAACACAAGCATTTACATTCACATTTGGAGCATTTTGCAGACGCTCTGATCCAGTCGACCAAATATTTGTTACCGAACAAGTCAAACATGCCACCACACCTTCCTGATCACTGTAAACTGGTGCTGAAATATTTACTTGCCCCACATATCTAAGAAAGGTCTTATAGCTTCGTTGTATATTCTCTTGTTTGTTTTATGCACAGGGCTTTGAGATATCTAGAACCAGCACAATGTCATTTGTAATGTTTGCAATCGAAAATTGTATAAATGATTAGTTTTTGCATGATAACAGATTTGCATGTTGCAGTGAGACTACCTGATGCATTTCTGACTGAATACACTGCAGTAAAATCACAGCACTGTAATGACTGTGCTGTTCATTTTTAAATTTCAGTCATGGAAGGATTACTGTAATAAACTGCTTGGGTTTAAAAAGATCCTCAAAGACCCCGAATATTTCTCTCATTTCATCACAGTGTGACTGTAACAGATTGTAGGATGGTGTTGAGTGTTTGTGAACACAGCATGTGTGTTGTGCTCACTCCTGTTTCGATTGCCTGCTTTCCTGCCTCATTGCCAAGCTGAACGATTATGGGACTTTCCTTGTTCACAGTGTCATCCGCTACCCTGAGATTAGAAATGAGAGGGTGGAGGGTGAGGGGTGGGGCTTTGTTATGCCTTAAACAGTAATTTTGTTTAGCCATCAGCTTCAACTAATGTGGAAGGCTAAGGTCATATAAGCCTCATAGCACATTAAAAAAAGCACTCCAAAAAAATAGAAGAAAATAATTATTGGATACATTGAATGTGTGATGTTAACCATACTAATAAATTAATGACCCAAAAAATCATGAAAAAAGGATCATTTGTATATTAAAAAATATCCTATATATATAAGTCTTATAAGGTTTAAAAAGATCTCAACGGAATTTGCAGTCATTCCACTGTCTGTAAAATAGTCAGCAAGTGGAGGACTTCCAAAACAACTGTCAGCATGCCCAGGTCTGGCCACCAAAGCAAGTTCATCCTGAGATTAGACCGCAAGATGCTAAAAGAAGTCTCCAAAAACACTCAAATGTCATCACAGGACCCACAGCAGGCTCTTGCTACTGTTGATGTGAAAGCACATGCCTCTACAATCAGAAAGAGACTGCACAAGTTTAACTTCCATGGGAGGTGTGCAAGGAGGAAACCTTCGCTCTCTATTAGAAACTGAAGATTGAAGTTTGCCAGAGAGGACGTAGACAAAGGCCAGGACTTCTGGAACAAATTTCTCTGGGCAGATGAGTCTAAAACTGAATTATTTGGACACCAGAAAAGAGGACGTGTGGCGTAAACCAAATACAGCATACCAGGAAAAGAACCTCATACCAACGGTGAAGCACGGAGGTGGAAGAGTCATTGCTTGGAGATGCTTTGCTTCAGCAGAACCTGGCCAGCTCACAATCACAGAATCCATCATGAATTCTACCGTGTATTAGAGGATGCTTGAGGAACATGTGAAACCATCTTAAAGAACATTTAAGCTGATGCGGAACTGAACCTTGCAATACAACAATGGCCCAAACATACCCATAAATCCAAAAGGACTGGCTGAAAACGAAGAAATAGAGAGTCCTGTAGTGGCCGAGTCAAAGCCCAGAGCTTAATCCCATTGGGATGCTGTGGGGTGACTTGAAACAGGCTGCACATGCAAGAAACCCCTCAAACATCTCACAGCTTAAAGAATTCTGCATCGAGCAGAGGAGCAAACTTTCCTCAGACCGATGTCAGAGACCGGTAGATGCTACAAGAAGCATCTCACTGCAGTTATTTCAGCCGAAGTGGGGATAGCTATAGCTATTATGGGGTGGGGTGTCCTAAGTTTTTCCCCAGTTAGAATACACATTTTTGTTGACATATTTTGTTTAATGAATAGATCAAGGTTCATTTTTGTTGTTTACCTGCAATTAAATCACTTTTTTTTCCAGAGATAAATAAAAACAAGATGAGACATCGATATGTGAACATTTCTTAATAAAGAACTGAATACTTAATAGGGTGTCCTAATTTTATCACATTACTGTATATCCCTACAGATGGTGTGCTTAATAATTCCTATTGAGATGGTGTGCTTAATAATCCACACTTCATATCTGAATATGAAAGTGAATGTGAATGTGAATGTGAAATTATACATTTTTATATAGTTTTTTTATTAAACATTCTTGATTCAAAAGACATTTTGCCTTCTCCGCTGACATTTCTTTTCCATGTTTATTTTTTAGCTCATCATAAGTTCAAAGAAACACTCCATTTTTGACATAATAGCAGCCTCTGTTCTATTGGGAATCCTTTAAATTAGACCGAACTTAAGCAAGACTTTTAAATGGGAACATTGCTGTGAGGATTTGATTGCATTTGGCCACAACTGCGTTAGTGAGATCAGGTACTGATGCTGATCAATAGTTCACAAACTCCAACACGTCCTAAAGGAATGAGTACTTTAGACTAATGTACTAGTACTCCAGAATATCACAAAACTATTAGCATTGCTTTTCCGTTGAGATCACAAAAACTTTGTGTGCACATTTAAACACCAGTGTCATCAACTTGGGACTTTTCAGTAACTGAATTCACAAAATCAGTTTTTTTTTCAGAGTCTAAAAAAAGTCCTTTGACACATTGATACATTAGTGATGTGGATAATGCACATTGAATATTTCTGCATACAAGAATTATTGCACATCCATGGGCGTGGCTGCTATTGACTTAACCTGTAAGTGAGCTTGTGTTTGAGTATAATTGTGTGTACTTTGATCAAATGCTGATCTTCATTTCTTAGGAACTGTAGTTGAGCTGCAGTTTTTTAGTCTTTCTTCCCTCGTTCTTCTGTTTCCAGTGCCGATGTGAACCCAGAACATCACGTGAAGATACTGGAGGCTCTCATTGTTGTTGGAGGCCTGATGGAGATGCAAGCCGCTCCAGGTAGGCCAGCCCTTCATGAGGCACTGTAACAAACATCAACAAATCTGTTGTTGCCATGGTTTATCTGTGCTGTGCGCTTCTTGTTTTTCCTGAGACCGCTCAACATTTTGCGGTTGAGACTTTCAGGGGGTCTCAGATGTCAGATGTTTGGGGTCTTTTGCATTTGTTTTGATTATCATGTAATATAAATATAGTACATACGCATCTGTAGGTAACGACATAGCCAATCATACAATTTGGCCACTTTAGGCAAGGTGCACTCGTTTGGGGTCAGACTGTTCCATGAGCTTTTGCATAATTATTGTTACTATCAGAAATGTTCATGGTCCAGGGTTAGTGTGTTGTTTTATAATGTCACCCTTGAGAAGCTCTGCAAGAAATTATTCTAGCCAGTGACAACATCTTTTATAATTATTCCAGTTGCAATTTACATGTATTTTCCATTGTTCCATTGTTGCATATGTAGAAGGTTTTTCTTTTCTTTTTAAGTTGACATAGTGTCTTAATACTTTTCAAATTCATGTTTAAAAAAATTGTTTGTAGTTGCTAATGAATACGTTCTTTTATGGAGAGCCTTTTGAGTACAAAGAGCAAAAGTGAAGCGTATTCAATAGCAAAGTATACTAAGTTTATAATAACCAAAAGAAAGGACATTGTCTTTAACAGTAGAAATATGGCTGCCAACATCAGAAATGTGGTGTTTATTTCCTTTATGTCCCACCACCGGCCCCGTTTTTGGAGAAACCTCCTTTGAAGACAACACGAGAGCCAAACCTTTTCCATAATTGCATT
Organism: Hepsetus odoe; assembly: GCA_017165825.1. Lineage (NCBI taxonomy): Eukaryota > Metazoa > Chordata > Actinopteri > Characiformes > Hepsetidae > Hepsetus > Hepsetus odoe. The sequence continues at coordinate 19,459,180 of CM029366.1, read as the reverse complement.
GTCAGGCATTACCCAACATTTCTTTTGGCTTTTTTTTGGGTTGTTTTGGTTAAATGCATAATAAACTATTTGTAAAGCACACTCTGACTCTACCCTAACCCTAGTTACATTGCAAATCTTTGAATTTTGAATCTTTGAGCATAAAGTACCCCCCCATGGAAAGTGGGTGCCTGATGGCCCTGCTCTGTTATGTCTTTCAAGGCTTTTAAACATCTCCAGTCCTTTAAACACATACACTCAGCGCTGATATGACTGAAAGTTTCTAGTTAATGATAATAGTATTTCTTAGTGCTGACGCTGTGTCTCCAACTCTGTTGGTAGTGATTCATTCATTCCTTACTAAAGTCAACACAGTTTGTGTATATAAGTGTGTGTTTTTTGTGTCTAAGTGTCTAATGACTGATGGGGTCTGCTGAGAGGCCAGTGAATGTTTGTGAATAGATGGCAGAAGAAGACAGTGGGGAGAGAAATGGTAGATGATCCTTCTATCCAAACCCTGGCTTAACATTAGTGACTCAACTGAGGCCTGGCAAGGCTGCTACAATGAATCTGGCCTTCCTGCACGAGCTTTTGGCAGCCAGGTCTTGCTCTGTGCACTGTTTTGGGGTTTAATGAAAAGAGTTTGACTTATTGCCTGCTACATTTCTTACAGCTGGAGTTTATTTAGCTTATGTATTTCTCACACAGAGAGGATGGCCAGGGTTCTCTCTTGACCACCTAAATTGAGAGTCATATAGTTTTGGTCATGAAACCTCCAAAGGATTCACTAAGAAATGCATTAAGGCATGTAAAGTCAACAGCTTTCCTGGGTTTGCTCTGGTCACCGTAGTAAACATGCCTTTTGATCCGTTTTAATATCTTTCTTGTCAAGTTTTATTTTAACGCATTTATTTGTTGTTGAGAAGGGATGCTTTAAATGTTTAAAATGAAGGCTTTCCTGGAGTTCACTATTAAAGATTGTTTTAGCCTAGAGGCAGATTAGATACAGTTAAAGCAGATAGTCCAGCAATGCTGTCTGAAATGCCAGCGTACGGCAAATTTGATGTTTTGGTTGAAAGAAGTAGCAGAGGCTTTAGGCCAGGAATACATCAGTTTAGATGACACTGCATATGCAGTGTTACATGTTACGTGGGGGTTTGTGTGTGTGTGTGTGTGTGTGTGTGTGCGTGCAGTGCATACATATGCTTCTCTGAGTGTGAGAATGACCACAGTGTCATGTGTAGTACGAGACAACTTGGAGGCATTAATCCAACATTATGGCACATTGTTGAGAACACTGTAGTGCGCTGTAGTTTTAGTATGTTTTGGGACATTCTGCTAAAGTGTAGTTCTCAGTTACATTCAGGTCCTTTTCAAATAGAAAAAAAAGTCTGCACATGTCTTAAAAGCAAGCAACAGTGGTCACCATGGAATGATTTTATACACACTTCACTGTGATATATTGAATGAAAGTGGAGTGAAAGTGGAGTAAAAGTGAAAGTAACTATTCTTGGGGCACTGGGCAGCAGTGGCCTAGTGGTTAGGGAGTTGCCCCTGCATTGGAAGATTGTGGGTTCGATTCCCTCACAAGTAGGTTGCCCTGAGGTACCCCTGAGCAAGGTACTGTCCCCGTCACTGCTCCCCGGGCACTTTCAATAGCTGCCCACTGCTGCACGGTGTTTGTGTGCATGGGTTAAAAGAGGTCCAATTTCGTTGTGGTTCATGGTGTGCAGTGCTGTGACCTCGCAATGACAAGGGTTGTCACTTTCACTTTTTTTCACTCTTGTCATTGTGAGTACACGGCACAACACACAGTGAACCACAACAAAATAACACCTCTGCATTTTAGCCACACACAAATACGTGCAGCAGAGGGCAACTATTGGAGCAGTGACAATAATTTCTTCATCTTGATCCATCATCCAAGAATCTTTCTCTATACTCTGTGTTTTCTGCTGGATACGGTCAAGCTTTTATTTGCAGCATCTCGTGCGATGTCACTTCTAATAAAGGTGTAAGACTGCACTGATTGCACTGGCTACAATGGGCTTTAGTTCTAAGAGAAAGCCTGTTGATGAGTGCAGACATAACGAGGGGATCAGGAGGGTGGACTTTGGCATTATGCTGAAGGTGGAGCTTTGAGAACCTTCTACTTAATGTATTCAGTGTGTGCTCATGATCCAGGATTGATGTGTGAATAAGGGTTGGCATGCTAGTGTTTGTAAAATGTGCTTTCGGTTTTAGCATGGAGTAGAAGTTGAAGGGTTAATATGAACAACAGCTCTTGCTTACCAGCCTCTGGTCCTTCAGCCCCAGAAATGACATGGGAGGTCAGAGGTCATATTGCTCAGACCAATAAATGCACCTGAAGGTGGTGATTGAACTCATTGAATGTTCATTTTTAATCAGTTAGATAAATATTTAATAAACAATAGAACATTAAACGAATATTTATTAGCATTCAATAGTGTCTAATCAATATAAATTAATTATATTAAGGATAATGCATTTTAAATCAGTTTTAAATCACCTATTCCTTAACCAAAATATGGTTCACATGTGGGATTGCTAAAGGATTTTAAACTGCACCAAAATAATCCAGTTGTGATCAATATTCATGATGCGTTTTATAGGAAGTGGTCAGAGATCTGCACCCCTAGGATGAATGGAAAGCAGGAACTGGACACACTATTGGGTGGCTTTGTGTTCCTTTTGCGTGCAGTCCAGCTCAGCACTGTGTTCATGGCCTACTTCAATCTGCTGCAGGCAGTCAATGTGTCTACTATTGAGCAAATGAAGTGCTACCCTACCTCTAATTCCACACACACGGACGGACACACACACACACACACACAGACAAATACAGGAGGAAGCAAAACAACCCATCCATTCACATTACAACTCCTCATTTATTCTCCCAGTTATTTCGTATTTTCCCCATCCCAGAGGCACGCAATACTGTGCCCTCAGAACGCCTGGCTGCCTCCCTGCCTCCAGCCCCACATTCAGCCTCTAATACGTTCCAGCTTGGTAAGGTTTGTTGGTAAAACATTGTGTTTAAAGAGTAATCTTTGGGGGTTGTTTTGGACTCACCTCCTCTCAGATGACTGCGCCTGTCAAAGGCTGATAGATTCATTATGTGTGTAAGAAAATGAGAGTGAAGAGGGTGAAGAGGGAGGGTGAGAAAAGAATAGTAGAGAGAGAGAGAGAGAGAGAGAGAGAGACTCCAAGATAGGGAAAATGAGAATGAGGGAGAAAGAGAGAAACTTTCTGTTTTGAGGTCAGTTTAGGGCCACAGCATGCAGTGACTGGGATTACTGCAGGCAGCAGATGAGTGTGAGATTTGCTTCTTTTTCTCTCTGCTCAAGTTTTCCTTCTGATTATGCTGAGTCGTCTTACCACAGATTGTTCTCATTGTCCTAAAGTCTTGAACTTAACCTACTCACATACTCCTCACACACACGAGTACTCACACCCAGGGGGTCAGAACATGACCTCCTGGAATTCCCCACTAGATGACCCTGTGCCCCGACTGACCCAGTGAAAATGACCACTGCTGTCCTCTCAGCTGCTGGCAATCACATGCTTCAGTGTACCATGTAATAATCTCTTAACTGCCCTGACTGTGGCCTTTGTTCTGCAGCTCTGTTTTCCCTGCCCTTCCTTCTTCCCATCTTTCCATGCAGGTTCAATTGTCAAGCTTAAGCTCACATTTGAGGCCGTTCTGGCCGAACTGATGTGCTGTAAGGATCAAGTATCTAAAAGATGGACGAGTGCTGCTTTTGGATCCATCTTTGAGAAAACCACTATCCATTGTAGATTTTGCATTTATTCAACATGAAGAAGTCAGTTCTGGGATTTAAACCAGCTTCAGCACTTTGTTATGGTGGGAAATTAACCAGCCAGTAACACGAACCCTGCCTTAGCCAATGGATCGCTGGTGAAACATTCCGAGATTTTGGCTTTGTCCCTTTCATTAAAATCTGCCCCCTCAGTAGTGGGATGTGTGCATTTCCGAGGTGGTCATCATAAACTGGGTCAGCATGTAGAACTGGAGCTTTTTGTGTGATTCTCATAATGAAAGAAAGAAGCACGGTGCTGCCTTTATTTTTAGGCACTGCAGCAGTTTCTGTGTGAGTGTGAAACACAGATGGGGCAGCCATGGCCTAGTGGTCAGGGAATGCACCCTGTAACCCGTTGCTGTGTGTGTGGCTTAAAAACAGAGGATGCATCTTCGACAAACAGTCACTTTCACTTTACATAAAACAATTAAATGTGAGAGAAGCAGGAAGTGTATTCCTATTCATGCTTTTGTTAATGCTAATGGTTGTCAATGGTTAGATAATGGTTAGATCATGAGTTTGCTATGCTTAAAAATAAAGGTGAAAGTGAATTCAGAAGAAAAAGATTCTATTTTGCTTCGCTCAGTTGTGGTTTAGAATCTCAGAAAAAGATAACTCTGTCCCACTGCACTGAAACATTATCTCTCCCACATTTGCAGATCCCATACTGAGAAGAGCCAAAAGCTTTAATCATCTGCCGAGGAAGCAGTACACTGTAGTGATGGGAAAGTGGCTGGCTAACATTTGAAATGTGTCTTTCCCAAATTGGATGGCTCTCTCCATAACCTAGGAGTCTTGTCCAGAAAAAGCTAGAGACCAGTCTTACTGGGTAGCATTTACAATTCCTTCTTTTTCAGCTTGGGACATTTCTGTAGTAAAAGTTAACATTTTTGAAAAATAAAAAAAAACTTCTAGAAGCTAAATTAGTTAGCAGATTAATAAGCAGGACGTATATTCTGTGCTCAGTTACTGCAAAGTATATTCAGTATTTCAAACCAGGATCGTTATGATAGCAGCCTTCTGAAAATTAAACTGTAGTTGCATTTATTTTCACAATCCTTAGGCCTGAAGTTATGCAGGGTATGAGCAACCATCACACTCATTGCGAATTGAAGTTATTGAGTTCGTCTTCAGTCTGCACAAATTATGACAGACTGATTGAACATTAGTCTTTAGTTTCCTGACAACCTGCTTTGGATAGAGTAGCATGCTGGAAAATGGCTGCTGGCCTATCCTGTATTTTATGAAATGCTTGCATTTAAATTGCTGGTGTAGACAATTCATTCACAAAACAGCTGGCTGAGGAGCTTCGTTGTTGGATCTGCTGTCCCCGTTTGACCTACAAATACAACCTAGGGCTCCAAAATGGATGGACACACCACCACCCAGCCCACGGAGACCAAAAATAACACAGGGAAATCCTTGAGGGGTAAATGAGGGCATGACCAGCAAAAACTGGTCCTAGATCAGCAGTGTGGGATATTATGTAAGGCTCCAGGATTAGGCATGCTTTCTTCTGCATACTTTATCCACAGAAAGACTGTTTTCACCATGTACTGAAAGACTAAAACAAAACAAAAAAACTGCACTGTAAGTTTCTCCACATCAGCATATATCCTGTCCGTTGCCATGAATACATGTGTCAACTTTGCACCTGTCATTTCCCCTCCTTTGAGGAAAGCTTACTTGAAGCCTGATGGAACTTGCCATGACATTCAAGTGTTTCATTTTTTTTCCCCACTTACACAAAAAAGACCCTTTCAGATGACATTATCGTCAAACTCTCCTCATGCCCTGTGAACTAATCCAGGCTTTTCATTTAGGATTACGCTCAGCTGTACTTCATAACTGGAACAGACGTGCATTCACTCAGACAGACAGACAGTCAGACACACACACACACAAACACAAACACACACACACACACATACACACACACACACACACGCGCACACACACGCAGATCTATGAAACGTTTTTGAAATCATCTTAAATGTACATGCAAAAGAAAGTTCCCAGCGCTTCTTCCAACATCCTGACTACCTTCCTGATTACAACATTTTCGTTCTTAAAGAGGTACTGATCTTATTAAGGTTGTTTTAGCTGCACTTTCAACCGCATTAATCTGCCATTAAGTAGAGCATGAGGCCATTGAAGCTCTGATTAGTATGACGTTGCTGATCTTAAGCCAGTTAGCTGGGTTTAATGCTACCGATGAAGCAACTCCAAGCAAAATTGGCTGAAACTAGTGTGTGACGGAGGTTGTTCGAAATATGCATGTCTGAGCAGGACTTTTCACCATGTCAGAGTGAGCCTGGGAAGTCAAATCAATTTAACTTTTGCACTTTTTTACTGCTGACATTGTTCCAACCTTATAGAATCAATAGCGACAGAGGGTTTGTACAGTTTTATATGGCAGTAACTGAAAAACGGCCAAGAATTAACATGAAACCTGACCATCTTCGTCAGCTTCTAAGAAAGACCTCTTTGGAATTGAGTCACAGAAAGTTACAGAACATGTAGTGTTTTATTTACTAGAAAAAATGATCAGTCTTCTTATTATCTTATTATCTTATTATCTCATTAAATTATCATCTAATTTGGCTGAAATATGCACTTTTGTCTTTAATGAAGTTGAAGCTGCTTCCATGTTTTAGCCAGGGGAAGCAGGTATGATGTGAAAAACAGAGGTCTTAGAACAGAACCTTGTGAGACTCCACATTTAAATTTGGTCTGTGCCAACATTTTACCATTTACACTCATTTAATCACAAACTTGGTGGGATTTTCTAGACTGTCACAAAGAATGTGAACATGACTAATCTATATCCAAATGCTTAACAGCAATTAACACATTTGTGGTGTTGTTACAATGAATTCCAGGTAGAAAACATCTTTTATCATTTTCGTTTCATTGTTCACCACAGGTAGAAAACTTTAGCAGCTACCTTGCAGCACCTTGTAAAAACCTGAGCAACTACCAGAGATATCAGAGTAACCAGTGAGTAATAACCTAGCTGTTACTTGGGACTCTGTAGTAGCCACATAACAAGAACCTATAGACCTAGCTACAGCTTAGAACCCACCAGAGATACCAAAGCAACCAGGGAACTACTTAAGCTTTACAATTAGTCTGTATTTTCTTCAAGAAATGCATTTTTGGCTTGTTATTGCCTCGTATTAGGCTTAAGTCTAAAGTTATAAAGAGTACATCAAGCAGCTTCGGTCTGAATTCGTCTTCAGTCCATAAATTAGGAACACCTATAGACTATAAACCTATTAAACAGTTCCCCAACAAGATACTAGAACATCTTGCTTGAAATGAATATTGACATAGTCTGTTCTTATGCTTATTTCATTGGCTGTGTTAGTTAGTGATTTATTAACAAAAAATAAAATCATCCCTTTCTCCTGTCTGCTTAATTATTTTTTTATTGGTCATGAAAAGGTCTCCAGAGATCATGTACTTATGCATACCTTGTTTCTCCAACAGGTTCTTGTATTTATACTGAGTATAAAATGCCCTTTTTTATGCTGCTCTAACTAAAATGTGCATGACTCAGCAATACTGGCTGAAGGAAACTTTAACTGACAGCTTTAATGCAGCTCTTTGTGGCAAGCCATGACTGCTTAGGATGTTTTAGAGCGGTGTACTGAATGTTCACGGAGATATGACTCCTGTTGTCTTAAGAATAATCATAGCACTTTTTTATTTAATTGGGTAAATGAAGCACTGGCTTTGTGTCACTGAGGATTTTCTAGAAGCCGTGACCGTGAGAAGCTGGATAATTATCCAACCCATGTGTCCATGGGAGCTGTGAGCGGCTGATCTAATCCAGTCCTTGCCTGCTTACCAGAAAAGAAAAAAATATTCTGCCACTCGTGATTGTGGCGGTAAACCATAAACACGCACACTCATTTACTCACACGCAGTCTTGTGGGTCTGTGTGCTTTCCTCTGGCATCTAATATAATTCACATCTTTGTATCATAGAAAACCAGATTTGCTACTTCTTTTGAAGAGGTTGATAAAGTACATAAACAGTGTTAACGTTTCCAAAAACAACATCTACTCTACAGTCCATATGGCCCATTTATGCAAATGTGACTGCAAAAACAACCCGTTTTATGCCAAATGACATCAATGCAACATTTATCACCCAATCAACCAATTGCACTTTGGTCCCTTGTTAAATTTATGAGTGTTTTTGGTTGTTTTCTGCAGGGCATCTGAGTAGCGAGGCATGTTCCTTAATTTTAAAAGTGAATTAAAATAAAAATGTTGTTGTTGAAAAAGCATTTTTTTTTAAGATTAAAGTGTTCATGATATGAAACTGCCTAGGGATGCTAAATAATTTTAAATAGTACTTTATTTATTTATTTATAATTTATTTATTTGCTTGTTTGTTTATTGTTGTCATTACTATTAATTTGTTTACTGTACAAGTGCATTGTTTTGAATTGTTTTTGGCTCTTAATCACGAAGAGGTAGTAATTCTACATCAATGTCATAGAAAGCATTTAAGGGCACACAGGGATGTAAATGCATTAGCCAGTATCTGAAACAGAAAGACTTTAAGATTCTTACTGGAACAAAAGTGCTTCTGTCAAACAATCTGTAATCTGGGGCAGCAGGGGCTTAGTGCTTAGGGAAGAAGCTCCATAATTGAGAAGTCATTGGTTCAAGTCCTGGACCAATAGGTAGCTCTGATGTACATTTTAGTAAGGTACTGTCCCCATCACTGTTCCCTTGGCACTGGGTGTATCACTTCCCAGTGCTGCACGCTGTCCTTGTGGTTCATCCTGAGTGCTGTGCTGCGTCTTCACAATGACAAATAGTCACTTTCACTTTGACTTCACTTAATATCAAACCAATAAGAAGCAGTGTTAACCGAAGAAATGAAAACTTACTTCTTGTTTATTTAAATGATCCAAATTTATTGGAATAAAATGTTGCTATGCTTCCTTTTACTGTTGAATGTTTGTCTCCTGTAAAGTTATGAAGATGTAAGGTTTTGAAGATCCAATGCCCTTGCTTCTCAGCTTCACCCAGCGTAACGAAATGTAAAAATTCTGATAATGTTTCATTCGAAAAACAAAACTCTTTTATCAGGAATCTGCACTGCAGGGTGTGTAAATTATTGACAAGGCTGATCCAGCATGAATGGTGCTGAAGATCAGAAACGGCTGGAGGCAGCGTAGAGTTTAAAAGTGTTTTGATTGTCGTGTAGCTGCCTCATAAAGCTCTTCTCGTTGAGCTTGTCAAGTTCTTTGTCTTTTTAATAGGCTATGTAAGTCTGATGTTTAACATTAATGACTTGTTTAAGACGTCTATAAAAGCAGGCTTTATACAAACGCAATCAGCCTGTCATGCTCTCGCATTAGGAGAGTTGAAGAAGGAGTGTACTTTGTACCATGCCTACAATATAGCACTATTTGAAGACACTTTGATGTATAGTGCTGTACTTATACAGCAGTTCAAAATTTATTATAAAAACAGACTATTTAAGCATGAAAAAGCAGACAATATGATAAAAATGAATGAACCCTTAGAGGATCTGTAGCACAGTTGCAGAAGTGCAACACTGGGAAATCGTTAGAGTTACCTAAAGCAAGCCCTTATGAAAGTGACAACCCTTGTCATTGCGAGGTCATGGCACAGCACACATGAACCACAACGAAATTGGACCTCTGCATTTAACCCATGCACACTCAAACCCATGCAGCAGTGGGCAGCTATTGAAAGCACCCAGGGAGCAGTGATGGGGACAGTACCTTGCTCAAGGGTACCTCAGGGCAACCTATTGGGAAGGGGTTTGAACCCCTGATCCTCCGATCACGCGGCTAACGCCCTAACCGCTAGGCCACCGCTGCCCTTTATATGAAACTTCTGGGGGTTCATCACAAAGGCCAAGACTTCAGAAATCACACTAAGCTTTATTTGCTGCAAGATTAATTTCACTTTATTTAAAAGTATATAAATGTTACCATTAGTGGGGTTTTTAAAAGGTTTAATTTATATGTATAATTGCATTAAATTAGAAAATCATCAATCCTTTAAAAAAGAGTTTAAACCACACAGTAAAGCAAAGAGGGCCAAAAGACCCTGATTGTTAAAAGGGTTCCTCAAACAAGATATGTAAGATTTGGCGATAAGACACAGAGACATAATTGTGTTTTAAAATCATAAATGACAAATCGTTTGCCTTTTTAAATAAAATAAATCAAATAAAGTGTTCAGGCATAAAAGACGTATGACTTTTACCACATCCTATGTAATAATATTATGCCGTTTTAGGACAGATGCTCTCAAATACAGCGCGAGGGCTCAGAGACATTCTGCGCTGGTGCTTTAAGTGGTGGTTGAATGATGGCCTTGCTGCCAGAGGGTCTGAATTTGACAAAGTCTTCTCAGAGCTGTCTGCTTCCTGAAGCTCCAGGCTCAGGCTGGCCGTAATGACTGATGCTGGCTGCACCAGAGGGGTTAAGGGCAGGGTCAAGAGCATGACCTTTGCTCTCTTGGGAAGCCAAGCTCATTACCTACAAAGCCATGTTTGAATACAGCTTGACCATGTGTGTAGTATCCCATTGGAAATGCATCGTACATCTTTTTTTGGACGCTGTTTTTTTATATCTTTATCTTTTAAAATGTTCACTGTAGTCTGCTCTCATTGTATACCCTTGTTTAAAATGTGGGGGTTTTGTAAAATTGGTCTTGGGTGATCTTTTGCCCCCTGTGGCAGGGGAACTTATAGTCCACTTTTACGTTAGAAATAGCCCATTGTTTGCCAATAGCCAGACTTGGCCTTATGGGACCCCTAGCCAGAATGTGGTTTGGCAGACCCTTATGTGAAGCCCATAGCCAGGCTGTTCTTAGCTGGCTTTTGAAACAGACAGCAGTTTAAAAAAAATGTAAAAATTGATTATTCTATAATTGATTGTACATTTTCTCTGATTAAAGTACACGGTCAATGAAGACTGTCTGCGACATAGTCAAAGAAGATTCTCTGTTGAAAAGCTGTTTTGTTCTGAATAATTCCTTAATCTATATTGAAACGCACTTGATTCAGCTCTGTGGTTCGTATTTCACTGAAAACAATATTAGTTGTTCATGAAGACATGGGGTGAAGTAACCCTTGCAGCTGTTTCTCAGTGATCTTACTTCAGTCCGAATCCACCATGTCAATGGGTTATTGAAAATAAACTGCAAACAGAATTGTAGAATTACCCAAGGTTATACTGATCAACATGTTGCTGAATGTTGTCTGTTCTACAAAAAAAAAAAAAGATTTTCCAAAGTATGTAGGCACTCAAAGAGTTGTTGATTGTGTTCTCCGTGGTCAGCTTGGACTGATATATACTGTTCTCATTTAAGTGTACAACTCTGGAAAACAGGTAAAAGCAACTAATCTGAACAAAGTTTTGTTTTATGCTGAGAAATCCAAGCCAAAGTCATAAACTAATGAGTTTAAAAGCTAATATCTACAGTAGAGTAGAGGAATAAGATGAAAAATATTTTCTTTTTTTAATGAAATGGGGAGCACATGGAGGCAGCGCCTAAATAAAGTAGCCACTGCCCTCTTAGTCAGAATTGTGATTTCTTATGCCCTGCACAATAGTCATCAACATTACAGATGCCCACTGGCAAAATTATCCCATCACTCCCTGGAAAGCGTATCTTGTCTGAATAGTACTTAATCAATATACATTTTAACTGCGTTCCTGTGTAATCAACGCCTCCAGTGGGTTACTAAGGATCCACACTGTGGTGTACAGCTGAGAATAAAAATATATTTAGAATCATTTAGAATAATAAGAAATGAAATCAGTTGACTGATTCAAGGCCCACTTATGTCAGTACCATTTGAGCCAGCTTCTTGCAAAACAGAGCCCTTCACAACCACAACCAGTTTTAGTGAGTTTTTGGGAAACTATTTTGGAGTCAGGTTACAGTGCTCATGTCACATAGGCCATACTAGAACTCTGGTATACGAAGCATAACCAGCTTGAGGTATTTTACTGTGAAATTGATGTTATTAGTGGTTTGCTGAATATATTCTTATATAGATGATAGGGTACGGTACAGTCACAGAAATGTCATTAATGCTTTCCTCTCTTTTTTCTTGAATGTCATGCACACCTATAGTTCTGCATTGGGGATTTGAGGATGATACTTTAGAATTAAACCATTAAACCAAGTTCACCTACAATTTGGGTCAAATAGTAAAGATTTGGGCTCTTGGATTGTGTTTGTGGGAGTTTTTATACAGGGTGTGCGTGCTTGTGCACGGATCAATTCTAAAACATCCGGCCGACCTTGACGTCTTCTCCCATCTCGTTATGTTCTTTCTTCCTCGTCCTCTGCTGCTTTCCCTGCCTCGCGCAGGGCCAGAGGTGAAGAGGCGATCCACAGCAGCTAATTAAACAAATTAGTCACATGCATGCCCAAATGTCATATGCAGATCAACTGGCATGCTGCCAAACAGAGGATCTGGCTCAAAGTAAAGGAACAAAAAATGCTGTTTAGGAAAAGCCTGGTGGATTGGGATCCTTGAGGTGAGGAAAATTGTTTGCAGAGGCAAACAAAAGAATGGAAGAACATGATTAAATATATTCTCTCGGGGGGCTGAGAACTGAAAGATATCCATTTTTATAGGAATGTCCTTTGTTGAAAAAGGCAGCAGGGTGTAATACATTGTGGCATTTCATATCAGACAACAGAGATGGTTCAGTTTCAAAGCTTCCATCTAAGCCAACAGATGACATTCATAGTGAAATAGCCTTTGTCATGTTTTTTGAGTGCGTTTGTGGGGTTGAGTGTTTCTTTTTGGTTGTTTTCAGAACAAAAGTCTTTGTGAGGTTTTTTTGTGGGGCAGTTCAAGTGAAAGTGACTATTCTTGTCATTGCGAGGTCACAGCACAGCACACAGTGAAGCACAACGAAATTGGACCTCTGCATTTAACCCATGCAAACACCGTGCAGCAGTGGGCAGCTATGAAAGTGCCCGGGGAGCAGTGACAGGGATGGTACCTCGCTCAAGGGTACCTCAGGGTAACCTACTTGTGAGGGAATCAAACCCACAATCTTCCGATCCAGGCCCAAGACCGTAACCACTAGGCCACCACGGCCCCTAGTTGGGTGCCAAAGTTAAAGAATCACTCTGATGAAAATCAAATTAAAAATTTCCCACTCGCATCAGCCAGACAGAGTCAAAATCTTTCATCTTCTGTTTAACACTTCATACATCAGTAACCTTACCAACCACCAACAGAAGTGCATAGTTACTCAAACTGTCCCCATAAAACAGGGACCAAAATCATGAACCCACACAAACCATGTCTAGTTCCTCTCATTAAGATGGTGCAGTATTGTCCATGTGGTTTTTATAACACTGTAAATCTTAGTGTGAGCAATAAAAATGAGCAAAAAGGGCAATCATTTCAGAAAACACTACAGCTGTTCACGAAGCAGTCGAAAGAGGACTCCTGCTTCAGATTCTTCTGTTTTTATGATGCTCATTGTAAACCAACCTGATTCTTGATCAGAATTCTTAATCCTGGGGTCATTTTTAAAAATTTAACCCGTTTTCTGAAGTGGATGCTTGCAGCATTTAGTTACACAGTAGTCTTGTTCATTTTAATCGATCAGTTTGCCATACCCGGCAAGTCCTAATGAAGAACTGGGTGGGCAGAAAGTTAGTACAATAAATTAGAAAAAGTTGAATGAATAGCTTGAAAATGCAAATAGTGATTCAAACAGTGTCTTCATACGTTTACTTAAACATGAATTATTATTGCAGACAATATGAACCCAAGATATTTCATGTTTTTTTGGTCAACTTCATTTCATTAGTTAAAATACATCCATTCCTGGAACAAAATAAGCATTTATAACTTTGCAATTTCTTGTTGCAACACTTAAAAACATTTTTGTCACTCAAGAACTCATATCAAAACTCATAAGTTCATATACATATTCTCACACACACACACACACACACATATATATATATACAGTACTATGCAAAAGTTTTAGGCAGGTGTGGAAAAAATGCTGTAAACAAAGAATGCTTTCAGAAATATAAATTAATGATTGTTTATTTTTATCAATTTACAAAATGCAAAGTGAGCGAACAAAAGAAAAATCTAAATCAGATCAGTATTTGGTGTGACTACCTTTTGCCTTCAAACCAGCATCAGTTCTTCTAGGTACACTTGCACACAGTCAGGGATTGTGTAGGATTATAGTCGGTGTATGATCAACCAGTTTTACCAAACAGGTGCTGATGATCATCAATGTCACACGGAGGAGAAACACAGTCATGTTTGGAACAACCGACCAGCCGAGTTCCTTCAAAAACTGTGTGCAAGTGTACCTAGAAGAACTGATGCTGTTTTGAAGGCATATTTGTTACGCGTTTAGTTCTAGTGCTAAACTGAAAAGGCTAAATCTGAACTCCAGATGTCCTGATGCACTGAGCAAAAGTAGAAAATTGGTTATTGCTTGAACTCTTTTATTTAGTGTTTGGTTTCGAACAGTGGTGGCCAACTCCAGTCCTGGAGAGTCTTTGGTTCAGCTTACCTGATACTTGCCAGGTTTAGTGATTACATCTGAGCACAGAACTACCAAATTGTGCAGGACACCGGCTCTCCAGAGCTGGATTTGGCCATCCCTGGTTTCGAGACATCTCACAGCATAGATAGAATACATAAGAGTCATTGCATAAAAACACATACACAGCCTTTTTATTTATGCGCTTGTCTGTGTGTGATTGTGTGTTTATTACATTTATGGCCACCCAGAGGGCTTATTATGACTTGGCCTCTTTGTGTGTGTGTGTGTGTGTGTGTCTCTGTGTGTGTGTGTGAGACCACTCTTTAGTGGCTCATAAAAAAAGGTGTGTGTTGAATAGAGAGTGTCCAAGCCATCTGTGGCTTTTTTTGTAAGCATTTCCAGTCAGTGTCATCAGCTTGTGTCAACCCTAATCCATAAAGGGTTTTTTTTTAGTTTTTTTTTTTTTTTTTGCCCTACTTCCCCCATTAGTGAGTAGGACTTTTTCCATGCAGAAAGAAAAAGAGAGAGTATGATAGGAGAGGGGGAGAGAGTGAGAGTGTTGTGGCCATGGCTAAGGCTAGCGTGTCTAAGCATGGTCAACATTCAGAATTGAGAGGTGAGACAGGGACAGGCTGTCATAAGATGTTTGTCATACCAAGCACTTGTTACCTGAAAGGGAAAGTAAGGGAGAGTGGAAAGATATAAAACTAATTGTAGAAAAGAGGACAAGAAAGCAAACATTATCACAAAAACCTGAATGGCAAAGTTATTGGGGCAGCGGTGGCCTAGTGGTTAGGCAGTTGGCCACAGGATTGGAAGATTGTGGCTTACCAGTAGGTTGCATTGAGGTACCCTTGAGCAAGGTACTATCCCCATCACTGCTCCCTGGGTGCTTTCATAGCTGCCCACTGCTGCACGGTGTTTGCATGAGTGAAATGCAGAGCTCCTGGTTCTTTGTGTGCTGTGCTGTGACCTCGCAATGACAGGAATAGTCACTTTCACTGATTACAAATGCATATACGATGCACATTATTTCTTTGGATGATATTTTGGACATCAGAAAAATGTAGAATTGAATTGTTATCATCTGATTTTGTAATCAGTGATGATTCTTAAGACCAATAACTTTGCCATTCAAGTTTTTGTAATGATTTATATGAGTTATAGTTTAAGGAAGTTTTTTATGGTCTCTGCAGAGTATAAGAGGCGCAAGAGTTGGAAAGTCCTCATGAACAATATGAGGCAGCAAGCATTAAGCAGCAAGCATTTTTAAAGATTTGACATTTTATTGTGATAGAAATGCTACTGAAGTAGACCATGCATCAAACAGCATTGAAACCAAACAGAATCATCCCAGCATTGTGCCCAGTTCTCATGATATAGGCAACCAGATTGTCCTCTTCCCATCTGATAAAAGACTATTATTTTAATTTGGATAATCTATTGAACTGGTTTAACGGATGTCATTAAATCATACTTTTAGTGTTTTTATAAAACCATCAGTTTGCAGTTTGTCTAGTGTCTAGAATCAGTCACAGGTCGCCTGTTAATCCATAAGTATCATTAACATTGTGATATCAATCTGTGATATCAAACACTTTCACCCCATTTAGAACTGAAAATGTGTACTAATGTACTGATATTCATCAGCTAGCTTGTCAGCTTGTATTATGCAAACTTGTGAACAGTTGCTTGCATTTGTTGTGATTGTTGTGATTTTTGAGATTCTGATAATAAGAAAGAACAAGCATGAGGACATTGGAAAAACTACAGTCTTTGTCATTTGGTCTTTGTCTGGGCTGCCTAAAGTCTTAATGTAGCGTGATTTATGAGGCCCAGCCTCAGGCCACGTTTGAGGAGCTTTATTTGGCTGAGCAGTTTGGGCAGAGCTGTTTTACAGGTCGTCTGGGCTGTCACTGATCCTATCCCACTCCCACACAAGGAGATTAATGGTGTGACATTACGTGCCTTTTACTAACCCAGGGAGCGGTAGTTCAAGGTGAGCCTGTATGAAGACGTGAAATGGGCCTTGATATTGTCCCGGGCCACGACGTGTAAAACCCCCTCTTATTTCTGCTCACATTTCAATAAAACGTCAGCCTCACCTCTCCTTTCACACTGGCAGGCTTTATAGGCATGCTGGGATTGTAATGGTCAGAGAGGGGAGACAGTAGCCAACATGTAATTATAGGCCATCTAAGCATCATGCAAACAATGCGCTTCTCCAGAAACCTCACACATACACAGTCGTCTGCACACATTCACAGACTAATAAGGGAGTCTTACTTTTATGATGCCTTTAAACTGTATGTACTTCATGAAGCAATAATTAGGCAAAAAGTCTAATATGCATGATTTTCCTTTATGTCAAAGCTAGGCAATCAACAAAGACTGGTTTGATGCCAAAATCATTTTATTCACCTTAGACATTGGCACTATAAATGGAACAGAAGTATAAAGTTAAAAACAGTAGCAACAGTCATTCTGAAGCTAGTTTGTATCATTTAGGAACAACATCAATCTTCAGATTCAGGCTGTCAATATCAGACAGTCTCAGAAACAATGTATATAGAATAATATATATATATGTCGAATATAGTTGATATTACATATCTACTTGACATATCATTAAGACCAGAGGTGGCAAGAATCAATTACAGCTGCTTCATTACTGTGTTAAAGTAAAATACTCAGGTATCTGTACTTATTTATTTGACAATTTAGAACACAATATGCATGGTGGGGAGAGCTTGCCGAGACATGTTTGAATGAAAAGGAGTGAAGTTAATGTTCATTATTCTTAATAGATAGTTTTTCTTTTGTTTTTAGATTTCAAATTATACTTAATAGGCATGCCGTTCAATTTGCTTTGCACAGAAAAGCCAATAGAAATGTCCTTCAAAGACCTGCGCTTACTTTTCTACTTGGAGTGGATCTCTGAGACTGTTCTTATTTACTTTTTCTTATTTTTTCTTATTTAGAAGTTGAATATATGGCAATAAAAGTATCTGTACTTTTACTGAAATAAAGAGTTTGCTTACTTTCACCACCTTGCGTTTTAATTATGCATTTTGGGCAAACTGTTCTATTACTTATTAGCAAAAGCCTTAGACAGCATTGGAAACATGTCGTGGCCTATTGATTATAATAAAGAGGAAATGTGTTTAAATGTGTTTTTACTGAACTGCTGTTCTACAGGTGATTTTATTGTAAATGTAAAAATTAGGACTGTATATAACAGATTGGCCATTAGATTTTTATCTTGCCGGTGACATGTTGAGGGACCACTTCAGTATCCAGTGTTGGTGCTTTAATGACATAAATCACAAGGGATCCATATTGGAGCCCTGCTGGTGGGCAGGAGCAGACTGAAAGGGAGTGAGGTCATTGCTGGCAGAGTGGTCTGTAGCCCTTGCAGTGCAGTGCAGCTGTCCACTTTCCTCCATGCTGTCCTCCTCTCCTGAGACACACACCACACTCTCTGCACACAGTATGCATCATGGCTTTGACCATGATGTTAGCTTGAAACCCTTGAACCTGAAGACCACAGGTCAAGTAGATTTGACCCACTGTGGCCAGCCCCCAACACCCCCTCTCCATGTTTCGAGAGGATGACAGAGAAATAGAAAAGCAAAAGTGGCAAATAATCATGACATAAAGCCCTTCATTTATTCTATGTGTGTTTATTTATTTTTAACAGTCTTTCAGCTCAAATACTGGTGCATCCTTTTGAACATTGTAGTTGTACTGGATACACGTCATTATGTTTCCAGTACATTCTATATAATAAATAATTTAACATAATGTTGGGCAAAATCTAAACATAGACACACATTTTTAGCCTAATGAAAATGCGCATATGTAAAAAAGTTAAATGATTTTATGACTAATCAAGCCTAGTCTTTATGATCTGATACATGATTTCATTGTGATGTTTACAGATTAAAATCGAATGTCAAATGTCTGAAATACTAATAAACATGATATACATTAAAAGTACATCACAGTGTGTAAGTACAGTATAGTTTAACTTCCTTGTGGCTAACTAGCTTTGCTAATAGCTCAGATAACAAGTGATATTTAGAGTAAAGCTTAAGCCTCTAAGCACATTATTTATCACATGTGCAATAATAGTTTGGTTGCTGCTCTAATAGTATAGATCTATAGATGTTAGGATGAGCTCAGTCTTGTGATTTTCTATTGCGCAATCCATTGACAGCAGCGCTACCAGACGCCCAGTCAGAAACAGCCTCTGGTTACTTGACAGACTAAACCTAAGGCACAATGGGATCGCTGGTGTTGGCTCAAAACAATAACTGTTTACAGCATGGATCACAGAAAACAATCTTCGTTGGATTTTATTTAAATTAAAAATCCTTTGAAAGAAGCATGATAACACCAGAATCTTCCTTTAAATAGAAAAACCCTACCCAAGTGGGCAAAAAATATGTCTATAGCATGCAGTGTTCCTGAAACATTTTTTACAACATTGCCAACCAGGGAATGTTAAAAGTAAATATTTTTCGTAATTACACTGGAAACAAAGTAAATGCATATGCTTTATATAAGTGCATATATGTCATACAAACTTCATTAAATCCAGGGCGAATAAGTGAAAATACCCTTCAGAGAGAAAATAACCTTCAAATTTATAATCTTCAGTTATAATATGCAAATAATGGTTTTTTTTTTGTTTTTTTTAATGATTCAACATCATATAATGTGATCAAAATCACATAGTTTGGTATGCATCCCCCAAAACACTGGCAGGGTAAAAGCCTGCATTACTTGTGAGATAAATTTACCTAAATTAAGTCTGGTAAATTTGGGTGGAATTGTAAATACATTTTTTGTCAAACTGTCACTTGCATACAGTTGGAAATCTTCATGAAAGTGAGGACGAGAAAAGACTCACCAAACGGTTGCACCAATATTGCTGATATACTACAGTATGAGGGCTTTTCTGTGAAATGCTGCCTTATTAATGGAGACATTTGCCTCCCCTACAGAAGCACTAGCAGAAAAAAAATCTGTTGAGTTGTCAGCATGGGGGTGTGAGATATTACATAAATACAGTAAACTGACCCCTAACAGTGCCTCCTCTGTTGTGGGCTGATTGCAGTGGCCTGGGAGGCAATCTGCCGTTTTAGTGTTAAAGAAGAGCTTGATTTCAGTGCAGCACACAAAGAGAATCTCCCAGTGGGTCTGTAAGCCTCACCAGTTCCTGCTGCTGGTGTAGCACGATACTCTGTATTTAATTAATGATTAGAAATGATACAGGCACATTTCATCCCTCAAAAGTCTAAGCGCGTGTTCAGAATGAGAGGTTCAAGGGAAGAACACATACCAGCATCTACTGCTATATTGAGTCATCTCAAAGATTCAAGAGCTGACCTGTTCAGTAAGTTCTATACTCAGTATTTCTGGCTATTGAGTTTTTTCAAAGGCCAGAAGAAGCCAAGATAAGGTAAAGTGTCTTGTCTTCATGGCTATTACCTCTTTTTTTTCTTTTTCACTAGTGTTTTTGGCACTTACGTCCACAAGATAAGTCCTGCAGTTTAACTCACCCATTGGTAGAACTGTGGAATGTTCCTTTCTCTGGTTTGTGGCTCCAGTGAACGGTTTCAGACAGTCCAGACTCTGATTTAGACAGAATTGCATCAATCATTCTTAAATATAAAAGTTCTTTAAAGGTTCTAGAAAGGGGCGCACGCTTCAAGGGAGGTTTTTTAGAAAGCCTTTCCATCATGTGGAGGTACTTCTGCACTTTTAAAAGGTTCTTCACACATTCTGCATCTCTTTTTCAATAGGGAACCAAAGGTTGATCTACAGCTTTGCTTCAAACAACTCTTTTTAGCGTCTTTATTTTTAAGAGAGTAGCATTTAAATTTAATGCTGTGGCCGTAGTGGCACAAAAACAGAATGTTCTTGGACTATATTTGGATTCAGTCTCTTTCTCATCTCTCAAAATACTTATCACAGTACCCCAAACATCTGCAGAGCTCAACATCCACACATTGTGCAATGTCATTTCGTCTTTTCGTCTGAAGTCCCACAGCTTTTTCATTCCAGCCACTTAAAAATGTTTCCTTGGTTTACCCAGTAAATATGTAAATACCCTTAAACTACAGCATACATTCTGCACTTTACCCTCTAGTCATCGTGTCCTTTGAAATTCAGCCAGAATGCAGAGCCACACAACAAAAACTAAAAACCATCATTTTTGAGTGATGAGACACAGTAGAATGTGCATGCTCTGTTACTCTATACTGCCATGCTGTAGCGTAAATCCAACTGCAGTGTGTTAGAAAAGCCTGACCCATGTTACAGATCTAAGAGCTCAAGGCTGTTTAATTGAATTAGCAAGGCAGCGTTGGAGCTCAGTGGTGCCTGGTCTTAGTCCTGCTTAGGACTTTAATCTGATTGCCTGTTCCAGGGGCATTTTGCATGGTTGGCTAAAGGGATTCTCCCTGACTAAAGAGTTTGGATTTCATTACCTAGAAATTGGGAGAGGCTCCTATTCGATCCAATCAGTGCTGCCGTCTGGCTCCTGCCATGCCAGTGAAGGACTTGGACTGGCCATTGGAGGTCAGCTTGTGTCAGGTGGGCAGGTCGGAGTCATAAGCTGGGTTCATATGAAGTCTGCTTGATTTGATTCGCACTGCATTGCTGTGCCTACTCTGTACGCTTTCTGTCTTATACAGAATCCACAACAGACATCAAGAATTCCCTCCTCTTCAGCCACATGTGAACTACTTTCAGGCTTTTTCTGCTAAATCCAGTTGAAACTTATGAAGTTATTTCTTGTGCACTAAGCTGCTATCTTAGTTAAACACAGGTTTGGCTTTTTCAACTCATCAGCACCTCAGATTCAATGCGATGGACCCATCATGCATTGCACCCCTGCATCTGATGGAACCAGATTGAAAAAGGAATCTGTTTAAAAGCATCATAATTCCTAGTTTGTTATTGTTTTGTTTTTTTTTTTCAGAACTGAGGAATCAAATGTTGGCAATTACACACTGTGAACTCCCATCAGAACAATCTCTGTGGAGCTTGTCAGCGTGCTGCACACTGAGTTGAATTTGGAGAGGAAGTGACAGGAAAATAAAATACAGCCCTCTGTTTTATGCCTCCACTAAGTGGGTGCTAGGTCATGAATGTCTCTCAGAGCAATACAGGGGTGAACCACTTTCGTCTCTGAAAGTGCTCATCTTTGTCTGTACAGTGGTGAGAGACATCACTGCCTCTTTTATAATGCAGCTTTTACGTCTTTTCAAACTGCACCAATTACAGCATGACGCGGGAGCATAAACTGCTTTCCCCTCGAAGCCCTGCTGCCCAGAGACTACTGCTTAATACAATTAAAGATGTCCCAGTGCCTTAGCTCCCAATCAAGGCTTTACTGACCAGGAGCAGATGTCAGGCCAAGAGGGTGGGAAGCCCTAGCTTGACAAAACAGAAGGTACATAGTCATTTTCATCGAAGGCCGTCAAGTCAACAAGGCCAGTTGTTGATGGAAAGTGACTTTTTCGGGTGAATGTTTAAGAGGCATTTGCTAAATTGGTTTAAAGATAGTTTGCTTAGTCTTGCCATAGTTTAGCATTTCTTTCTCTCAGCATTATTGTACTCAGACACTATGCATTATTTTAAAAGGGTCAACTTTTCTGCTCAACTTCTTTCCTTTGAAAGTTTCGTTTCAATGTTTCATTTCTTACGATGAGTCACAAACTATGAACCAGATCATCAGATGTGCCTGTGCAAGCTGCAATATTAAACCTTTTTAATAATTTCCTGAACATTTACTTTACTGAGTTAAAGGACATACGTTATTATATATATAGAACGCTTTCAGAAATGGAAGTGTTAATCATTTATTTTCATCAATCAACAAAATGCAGTTAATGAACAAAAGAGAAATCTAAATCAAATCAATATTTGACCACCCTCTGCTTTTCTGGTTTGGTTTTGATAGTCAAGGCAGTCTGCAAACTTCTAAGGATCCACTACAGAACTCTGTCACACTTCTCAGCCCCTTTCTCCTCCAGTTGAACCAGAGTACAATAGCTATATCGCCCCAGCACTAATATGGTTGAAGGGAAATGACATTTATTAAAAGATTTGACCAAACTAATTAGAAATCTTTCAGAATTCCAAACAAGGTAATCTATTAATTGTAACTGCCAAATGTCAATAGGGAATCAAGAGGACAATGGAGCTGTTAGGCTCGTTATTACACTTGATGCCATTGATCACATCTAACACAACCAAGAAGCCGGGCCAGGAACCAACAGATAAAGGATTCATTTATAAAGGATGCTCATCATTAAACTGCTTATACACATTAATCATGTATCAACATGCCATTCTGCACCAATTAGTCTTCATAAGTCCTGATTAGCTGAAGTAATTACTGAAAGATAACAGAAAGAGATGCTGATTATAAGTTAATTTTTATGACCCCCCATCCGAAACTCACACTTCTTTGGGCTTCTGTGTGTGTGTGTGTGTGTGTGTGTGTGTGTGTGTGTGTGTGTGTGTGTGTGTGCGTGTGCGTGTGCATGTGCATGTGCGTGCTCATTTGTGACCTTGAGCAGGTAATTAAGATCGCAGTCTGATGGGTTAAAAGGAAAAGATGGAAATAAGCCACTTTATTCTAGTGACCTTTGATCTAAATGAAATAAAAACTGTGATTCGGGGTCAAAACAGAAGCCTCAATAACACTTAAAATATGCATTTTAGAGCAAAGAATACTTAGAGGTGCAGGCAAATATCAAAATTCAGATTGGCACCCCACACAGCTTGGGGCAGCGGTGGCCTAATGGTTAGGGGCATTGGCCACAGGGTCAGGAGATTGTGGGTTCAAACCCCTTACCAGTAGGTTGCTCTGAGGTACCCTTGAGCAAGGTACTGTCCCTGTCACTGCTCCCTGGGCAGCTTTCATAGCTGCCCACTGCTGTGTGGTGTTTGCATGGGTTAAATGCAGAGGTCCAATTTCATTGTGGTGTGCTGTGCTGTGACCTCGCAATGACAAGAATAGTCACTTTCACTTCACAGCTCTGGTTAGGATAAGCAGTTTAAATAATGGATTGATGTTTTCTACAAACATGTCTCGGGTATTTAGCTACATCTGCACTAGTAAGAAATAAGGGTTGAGTAATTTTGGAACTATCGCTTAATTATAAGACATTACTGGTGAGCTACTGCTAGTAGGCTTACATGGAAACACATACAGCTGACTGGCTGATAATTGAATGAACTTTCAGCTGCAAATCTGCAGGTTGGTTTCTTGTTGAAAAAAGCTTTCTTTAAAAGCCACTGGCTAGTCGTAGAATGGTTCTGTACATATACCGCACCATACTCATATTCTTTCACTGAAGCATTCCTCTGCAGTGGCTTCATAGCTACGGCCCGATGCGTCTTATTACATTTCCTTAAATCATATTGGGATTTCCAATGAGCCTAGGGCCATAAATCTGCTGTTTAATAACCCTTCGATTTCAGCAAAAAATAATAACCATTGCAAGGCTGTTGAGCTAGAAGGCTGGAATTAGACTATGACATGTTTAGTGCTGTGATCTGCTGATGTATGTTTAGAGTAGCAGGCTTTTGGGTTCTAGGTTTTGGCCCTTAAGGTCTAGTGCAGTTTGAGACAAAGGGTAGAAAACTATTCTTAGAGCTTTCTTAACATGGCAAATATGGCAGGAAAAAAAAAAAAAAACCAACTGCAGTCCTGAACCTTTAATGAGGAAGTCAAGCTACTTTAGTGCAATAAGCTCCATGACTGTTATGGTCCCAAGCCAGTGGAGTAGCGGAGAGAGAGAAGAAGAGAATGATAGAAGAAGAGGGCGAGAGTGTGAGATGCCCCCCAGGCAGACTTCAGAATAGAGCTCCACTCCTCCTCACATTCTCACGCCATCTCGCTGCTCTACTTTTCCCTCCGTCTGAGAGACAGAGCTGCTTATAGCGAAAGTCTTGCTTACTTTTTCCTCCTCTTCATTTCTTCAGTGCAGTTATATAAGCAGGGCAACAAACTGAAAATTCTTATACAGTGATGGCAGCCAGGCAATCAATGTATAACTGATTATGGTCTTTTATTTCACTTCTAGGACATCAGCACTGACAGATTTCAAGCCAATTTGCTACAGATGTGCCTCTGCCTTTATACAGGATAACCCCAGTATGTAGAACGGATCAAACTTTTGACAAGCAAGAAGCGTGAAAAAGGATAAATAACTGACTGTTTTTATATCAACCGTGATTTTTTTTTCACTTGGAAGTTGAATAGTATCAGTATCTCTTAACAGTAAGGTCATTTATGCTAACATGGGCCAAGCATGGTTTCAGTTGCTATGAACTGTGCACTATAAGTAGTGTTTACTCTCATTGCATACCTCCCATTGCTGCTCTACAACAAGGTCTATATGAGTTATTAACAAACCTTGGAGGCACCACACTGCATGAGCAGTCCACTCAGCTTCTGTTTCATTAATCGGTCCAGCAGTTTGGCATACATTGCTACACCTCTTTACAACATTTAGGTCTGAAATGTTGGAAGCAAAACCACAGCCTATAAAGATTAGAAACATCTATATAAGGATGAGTCATGAGCAAAGAGAGCGGAAAGGCTCTGGGTTGTGGAAGACAGGCCCTCTGGGACCTGGAAAGTAGCAGCATTGGGCTGGGCTCCAGCCACCACTCGCACCCACAGCTCAGCCACCCTCTCTTGGGCAGCCTTTGGCTGTCCGCCCCTTGTCTCTGGCTCTTTATTGATAGAATGCGGCTCCCAGGCCGCACTCGCTTTGCCTAATGATGCTGTCAGAGAAGAATGCACTCCAGAGAAGCCACTGGGCCTCCACGTCGCACGCAACCTAACCAGAGTCGTTTTCATGTACTTCTTTATTTACCTACTCCCAAGCTCTCTTTTTTAAAGCTGGTTTTGGCACACATACTTCCAACCAGGGAACATTTATCACCAAAGATGGTGGTAGTGATTTCCCATAAAGCACCTCATGCCACGTTTAAAGGAACAGTGTAAAAATCCCTCAGAAATGAAATTTTCAAAAAAAAAATCCCCAAAAGGAGTCAATCAGTCAATACTCTGTTTAGTGTCCGACGTTTGCGTCTTGGTTTCTACCATTTGTGAGTAATGCACATCGTGCTCCACCAAATTAGCATTGTGCAATCTGCATGCCTGAATCATCACACACTTGTTAAGATAATCTTTAACAGAATTCTTTAGCTGGTTTCTGAGACTGCGAAACATACCGGTAACATAAACAGCCTGACAGTAATCAAACAGCCTGATGGTGGCTACTGTATTTTAACTATTTACATCCATTCTTCCAGCCTTCCTTCCTTCCCTGCATCCATCCATCCATTTCCAGAACAGCTTATCCTGGAATGGGTCACAGTTTATCCAAGTTCTCCAAGCTCTGCCCCAAATGACATAAACCGATATCTCAGCTGTTGATAATACAGCAATAAGCTTTTCAATGTTGACTTGTCATTGGTTAAAGAGAGTTGCCCCCTCGTTTACTCTCCACCCATGTTGTCCTGTCACTCTCTCCCAACTTCTCTCTTCCCCCATCCACAAAGCCGCACTGTTAGCATTCCGGAGGTCTAGTCAGGGTGAGGCCTGATCCGGGAGTATGAGAGGCAGGCTGGTAGACAAAAAAAAAGAGAAGAAAAATCCCCTCAACCTCAGACTATCCTGTCCTGAGGCTGCCGTCCGCACCCGAGCCGTTCCCAGGCTGGGCCTGCAATGACGTAGCGGCAACATTTACAGTGAGCACAACAGGAATAGCATGCGGCCTTGCCGGTGCTGTATACTTACAGGACCCTGCGCAGCTACACTAAGCATCCTGCCGTGCCAGCCTTGTTCCACTGGATGTTCCCACATATATTTGGCTTGTTTGTTTATTGGTGAATCACATTGCTGAGGTCACCCAGGCATGCTGTGCGCAGATGCACATAAATCAGCCTTGACGTCTTTGCTGCCCGAGCGTCTTAAATTTCTTTCATTAAGGAGACAGGAAAAGGGAAAAGCATAAGTGACAGTAGTGGAAACAGTTTGAAAGACCCTTATTTAGATATTTCTAATGAAGTCTTAAAGTGTAGAAAGTGAGGCCTTTTTTGCAGTTTGTGGAAACATTCAATCTTATCTCACATGCATTGCAATTACTTTGTTTGATTGTTTGATTTAAATATGTCCACCTGAGTCAAATATATGGCATCAATGCAATTATTTTAAGTAAAGAGACAATTGTGCTTGTATATTTTGGTCATGTGGAAATGAAGTATACAATCGAAGCAGATTTACAGCAGTGCTTTTTCAGGCTGGAGGAGAGGTTTATAGTTAATGGCTTCCAGTAATGCATTGCACACACTGCCCACATCCATCCAAACTGTTTAGATTATTTGATTGATTCTTAGAGAATCTGCTACAGTGCCCAATGGAGGACTTAATTTGTATATGAAATCAGCCAGGAATCAGAAATGTCCATTAAAGCTATCCTAGCTAGTTAGAAAAATACTCCTGAGAGAGTAATTGTACTCATGGCTGAAAGGTCATTCCTTTTTCCTCCTCCTTCTTTCAGCTGCTCTTGTTTAGGGGTCACCACAGCAGATCATCTGTCTCCATTTCCTGTCCTCTGCATCTTCCTCCTTCAAACCGACCATCTGCATGTCCTCTCTCACCACGTCCATAAACCTCCTCTTTGGTCTTCCTCTTTTCCTCTTTCCTGGCAGCTCCACCTTCAACATCCTTCTCCCAGTATAATCCTCGTCTCTCTTCTGGACATGTCCAAATTTACATAACCTTGCTTCTCTAACTTTGTCTTCAAAACGTCTAACCTGAGCTGTCCCTCTAATATACTCCTTTTTAATTATGTCCATCCTCATCACACCCAACGAAAATCTCAGCATCTTTATCTATGACACCTCCAGCTCCGCTTCCTGTCTTTTTGGCAATGCCACTGTCTCCAACACATATAACAAAGCTGGTCTCACTACTGTCCTATAAACCTTTCCTTTTACTCTCGCTGGTACCCGTCTGTCACAAATCACTCCTGTCACACTCCTCCACCCATTCCAACCTGCCTGCACTCTCTTCTTCACCTCTCTTCCACACTCGCCGTCACTCTGAACTGTTGATCCCAAGTATTTAAACTCCTCCACCTTTGTCACCTCTACAAACTGCATCCTAACCACTCCACTTTCCTCCATTTTGCTCACACTCATGTATTCTGTCTTTACCCTACTCACTTTTATTCCTCTCCTCTCTATAGCTTATCTCCATCTCTCCACGTTCTCCTCCAGCTGCTCCCTACTCTCACTGCAGATCACAATATCTATCGGTTGTGTGGTCAGTCCACACAGAGATAACATTGGCCCCAAGTTGGCCTAAGAAAACAGGATTGACCTATTTCATCTATTGCAGGACCTCCAGCCTGGCAATCACTTAATCTGATTAATTCATTATGAACAATTATATTAATCCACAAAGATCCCTCTCTTAATGAGGCCAACTAAGCCAAGATAATGAACCTACATCATTGATTCTTGGTGCTGTCATTCAATGACAATGGGAGCCTCAATGCGGTGTGTAGATAGGTATGGGTGCAGACTGGGAAGGAAGATGCAGAGGACCAGGAGAAATGGAGACAGTTGACCTGCTGTGGTGACCCCTAACAGGAGCAGCTAAAAGAAGAAGAAGAAGATTGCAGACTGGGGGCGAAGCTGTTGTTGAGATGAGATTGAAAGGACAAGATTACATGAATTCACCTTTTCAGCCAGCTAGATTAAATTCCTAAAATTCAAGGTTCCTGCATAGCCTGAATGGTAAAAGTGAAATGTTTTTAAGGTAAATGGAAAGTATGAACATAGTCAATGCACATGCAACAACCAACCACAACATTAAAACCAGTGACAGGTGAATAGCACAGATTATCTCATTACAGCAATGAGGGAAGACAGTGACAAAGAGTGGGATTTATAGTATTAAAGCAGGGAGTGCTTTTAGAGGTGGAAAAAAATTGAAAAAGGACCTAACCAAAGGCCAAATTGTTATGGCTAGACGACTGGGTCAGAGCATCACCACAATGGCAGAACATGTGAGCTGTTCCATGCGGTATACAGTAGTTAGTTCTAACCAAAAATGGTCCAAGGACGGACACCTGTGACATGGCCATGAGTGCTGAAGGCAGATAGTGGAGAACAGCACGTCTGGTCCAATTCTACAGAGGAGCTACTGATAAAAGTTGTTTGAAAAAGTTTGTTCTGAGTATGACCGAAAGATGTCAAAGCACACAGGGCATCAGAGTTGTAGGGGTTGCATGGCTCAGACCGGCCAGTTCAAACACGGACTCCTCCATAGCTGAGAGTGGCTACAGTGGGCCTGTGAGCATCAGAACTGGACCAACCAGCAATGTAATAAGGTAGCTGATGAATCACATTTTCTTTTACATCAACACTTAATGTTTATTCCACTTACAAACACACACACGTACACGTTTTCACTCTCTCCGGCATACTTGTGGTCTTGTGAAAACATTCTGACTAGCCTCAAACCCATTACTGTCTGCTGTGTATCTGCTTTGTCTAATCTTTCTTAGAAAGACCTACAAGGGCAAAGCACTCTCGCTGTTGTTGACCGTGGCAACCAAAAAGAAAAGAAAGCAACATAGTTTGCCCTTAAAGCGCCACAGAAGCTGTTCCAATAAAATGATGTGAACCATGAACTTAATGACTACTTCTTGAAAAGGTTTTTTTTTTTTTTTTTATTATTACTATTACTTTTCTTTGTTATGATCTATTATTACTTCTCTTATCTCTCTTGTTTATAGCGTTTGTACTGGCCCGGCCTTTTGTGGCTGAGGTATGTTTATATAAGTTGAGAGCAGGCCCGCTTTATGGTCCTGATAAGGGTTTATGGCTGAGAGCCTCTTTTATTAGTGTAAAGGATAAGAGGAGTAATTGCAGTTAATGGCAGGACAGCCTTAGCTCATATGCATGCTGTTAAAAGTGCCCGTCCAACTGGTTTGGTAAATGTGCTTTGTGTAGCATTTTCTTCTTCCTGGATGTTCATTATGTCACCGTTATAGCTTTTCTGAGTGAAAATCGTTGTGTGTTGTGTGTTAATGACACATGATGTGATTTAACGTGAGGAAATACACAGATGTCATCTCCAGTGCTTAATTATGAATTGTTAATTGTTCCCAAAAAAAAAGGTACACACAGTTGATGGAGTGCAGTGGCTCGTGTCTGCGGATGTTTTGTAGTCGAGGAATGCGGGAGCGAAACACATCTGAAAGCGGTTAAGCGCCCCAGTGGCCCCCATAAACATCAGCACTGCTGCTAACTCTGCAGGATTTGTTTACTACAAAGGCAGTGCCTTCTAGTGCTGCTCTCAGCTGCTGTAAGTTAATGCTTAAACGCTATCCATCAAGGCATAAAGTCAGTAAAATGAGTGGATGTTAATACATGAGGCTTCATACAGTTAACATTTTTTATGATCAATTTTATACACTTAGGTTCGTATTTTACATTTTCAAGGTAAATGCGTGATTCGGGATGGGGATTTGTTAAAAGCACAAGGTTAATACTGAGTCTTTTTAAAGTAAACTCATGAGTTTGTGTGAACGTGTCATGACAAATGACCTGATAGAATTTTTTTTAGAGAGAAAAGCACTTTTTTAAGCTGACGAAAATTGTTAATATATTTCAGTTAAGGGTTAATAGTCACTTGAAAATGTTTGGTCAGTTGCTTGTTTTGTGAAAATAAGTACACATTTTCAACCTCCACACCTTCTAATGCACAGTTCCTCACACTGTCATTCTAATATTTGGAACGTTGTAACATTAGAGGAAAAGGAAACAAAATAGGGACTGTAAAAAGGGCATATTTATCCATTTTTGTTTATTCTGTGTTAGAAATAATGCCCTGAATATTCTCTGTTTAAGTTGTTCTCGTGTGTGATTATTTGTTTTCACGGAACAGCAGGTTAAAGGTCTTTCTCCCCCAGTTTAGTGTGAGAAAGAGCTTTTTTCTTCACTGTCTTCATCACTAATAAAACACTTGCATTTTTTCTGCTTCAGTATCTGCCTTCTGCCATTGCTAATGCTTGCGTGCATGTTTGGCGTCTCTCACTTCAGCAGGGATGGAAAGTTTAGTTGGAGTTAGAGAGTGATATGGTTGGGGGGTGGGGGTTCTGGGTTCCCTGTTGGCTCTGCATCATCAAGAATGTTTTGGGGGGCCTGGGGGGGTCCCAGAGCACAACCTTTTCTCTTTTCATCCTAAAGTGATGGGGCAGGACACGAGTCCTGACAGCCTTGGGGCTGCGCTGTCACAGCACGCCATGGCCTTGGAAAGTAGGGTGTTGGTAGGGTGTGTGTGTGTGTGTGTGTGTGTGTGTGTGTGTGTGTGTGTGTGTGTGTTGTGTACAACTATCCTGTTGGCAGTGACCTCTGCTCAGCCCCTCTCACGCCATCCCAGTCCCCTGATTATACTATGGTTTAAATGCCTTTCTCCCTTTCCCTCTCTATCTCTCTCTCTCTCACTCTCTCTCTCTCGCCTCTCTCTCCTCTCCTCTCTCTCTCCTCTCTCTCTCTCCTCTCCTTTCTCTCTCTCTCTCTCTCTCTCTCTCTCTCTCCTCTCTCTCCTCTCCCTCTCTCTCTCTCTCTCTCTCTCTCTTTCTCTCTCTCTCTCCCTCCCTCTCTCGCTCTCTCTCTCTTCTCCCTCTCATTGCCTCTCTCCAGGGGTTTTAAAGCAGATACTGACAGAGCTCTTAGCTTGATAAAGGGCTTGTATTGATCTCTTCACCTTGCTAAACATCAATACTAACCACAACTCCAGCAAATAAGATGATTCTTTTATTTCTAATATGTACATTTTGTAATGTTAAATACCAACTACTCCCATCCATCCTCACTCAGATTGTGACTTTGAACTTAATTTGAATCTCATCATTTCTAATTGCAGTGCTTGCTAAACTGCAATTGTTGTAAAAAAAAAAAATAAAAAATGGTGACATTAGTGACGGGGGAGCATTAATAGACAACCTAAAAAACAACTTTACAATTTTTACAACTTAATTTTTTTTACTTAACTTTACACTTGTCTACCAACTTACTATGTTTTACATGATTTACTCTTCGACCTCATTGAGCCTCAGATCCAACATTCAGAGTGATGTCTGTGCGCCAGATTAGAAAATGTACAATGGAATAAATATATGACATATATAAGGGTGGCGGTGGTCTAGTGGTAGGGTACTTGCCTACGGACCTCTGGATCAAGAGGTCTCTAGCACTACCACCTCTAGCACTGCCACCACTGGGTCCCTGAGCAAGACCCTTAACCCTGAGTGTCTCCAGGGTCCCTGTAATTAGCACATGTAAGTCGCCCTGGATAAGAGCGTCTGCTAAATGCTGTAAATGTAAATGTAAATGACATGTAAATGAGATTTACTTTGTATGCCACATATAGACTGTCTACAGATGTTTAAATAGTTTCAAAAAGTCTATGTTGTGTGGATTATCAACACCAACAGGGTTTGGAATTAGAGTTAGATTAAAGTTTTGGGTTAGGGTTTAAATTTAGGGTTAGATTTAATAAGAACAAAACAAAGTGTTACTTGAATGTGAATAATAGTGGATTGTATGTTGTCTATTAAACCTGAAAGTAAAATGTAAATGTAAACAAATCATTTAGAAATGATGTATACACTTGACCACACCTGACTTGACTAGTTGGTCTCTGATAATGTCATCTAACAAGGAAGCCAACATAGCACATTGGCTGGGAAAAAAAAAACAAAAAAACAAAAAAGAAAGATTTACAGAGTGTTAAATAAGAATACGGAAATGAAACTACACAAAATGCTTTGTTTTTACCCACAGCAGTATCATTATTGCAGAAGATAAATATTGCACTGATGACTAATTGCTATGCAGCCCTTGTTGGAGGTCTATCAGTAAAACTTCATTAGAAATCAAACAGAATATTTTGCACATTGCTTTATTTGAAAAGGAGCTAAGCTTTCGTTTGAAATGTCTGTGGGATAGACCTAAAGTGTGCTTACTGGAGAACACACCCCAGCAACACAAGCACTTTTGCCTTTTTATGACACCTGGCTAGAGGCCAGAGGTCAGAGTGCAGAAGGCCTGGCTGCTTGCTGTTGTCTTAGGCCAAAAGCAAACAGGCTGTGCTGCAGCGAGCGAGGGAGCTGAATGTGTATTTTGTGTGTTTGGTTAGGTTCTTATCCCGAGAAATATAATTCCCTCAAACAAAAGGCTGCAGTGTTTATCAGCCTACGTAGGATTAGCAACATGACTCCCTCTGCACTGCTTCACTTCACCAGGACGGAGTGAACTACTCACAGAATGTTCAATAAAAGGAGATTGTAAATGGTTGTTATTCAGAAGGTTTCTCTTACCTAAATCTGGATCTTTTCACATTTTGGGTTGTAGTGAGGAAAGCGTGTATATGAGTGTGTGACGGGATAAAGGTTTATTTTGAAGATTTTAGCGATTGTGTTTTTATTACCTACAAGGTAGTTATTACCTGGATACATTTTGCTCTTTGATGATTTTGGATTTTGAACAGCTGGATTGAATTTTGGTTTTTCTTCATCCAGGTAAAGCGCACTTGTTATGAGTTGACACTGGGCCTAATTAGAAGCAGAGCCAGACAGAGACCCAGCTGACCTCTAGCTTTACCCCGGAGAGGTTCACCTAGTTGAGTATGGTGTGTGACCTCTGTGGCCGTGTGGTTGATGTCTCAGTCTCTGTCCTGGATTAAGCAGTCTCAAGCAAGAGCTTACGTTACTAAATTATACACATGCAGTTTTGTGGGAAATCCAAGCCTCCACTTACTGAGCCTGTCCTTTCTCTGAACCAGGCGGTGAGGAAAACCCCGTCTTTTGGACTTAATTCCTGCATCCTCAGCAAAGGCTTTGGCTTGTGTGAAATACAAAGACAGCAGAATGTGTTCACATTCTGAAACACGCATCAGTTCATTAGTACGGACCAGTGACAGTTTTTGCAGTTGGTTTGAAACGAAGCAGTGATTATAAGGGTAGCATTATCAATTATATTTTTTAAATGGCAGTATCAGTGTCTGACAGTCAATGGTAAAATTGTTTCCATCGAACAGGTTGAGGGTCTTATCAAGTGCATTATACAGTCTTGTGCCAAGCAATCATATTGTCATTCAAAATACTTTAAATGACAGGCATTATGTAATAATAGGACATTATTGAATAAGACATTATTGGATGATGATCTGTACCCCATACATAAGATGCCATTGTAGAAACCCGGTCTGAAATCTCCGAGGGAATTAGAGGATCAAGAGAGGAGAGACAGAGCAGTGCCTGCAGAAGGTCAATCTACAGGTGTAGCAGAGTTAATCACACAGTGTGATTATTTAATACATTTCTAAAATGATAGATGTGTCCATTCTAAACCGTGTTCTACTCTACCTTTAACATCCATCCATTATCTGCCGCTTGTCCCAAACGGGGTCGCGGGGGGGTGCTGGTGTCCAACTCAGCGCGCACAGGGCGAGGACGGGGGACGCACCCTGGACAGGTCGCCAGCCCATCGCAGGGAGGAGCGGGACGGGAACGGCACCTTGCTCAAGGGTACCTCAGGGCAACCTATTGGGAAGGGGTTCGAACCCCTGATCCTCCTGCCTTTAACATGTAGAAGGTAAAACAATGTGAGTTAATTTATTAGGAAACACAAAGTGCCCAAAAAGAGCTTTTCGCAGTCATTACAAAGGACCAAACATAACAGTGGTTAATCAAACAAAGTCTTTTTTTTCATTTCATTGCTTAATGACTTCTCTGTACATGAACAAAATACTGTGCAAAAAAAAAAAAGCTTTTTATATGAGCTATGTACCATAATACCATAATATCAATATTTAACAGGGAAGAAATTTATCTTAGTGTATCTTCTATCAGGGTATCATTATTAAATTCTGATCAAATCAGAATAAAAACAAAATTATGTAATTTCATGTGAATTGTACTGGGAAGAAATGACAGCTCTCTGTTTTTATTGGTTTTTACAGCACAGGTTCATGAAAAAATGCAAAGTCCCTCTGTTGGCATAGCGATGTGGGTAGCCAAGGGGATGTGAATGTGGATTTATCTGACCTCCGCTGAACCTTTATAGCTCAGATGAGCTAAAGCTGGTGGGCTCATTCATGATCTACTTTCTACTGCCTGCAGTCACTTAATCTACACTCTTAATCTGCTCATTCCTCCCTCTTATGCTGTAGTCTTTAGTAATCTACAGTCGGTTTTATTCAGTGCTCTTATATTAAACCTATTCATTTATTCTCTGTGCTATCCTCCACACATTATAAGCTCTATTGCATTCCTTGGTTTGACAAGGAATACTTCTTTGAAATGTGCACACTATTGTCATACTTCTGTGTCATTTTCTCTAACAGCACCATTAAGCAAAGTTTAGATGCACCCTATCAGCTGATGATGTAGCATTACAGTCTTCCTGATTTCTCTTCAGGTGTGTTAGAGCAGGAACATCAGCATGGTACCCTCTAGACAGACATCAAACCCTCTAATAGTCTCTCGTTGTAGTGTGTCAGTGAAAGAGCTCGGTTTGGTACGGTATGTTCATGCTCAATCAAGCGCATTATGAGAGCAGCTTGAAAGGGCTGTGATATTAGCCTTGAGCTAATGGTCAGTGCATTAAGTGACTGCAAAGGCCCATAGAGGCACTTTTCATTAGGGCCAATAAAAACATACAGTTTACTTGTTAAAAAACAAAGTCTTTACTGTAACCATTTTCTGTAATCTGTGTTAGGGACCGAACATAGCTTCAAATGGCTACAAAAAGCTTCCATTCACCCTGCAGTGGCCATCTCCCCCCACCCCTCTCCCAGGAGCCTCTTTTATATTGCAGAGCAGTGGTCCACTTGATATTTGTAACAATGGACATAATCCTAGCCTTGACATGCTCTGGTGGGCAAATGGCTTTTCATCATTAAACCATCTAGTTCCCTGATTTATCAGACTGCCAGACTTATTTTTCATTAACTATACTGAAAACAGTGCAAACTAACTTTATGTAAAGATACTAGAGGGAGGATTGGACACCCAGTCCTGAGCATGTAAAGGGTTGTTTGGTGTTTTTATCTAACAATTTGAATGTCTGTAGTGGTCTCTTACATGTGCTTTTTCAGAGGTCAACCATGACTTTATGGGCCTGCAATGCTACAAACCCTAGCAGGACTTGTCCATTTTTGCCACATTTTTTGCTTAATTTGAAAATACCACATGCAGTTTACACTGTGTCATAGTTTCATGATGAACTGCAAGAAAGAGTCCAAAATATGTTTGATTATTTATGAGACTCCACAGCGTGCTCTTGAGCACAGTATGGACATGCATTTTCCAGCCCAGGGAAGCCAAGAGGTCTCATCAATAGGTTCACATGCCTCACTACAGACTGTCTTCAGAAGTCCCTTTTTTCCAGGCTGGAGTAGAACCCAATTAGAAAGCACCATTTAGTCAATACCACCTTCTGCCTTGATGTGTTAGTTTCAGATACAGGGCTTGCTGTCTAGCTGTCTGTTTCCTGCATTCTGAAATACTGTGCATAGTTCCCATACCCATGCATTTGAATTCAGCAGCACTCAGCTGTTAGAAGCAGCACAAAACACAGGCAAAAGCAACAGCTCTGTAACACTTTGTCGTCTGTTTATTTACCTAGCTTCTTTTGTTGGCCTTATGATCCAGGATGCTAGTCTGGGTTATTCGAAAGGTCAAGCTGACCTACCTATTAATTTTCCTTTGAAACAGAAAACAGGGCATATCTTTTAGCCATTAGTGCTCTTAGCAAAGGCTACTTAAATGCCAGGCTCTAATTCCCCTCTATGAGGGGGACTTTTAGAGAAAATTACCCTGTTATGTAAGATTTCAGGCTTCATCCTCTGTGTGGGGGGAAGGAAAGAGGTGTGAGGCCTGCAGCTTTTAGCCCTGAAGCATTCCGCAGAGACTATGACACACCATAAGCAGATTAGGGATAGGTTGGGTCACTGTCCTTTAGTGAACCCAGCCAGGCTGGGGACTAGATCAGTTACCCCTCCACCCCCTAGGGCAGAAACTCAGCATGAGACTCCAGACTTGAACAAAGGCCCCGCAAGCTGGAGGAGTGTAACTAGTACATTCATAATGATTAAAGTGTGTCTACATGTGTTTTCAGGACAGAAACATCTACTCTTTAATAAAAATCAGATTGCAATACAATGTCATTACGAAAAAGAGAAATAAAGGATTTTGTACTCCCATATAATACATATGGGACAAATTATTATTCCACATAAGTACTTAAGATGTAAATTCTCGGTGACAGCTAGACAAAAGGCCTGGAGCTTAGAACAAATGCAGAGAAAGTAGAGCATTAAACAGACGAAGCAGCTGAAACCAGATAAACTTTCATATGTGACATAGCCATTGATGTGACCTGCCATTGATCCACAGCTGCAGAGTAGCCCCGTGTCACACCTTCTTTGTGTGTGTGTGTGTGTGTGTGTGTGTGTGTGTGTGTGTGTGTGTGTGTGTGTGTGTGTGTGCCGGTGCATGTGCGCTTTTTGTGTATGTTTGCATGAATGAGAGTGCTGCAATAGCCAAAGGTCTGTACTCCCATATTTCCCTTGGGTGCTACACAAGCACTAAATAATTATAATCCCACTCAATTCATATAAATCTATTACATTAAATATCTTAATACATGTGACCAAGCTTTTTCCTTGGTAATAAGAGTCCAGTGTGGGAATGCTGAAATAACAGTTTTTGACCGTTCTTGGCTACCAGTTGTCCATGTAGTTTCTGAGTTTATTAGATTGTATGTACTACGTGTACTATAGTTAAAATGAAATGAACGTCGTTATATTTTGCTTTCATCGCTGTTATTAGTGCACAAAAAGCAGCTTCCTAACAGGTGTCAAGACTGCAACAGTGTTCCAGAAATCAGACAGTACACCTCAACACATGAATCCTCATTTTTGACACAATCTGTTGTGCAATTTTGTTTCTGGATGTGTGCGTAGGGTTAGGAGTGTCTATGTGCGGGTGTGCCAGTGTGTGTGTGTAATGAAGAGGAGCAGAAAGGATAATGATTGTCCAGAGGTCAGCTCAGAGAAGCTTGTAGCTCTTCTTAATGGCCTCTCCTCTTCAGATAAGCTTTGTTCTACAGGCCAAACCAACATGATACATGCGCTGAAACCTGCCTTAATGTTCTTTTCTGAGAAAGCTCGATCAGGGGAGAGGTGTGCAGGGCAGTGGATGGGGTCAGCTGCCAGGCGGGAGATTCGGGGGAGAGGGTTGTGAAGAAGCAGGAAGTGATGACTTTCACCCCCTTACCCTTGGGAAGCTAATGATGCCACAAAGCCGCCATTGTGCCGTGGTCAGCCCTCTTTAACACTGATAACAAATTAGCAGGGCTACAGATTAAAGCAGTCTAAGCCACATGGGAGCAGCCGAAAGGTAGCCATGAATCTTCCCCCATAATTCCTCTCCACCTGCCATCTCTGGTGTGGAGTCTCAGCATTAAGGGATAGCTAGAGGGAAGAATGAGGAATGGCAAAATGTTTTGTTTTTTTTGAACAATGAAGGGGACATTATCGCCTTGAGAGGCAACACAAAATGTCGGTGAATAATATCAGAATCTACAGTGTTCCCCCTGAACACATTGTGCTCCTTAATTCTTGAATTACATCTACGAGATTAATGTAGCAAAGAAGTTCTGGAAGCTCAAGCCACACCATGTAGCTCTGCAAAGCAGCCATGCTAAGCGGACATGCTGCTCAATTTTTTTTACAGTATGACACTGTTCACAAAAATGGACAAAACCATGTCCTATAGCCAAAGACACAGATATTGGAATAGCTTCTTGAAAAAGTATCACTATACTTCCATATCTGAGATAACACATCCAACTGACCATGCCTTACCAACCTCTTCCTATTCATTTTGTCTGCTTATCAAAAATTCTCCTAGTTCTGATTTCTGATTCCTTAAGCTTCTTTGCTCTAGCTCCAATAACTATATGAAAAGCATTATGTGTCATGCTGAAACAGTTACACTATATACACAGTACTGTGCAAACATTTGGGCAGGTGTGGACAAGGTGCTGTAAACAAAGAACGCTTTCAGAAATATAAATAATGATTGTTTATTTTATCAATTTACAAAATGCAAAGTGAGCGAACAAAAGAAAAATATAAATCAGATCAATATTTGGTGTTACATGAAGAGACAGAAGGATGTGAGGAAGCTACATCCACAGAAGATCTGTGGTCAGTTCTCCAAGATGTTCGGAACAACCTACCAGCTGAGTTCCTTCAAAAACTGTGTGCAAGTGTACCTAGAAGAATTGATGTTGTTTTGAAGGCAAAGGGTGGTCACACCAAATATTGATTTGATTTAGATTTCTCTTTTGTTCATTCACTGCATTTTGTTGATTGATGAAAATAAATGATTATATATATATATATTAACCATATAGGAACAATTACTATCCTTTTTAAACGGCTATTCTCAAATACCAACAAACTGGACTATTTGAATTATTCTAGCCAGGCTTAACAGCAACAGCAGCAGGCGTCTTATAGCCTGAATGCTGAACATACTTTTTCCATTTTTATGGATAACAGTATGCTATAAAGTTTCAGTAACCACAGGCCAACTCTATCTATGGGTATTTAACTTGCCATGCTTTGAGGCGGGTACATGGTGATTTAGATCTGCACTAGCTGATCTATAAGCTTCTGTTAGTTGTTAACTAGCCTACATTATCCACGTAGCTGCAACATAAATCTACAGAAGCCGACTTCATACACCAAGCACGCCTTGGCTGATCGACTACATTTGGGGCAAGGGAAAACTGCACCCTTTTGATTTTTTGCTGAACTATTGCTTAAAGCTACTGCTCCAAGGTGTTCATCATTAGATGAAGTGTGGACTGCTGCAGGTCTGCTATCTTCACTCTCAGGACTCAGCTCTCATCCAGGCTTTCATCAAGTCTCTCACTGCTCAGATCGAATCGCATGAAACTTACACCACGCTGCGAGGGTTGTGTATGTGTGTGCATCCTGCCCCAGACAGGCGATATTGGTGTGTAAGAAATCAATGTTGTATTTTAATTTTGATGTCAGTCACGGCTCACTTTGTCCTCCAGGCTCGAGCGCTACAATTCTTTTCCTTCTCCCTCCTATTGGACAACATAATTTGAAATGGGTCTCAAAGGAAATCTCCCATTGATCTGACCTGTCATGAATGTGACCGTACTGTAAATGGATTGGTTTCTTGAGAAACAATAAAGTTCACCAACATTACGTTGTGTACTGTACAGTCTGCTCAGCTGTGCAGCTGTTGCTGAGGATTACATTGTTGGATAACTGTTAATAAAGCACTCTCACTCATGTAAAGGCTCACAATGTGACAGAACATCTTAGCATGTTAACACAGCAAGGCACATGGATGTGTAGTATAGTTAAGCTTATGCTACAGGGAGGGTCATGCGTGTTTTTACACAGTTTCAGTGGGGATGCATCTGTCTGGAATTTGTAGCATAATGCCATAATTTCCAATATTTTTAATGCACGCGTCTGCTCATAAAGCAATACACTCCAAAATAAAATTAATTTAAAGGAAGAAACTGGGATTACTATATGCCTGGATTTCAAACATTCAACTCACATATAACTCTTTTGTGTGCATTTCAGGAATATACAGCACTGTGCAAAAGTTTTAGGCAGGTGTGGAAAAAATGCTGTGAACAAAGAATGCTTTCAGAAATGGAAATGTTAATGAAGT
The DNA here is from genome assembly GCA_017165825.1 of Hepsetus odoe. Classification (NCBI taxonomy): domain Eukaryota; kingdom Metazoa; phylum Chordata; class Actinopteri; order Characiformes; family Hepsetidae; genus Hepsetus; species Hepsetus odoe. The sequence continues at coordinate 19,418,954 of CM029366.1, read as the reverse complement.
GTTAATCATTAATTTTCATCAATCAACAAAATGCAGTGAATGAACAAAAGAGAAATCTAAATCAAATCAATATTTGGTGTGACCACCCTTTGCCTTCAAAACAGCATCAATTCTTCTAGGCACACTTGTACACAGTTTTTGAAGGAACTCAGCTGGTAGGTCGTTCCAAACATCTTGGAGAACTGACCACAGATCTTCTGTGGATGTAGGCTTCCTCACATCCTTCTGTCTCTTCATGTGATCCAGACACACTGATGATGTTGAGATCAGGGCTCTGTGGGGCCAGAAGAACTGATGCTGGTTTGAAGGCAAAATGTAGAAACACCAAATATTGATTTGATTTAGATTTTTCTTTTGTTTGCTCACTTTGCATTTTGTAAATTGATAAAATAAACAATCATTATTTATATTTCTGAAAGCATTCTTTGTTTACAGCATTTTGTCCACACCTGCCTAAAACTTTTGCACAGTACTGTATTTTCAGCAATAAAGATGCTCTGGTTTTCTAGGAAAATCTGAGAAAGAACCAAGGTAAATTAGGACCACCTTTAGGACTTTGTGATTTTTGATTTTTGAATTTTAAATTAGAAACACTTTTTAAAAGGCAAAACCATGATGGATAGAGTTTAGTTAAGGGTTTGCTTTAGAAAATCACTGTTGAAAAAGTATGGCTCAAGACTAGTCAGGCAAACAATTTCTCCAGCAAATCTCAAAAAAGCAATCCATTAAGTCTTTTCAGCTAAACATTGCCATGGCAGACTTAAAAAATGTTTATTAACCTTTAATGTCAGCATTCGTAACATGTAAACATGCAAAAAATAGTGTTGCACTTTATTTGCAGACTGCGGATAACAATTCAGCAACTTTCTTCTGTCTTCTGTTCCTTTTTCCGAAGCGTCAGATTCGGAATAAATCCATGAATGTCAACAATTCGACAGCATTCAAAAAAAAAAACAGATCACATTTCATCATCCTTATAACATTATTAACTGGAAGCAAAGGTTTCTTATGAACATTTCCGTTCCAGAACAGTGCAGTACAGTTGGTTTACTTTATAATATACTTGTTTATTAAAAGTAAAAATTTTAATGAGATTTAATTATTTTTAACATCATTGCAATAATATTTAAGATCATTATTATTATTTTTTCTTTTACTAAGGTGCACAAGTTCTGCTCAAGTTTTCATTTATTTGCAGTGATTAAGTCCCACAGATTTGACACAAAGAGACAAAGAGGGGTAGAAAGAGATGTGATTGGAGCAGCTCAGTGTCAGTGTCGACAATGAAGCAATGGGCCATTGTGCCTGTTTAATCATTGGCCAAAACTGTATTCTTTTCTGTTTTTTTTGTTTAAAATTATACATTAATTTATACTGCTAGGAAATCAAACCCAGCAAAATGTAGAGTCATCATTTAACCAATAGATGCTGTTTGAAAGCTATATGAGCAGTGCTCACTTTGTTGATCCTGTTGCCCAATACTGTAATTCCACATAACAATATCCACATTATTGCAGATCCTGCTGAGAAGTCGTCTGAATTGAGAAACAGTTCCAGGCGTGAGACAGAGCTCTTTTTGTGTCCAGAGTCTACTTTTCTGTCTATAGTCAGAAAGTAAGCTGCATGAGAGAAGGAACACTGACTCGGATTACACAGTTAACATTAAAAGTCAAATGGACAAGAAAATATAGCCGTCTGCTTCTTGCTGATAAGGTCAAGTGTTTTTATGTTGAGGCTGATAAGAGTGATCTGACTTACTTAAGTGTATATTTCTTGTTGCAGCATCTTCAAATATATCTTGACTGCACCCACATTATTTTATTCCTTCTTCCAAGTATCATCTTGATTTCCAAGCATGTTAACGTTAGGTTAAAAAAAACACTCTACATGTCCATTCGTCTCTGACATTATTGGCGCGTTATTATTCATGAATAAATAAGGTTATACATTTCAACATAGTTTTTCATTTGTGTGTTTTTCTCTGCTTTTTTGCATTTTTGATCCCAATTTTCATCACAGTTTGCCACAGTTTAGAATGTATATAGGAGACATGCATGAATCCACATCCTGATATTGCATAAAAAAGATACCTGCATGTATGTGTGTGGGGGGGGCAGAAACAGATCAGGGCTACTCTTGGTTTATAAATGAATGTCCCCCAGATAGGAGTCTCAGCTAGAAGAAAATCTTCAACCTCAGCATATCTTATGGCTCATTGTGCGTGTAAAGGAGATACATTGTCCTCATCACGAATGCGGCTCTAGTGCACCGGCGTCGAGGTTCATCGTATGAAAACTAGAAGCACTACTAACAGTTTGAGCAATGGCAACAATTTCCGCATCATTTTTCCTTGGGGTGGCATGAAATGAAGAATATTTTGCTACATATCGTGGTTGCAATAAACCCTGCCAAACAGTACTGGGAAGCCCTGATGAGGTTAATGATCATCCAGTGCTGTTTTGGCTGAAATCATTTGCTGGATGACGTAAAAGGCTATGATTCATCGGGATATCCCAAGGACCCGGGTGACTGCTGAGGATGCTCACAGCACACAATAAACCATCCACTGATTGCTTAGAGTCTCATCTGCATATTGCAGACATCTGCAGTATCACTTCTGCGAAAGCCAATATCGTAGTGATGATTAACAAACAATATATTGGGCAGCCCTGTTGACCCAGTTGTGCTGGCAAGTTGTACCTTCTCTTTGGAAGACACGATAACACTGTTTCTGTTGTCTTTCTACAGCTTGATGCTATTGAGGGTTAAATGGTGGGATTGCAGAAGAGCAAAGAAGCACTCAGTGTGGAAGGAATGCATACATTTAATTTGAACTTGTCAGGAGGTCACCAGAGCTGCAGAGAAACAGAGATTAAAACTCATCTTCAGTAGCCTGATTATTTTCATCCCCAGATGCCCTCTCACTCATAGAAACACATGCACGCACACTTATGCACAGGGAGGAGGGTTGAGAGAGAGCCAGAGAGAGAGAGAGAGAGAGAGAGAGAGAGGAAGAAGAGTGAAAAAAAAATAAAGGAAGGAGAGAGAAGCAAATTAGACAGAGAGTAGGAGAGAGAAAGAGTGAGAATCAGAGAAAGATGGAATCAAAGGAGAGAGACAAACAAAAGAGACAGAGAGAGAGAGAGAGAGAGAGAGAGAGAGAGAGAGAGAGAGAGAGAGAGCTCATTTTATAATGGTATTGATCCAGAATTGCAGAAAGGCTTTACCCAGCAGGTAATCGGAGAGGTAAGAGCTTTAGATTGAAATGACGAAGCCGTGGTTTTAACATGCCGAGACTGACACCCAACAGCACGCAAGGACTTAGCATTGAATTTCCATGAAGTGTGTGCATCGCTCCCACATGAATAAAATGTAACTATATTCAAAGCTGAAATATAGTGTGTGATTTGTCACGTCAGAACAAAACACTTGCCTTTACTCATTAACCTGTTACTTTCATGAATGCTGTGACTGAAATAAGTGGCTCAGATATTGGAATGATATATGGAATATATATTGTGTATATTGTGTACTGTTAGTAAATATTCTGTACACTTTCTGTATTGCAAATTCTTTATATATCCAGTAGATTATTTGCATTTTGTCTATAAAATATAATACATGATATATATAATGTCCAGAGAGGGTCAGTTACAGTTGTTTGAGAGAGGACGATTATATTTGGAGAAGGATGTTGAGGATGGAGCTGCCAGGAAAGCGGAAAGAAGGAAGAACGAAGAGGAGGTTTATGGATGTGGTGAGAGAGGACATGCTGGAAGTCAGTGTGAAGGAGGAAGATCCAGAGGAAAGGAAGAAATGGAGATGGATGATTATCTGTGGCGACCCCTAATGGGAGGAGACAAAAAAAGAAGAATATTGTCCATAGAGGGTCCCCAATGGCTAGAACTAATTTTGTGTTAACATATTAGACCAGTTAACCTGATTCTGATTCTGATTCCTTCTCCAAACTGAAGCCGTCTCAACTAAAATATTATCTTTTGGTTAACTTCCTTCTGCAGTTGTGTTGACATATTATATTTTATTCATGTGGAGATGCAAATTTGAATTCAGGGCTTCCCTTCTCTTCCGTGTGCTTTAACAGAATTCCTTATGAGGAAAAGAGCATTGCAGGTTTCATGTGAAGCTCTTGCACCTTGTGAGTGGATGGAAAAAGCTGTGAGCAGATGGGTGCTGTGTGGAGTGGGGTGGATGTCACAGAGCCGCCGCTCGCGAGAATCTAAATCAAGGTTAGGCCTAATCAAAGCCCCATGACAGCTTCACCTGCCATGTCGCTGAGATTGACGCAGGGGTAAAATTCCCTGCCCTTCACTGCTCCCACGACCCTTGTGTCTTCTCTCCAGAATTTTCTCTGTGAAATGATGTAGAAGCATGTGAGCAAGTTGGCCATGCAGCAACAGCAGAGGGGTGTTCCTTAGGAAACGTGTCCTCTGTCTGATCAACTTCATTATGTGTTACAGAGTGATGACATGCTTCAGGAATCAGGGACGCTGCAGTGCACTTACACACACGATGGCAGCTTATTCTCAGTCTTCCAGTATTCAGCAGCATCCATCATTTACCACTGCAGTATGCTGCTCATCTTAAAGATAGATAGATGGATAGATGGGTGGGTGGGTGGATGGATGGATGGATGGATGGATGGATGGAGAGATAGATAGATAGATAGATAGATAGATAGATAGATAGATAGATAGATAGATAGATAGATAGATAGATAAGCAGGCAGGCAGACATTAAGGAGAGATATAACCAACACTATATAAATATAAATGTAAATATAAACTGGTATCTGTACTTCACTTGACTATCTATTTTTCATGTTTTCATGTTTCATGTTCGACAATGTGAAACAGAAGAAAGGGAGACTCGACCGAAGATCAAATGCGTGCTTATCATGATGTGTGTGATGAGAGCGCCAGTATCTTAATGGGAGAAAGTGAAGCAGTATAGTCGTCCTTTGAATGACATTAATGCGGTGTGAGGTCTTTAATTTACATTTTTACTGAGTAAATAAGTTGCGTCAGTACTGTTACTTTTACCAGAGTTGTTCTTTACACAAGTATTTGTACTGCTAAAGTAACGGATGTGTAAACTTTTGCCACCTCTGCACTTTGAATGGCAAGCATTGGTAAACTTCAAGTTACTTCATAATATGCTCAACATGTTCTTATCTTGTATTATTATGCATGACCTTAAAGCTCTCTGTATAAAAAGGGACTTAACATCAATTCTAAGTAGTTTAGCTTAAAAAAAAAAGTTGAATAGATCATTTTTCATTACAAGTGACAAAATATTACATCTTCTTTATCCAACTTATCCTAATGGCCATGGGAGTGACTTGGGCATTGCACAGCTGTATGATTCTCTTACTGAACATTCCTCTTCTCTCTTGTCCTCCTCTCCCCTCCCCTTTTCTCTCCAGCTCTCCTTTGTTCTCCCCTTCCCTAACTCCTGCAATCTTGTTATCAAGGAGCTGCAACTGGGCGAATATAATCAAATCGGGACACAGAAAGCCGTACAAATGAAAGTTCTTTTCAGCTTTGGTTCGAGCTCGGCCGGCCGTATTTGCATTATTGACCCCACGTCCCTATAGTGAGAGCTCCTCTGCGTGTTTGTTTGGCCGGATTACTGTAGCTATTACAGAGAAAATGGCCCTGTCCGTCAAAGCGCTCAAGCGGTGTATCAACAGCTCCAGCAGCCCGGAAGATTTTGCAGGTTCACATGACGGATGGGGAGCGCTGGGTTCAGACACTGAAATCTCAGTTAGAAACAGGATTTCTACGCAAGCGTGAAATATTTGCGGCTCTAGTCTGGATTTAGAGCCCTGTGGACAATTGTTTGGCAGAATTTTTTCCCTCGCTTGCTCATTCACATGGGTCAAAATGAGAGCGTCATCTCAGTGCTTTGTCCCGGACTGCTGAACGGATGGTTATGAGGAAAGAGATGGGGCCAGTGCTAGGGAGGGGGAAGTTAGCAGGGGTGAAATGAGGCTAGCAGAGGCCTTGAGATGTGAGAGAAAGAGGAGGACGAAGGATGATGGGGGCTTTACATCAAAAGCTGACCCAATCAGGCCCCGTCCTTCATGGGCCCCGGGTCTTATCGCTCCTGCAGTAGCTTGTTAACCACTGGGGGAGATAGTGAGAATGTGGGGAGATGTGTTTTTTTGTGCCTGAAGAGGTAATTTGTTATCACGTGGACAGCTAGCGTTTGACAGCATAATCTAATGGCACCATCTACAAGGGCTGATGCTCTGTGCCCCCATTGAGTCCTGCATTGTTACGCATAAAATGATGTCATGCGCATACTCAGTATATTGAAATGGGTGACCGTCTTGCTTTAAGAGTGTGCATTATAGTGCTTCCCTTACTCTATAGTTCAGTATATAGGCAGCAGAGAGATACCATCATCATGGGCTGCCATATGGAGAACTTCCATAAAGCCATTGCTTTCAGTTTAATGGCCATTCCCTGCCAGCAGTCAGGAAAAAATATCTAGGATTCATTCAGCCTTTGATAACCCTAAAGAATGACCAGCAGCGGTACTACATTGTGGATTTGGTCATTATCCCCTCGGTTGACACTGTTGTATAAAAATCCATCAGTGCACCTGAAGGCGGTGATTCGCCTGCATCGATTTTAGAAAGTTGAAATCAATTCTAATCGAATGTCAAAGTATGCCACTCATTTTGGCCAAATAAAACTCTACCCTTTTCCAACAGGCTAGGAGTATTGTTTTCCGCTATATGTATTTTGTTAAGAGCGAAAAACATGTAATTAACTCAAATTGTGGTGAAATGTGAGATTTCATCATTGTCAGGTCAGAGATTTACTCCCTTGGATAATCTACAGAGCCTCCTTGTTTGCTTTCTGGCTGCCTTACACTGGGGCTTTCTGTCTGTATCTTTGTCTGCCATTGTTGGTCCAGGAATCCAGACATCAACCCCCTCTACAGGTACAGTTGGAGAAAGGTCAGGAGTGGAGGTCAGCCCGCCTCCCAGTCAGGGCATAAATCCACAGCCACCTAACAATGGGCCTCTCCATGTGGGGGTGAATAATGACACCCCGGTCAAGCCCAACCGTGCCCTGTGTCCGAATGATAAGGCAAATATAGTTATAGCAGCAGCGTAATAGCCCAGCTGAACCGACTCGCTGCTTTGTCTGTGTCATGGCTGACGCTCTGTCCCCGCTTAATAATTGATACTGAAGATCAATGATCATCAAGGACTCAAGTATAAGCCAGGTTTAGAGCCCACACAACTCTGGGTTTTTAATAGTCTTGTGATAATCACTGTTAAACGCGTTGCGTGGGAGGCTCGTGGTGTTGGTTGTCATTAGAGTGATTATAAATGCTCTGTTGCCGAGGATAATAGAATTCTTGAGCGGTTTGTCAGTGCGAATGTAAACATCTTTTAAATAAGCACTTCCTTTCTTTTGGGCAGATGTCAATGTATACACAATTAGTGAAGAGCATTGTCATAAAGGGTCCATTTCCTACATTTTTATTGTTCTTTATTATTTCCCCCGAGGCACACATGCGAAGTGTATGTGCTTTTATGTGCTTGCAATAGTCTTAATTCTTGTTGCCCCTGTTTTCCAAACTTTCTTTACCCCATAGAAGTGTGTTGTTCAATCTGGTCTTCTTTTTCCCTTTCCATTCACATTGTGGATTAGGATGGAGCAAAAACATGGACCATCTGGGAATCCCTAAAAGCTGGTTTGAAGTCCGCTGCATTAGAATGAAACAGGCTTTAATAGGTGTTTATATGTAGATGTGTAGGTTTTTGTTTTTAGAGATACTGACAATGAAACTAACGATGCTTAGTTACTTTTTCACTCTTGTTTTTAAAAATATTTTTTAGAATATGAACTTTATGAAGTTCCTCTTCATGCTCTTTTGTGTTTATTTGGAATAAATAGCATCTGAAATACTGAAAATTGTTATATTTCATCAAGTATAGGTCAACATCAGTACATTGTTGTTGTTTTTTGTTTTTTTTTTTTTGTTTTTTGTTTTTTGCAGATGATTTTCATATGCTCCACTTCTGTGACATTTCTCCTCTGGCTGACATCACATGTTTTTATTTGCACTTTTATCATCATTATTTCTGCTCTTTGCCAGATCCCTTCAGCTCCAGACACTGATACATCTGGCAAATGCCACAGTGAGGGATGTCACTTATGCATAATTGTCATGTGTGTGGGTCGATGCTCTTTTGACGAGGTGAAAAGGGGAATGAAAGGAGAGGGAGACAGAGTAGGGTTAAGCAGAAGAGCATGGGGAAAAGGAAAAAAAGAAGCACACACGAGGAAAGAGCCCACTGCTCGTTAGTGAAAGGCCTTCATAGCGTCGCTGAACGCGGTGTTTTATTTCACTGAATGCGGTGTGTTATTTCACTCGTTGCTGCATGAAGAAGAGGTGCGATTGCACTTATGATTTCAGCCTTTTGTCTTCATTCTGGTCTCAGTCAAAAAATGCCCTTACATTCACTGTCCATACATTCACTGTCCCCGGTTTATAATCTCTAACAAGTAACCTACTCTCAAAAGCAATGTAATGAACTAGTGCTGTCCCGAGCTCGACCAGTGAATTCATATCCGATCCAAGCTTTTATTTCTTTTTCACTTTCAGTAAAATAAATCTGTAATGTTAAATCCAACACTGAATGTGTTCTGAGATTATTTATACGTTTCTTGTGTTTGATTCAAGCATGGTTTTTAGTCACCACGAACGATCCTATGATGCCTTGGGTTGACCAATCAGAAGCTGCGTGTTAAACACATTGCACAATGAAATAACAACATTGATCCCTTTGCTTAATCTATAGGTCTGCACAATTAAAGTGAAAGTGAAGTGACTATTTGTTATTGCATTTAACCCAAACACACACCAGGCAGCAACAGGCAGCCATAACCAGCTGCCTGGGAGCAATGATTGGGATGGTACCTTGCTCAAGGTTACCTTAGGCCAATCTACTGGTCTGGGATTTGAACCCATGATCTACCAATCCCAGGGCCTAGACCCTATCCACTAGGCCATCACTGCCCAAATTAGGGCAGAACCCAAAATATTAGCAGATGTAAAATATAATGTGCTTATACAAGTCAATTTCAGTCAAGTATGCACAGTATACAATAACACAATACAGCGCAGCAAAGCAGAACAGAGTACAACACACCCAGCGCAGAGCAGACCGCTTCTTCTTCTTCTTTTTCTTTCGGCTGCTCCCGTTTAGGGGTCACCACAGCGGATCAACTGTCTCCATTTCTTCCTGTCCTCTGCATTTTCCTCCTTCAAACCTCTCACCATGTCCATAAACCTCCTCTTTGGTCTTCCTCTTTTCCTCTTTCAGACTGCACTGTGTTTTATACCCCAGAGAGATACATGTCTGCTGTGTGGACTCTTGTCTGTTCTTTAGTGCAAAATAAAAAACAAACCAACAATATCAGCATTTGAACCGACAGTACCACTACTTTTTGTGGCAGGTAAAATGTGAGAAAAACCAAAATGTATCAAATGAGAGTGTGTAACATATGAAAAAATATATGGACTTTAGTGCAGCAATTTAAAATAACTGGTATCACCAGACAGGAAGGTCTGTCACACTGGACCATAAATACCTCAAAAAATTGGGTGCCAATAAAAAATAAATAAATAAACACAACAACAAAAAAAAACACAACTGTGAAAGCCAAGTGGTTTTACAGCATTAATAAGCAATCTGGCACATAATTGTGTAGTTGCATTATCTATGAAAATGTAACTTGGGATTGGAGAGCTAAAATATGGATGGGGACGTCCCTGTTATTTTCCATTAATGGAGTATTATATCGTCTAATGCTGCAGCATAATCTTATCTAAGTGTGCAGCGTATTCATTGCAAATGCAAATTGGATTCAGTTGATAGCAATATGACAGCAAACTCAGAAATGCGAATGAAATAGCTATCACTCATCGTAATAACAGCTGGTGAGTACTCTGTACTCTTGCACAGGAGCACAATTAGGGTTATTGTTGGCCACGCTTGTTTCTGGCAAATGTAATACGATTTGCTTGTGTTTGCTTTAAAAAAGTGGCGCTTCAAGTCCGATTAGTGTGTTGACAATATAATCTGTCAGGCACTACCATGAATGCATACTGTAAACAAGCAGCCAGCGTGCTACACACTCCCCCAGGGACTAATATAATTCACTTCATTCATTTATTTGTTTGTGCATTGCTAATGTCCAGATCATGCTTAATTAGTCAGTCCATCAGTCACGTTTTTCACTGGTCCTATTGTCCAGGGAGCGTGATCAGTGTGATGCTGATAGCACTATCGAGGTCTTTGTTTGCCTTGTAAACATAAAGAGAATGTTTCTGTGCGTGTGTGTCTATCTGCACTACTGATGGGCTTTGACCAGCATTCTGAAGCATCCTGATTAATATGGCGTTTCATTTCATCTAGGGGCGTACACATCCCTCGGACCCTCCTCCTAACCCGACACAAACACATACGCAGAGGCAGTCACTGCGTGCAGTGCTTTTGGCCAGAAATTTTGACCAATTTTGAGATTTATTGGTATGTGAAATTTACCAGAATGAATAGAAAGAGGAATGGAAGGAATTTGTGGTCTGGATCAAAGAGTGCAGATATCCAAACTTTAGGCCCACAGTGTGTGAGTGTTAACACTCAGTATTGTTGGCTTGGTCAGGAATACCCCTTAGACGGGCTAGAAAATTACTACTGGAGCAGATGGTCTAAACGCTCCAGTTCATATGACTCGTCTCACGATGAATTTTTTCTATCGTTTTTATATCAAAGTTGCAATTTGAAACAATTTTAAAAGTATCGCAATTTTGAGTATTTGAAAAATGATTCATTTAAAGAAAATCATCACATTTAAATTGCATTGGAAACACTGCAAAAACATTCCGTTTTTCTAAAATTGATGAGCCCTAGTTCAGCCCTAGTTCCTAGTTTCATAGTTTCACTCTTATACTCAGTCAGTGCGAGTGGGAGTTGTTGTCGGGGCAGGAACATCAGTGGGCTGCATATTATGCATACTGTTCATATTGTCACATCCCAGGCAGAGCTAAACCAAAGGGGTGCTGCATTATAACGATTTCATCCTCATATGCAAGCCAGAGGCTGATAAGCTGATTGCCAACTGCTCACTTCACTTCACAGCTACACAAACTGAAGCAGCATCATGATTTTAAAAAATCCCCATGACTAAATCTATTACATGCTGTTTAATTTTTTACTTCACTGAATTATATCAGCTGATGCTGTCTGTTTTATCAGTGTTATCAGTATTGGAATCAGTATTGCTGATAAATAAATGCTTTTTTCATAAACAAATCTAACACGCGTGCACACACACACACACACACACACACATACAGCAGGGTGAGGAACGATAGCAATAAGAAATCTTTTTCTTTCTTTTTTTCTCACAGTTTCCCTCACACATGGGGTGTGATGTACCACACTGTGTGAAAGTCTTGGACACCTAAGCAAAGTGTTTATAATCACTTTTTTAGCAGTAAATGTGTTTTTGTCAGTAAAAACACAACATTTCCTTAGAATAAATGCAAACAAACAGAAATCCAGTAATCGGTAATAAACCTTAAGACATTGTTGTCTTGTGAACTGTTAGAAACCACAATAGTTTGGCCCCTGACACCTCACCAACAGCTTCAGCCATTGAAAGGTTTCGTTATTGAAGTGGGAAAATGTAGTATTTAATGAAACTACAATTTAAAGCAGGAGGAGAGATAATGCTTAAGCAATACTGCATTGTTGCCATGTATAATCATTTATACCATTTTTTTTTCATTTGTATTTCTCTGTGTCTTTAAAGAACTTCAGTTGCATGTTGCTTTGTCTTAATATGTAGTGTAGAAATGATCCCTTTCTACCTCCTTATGCAAATACTTATGTGTTGCTTTGTTATGGCACTTTATGTACACATTTTGTGTTGTATTCATTTTAGTATTCGTAGTTTGAGCAAGTAAGCAATCGCTGTTTTTTAGCCTGTAGATGCCACAGCATGCTTTAAATTAAATGTGCCGTGTTGTATTCAATGAAACAAAAGAAACAATACACGAATAATGTGTATAATTGTCCACTGGAGAGAAAGAGAGAGAAAGAGAGAGAGAGAGAGAAAGAGAGAGAGAGAGAGAGAGAGAGAGAGAGAGAGAGAGAGAGAAAGTAGGGCTTTAACATGCAGCAGCTGCTGGTTGATCATGGCCACTGGGCACATGACACTGCAGTCTGAGCTCTCACCAGACGGGAGCCCTCAGGGCAGGGTGGGACAGCATTATCTGCCCATGTGTGTGTCTCTGTGTGTGTTCGTGCTCCTGGGAGTGACAGTACATTCAAAACAGCAATCTTACAGTGTTGAAAAGTGCTTTTAGTTAAACAATAGAAAGGGCTCCCACTATATTATTGATGCTTCTTGTCTACTAAGGCCTCAGTTAATGTCCAACTGCCCTGCCGAGTATTCACTGTTTCATAGTAACTGCTGCAAGCTTAAACACGGGCAAAAACTGCATAGTGTCACGTTTTAGCTAATTGTGTCCACACGGGTTGAAAAAAAGTTTGCAACCAACTTAACCACAGCTACAAAGCTGGAAATCTACCTGCTGTCAAAAAGTTTCATTTCAACTGCATACACAGTTTTACCACATTTATTTGACAAATTTGTGTCTCTCTAATTTAGTCATTTGAAGGGGATTTCTTCTCAGCGTTGCTATAAAATAGAGCTTTTGTGGCCAAAGCATGGATTGCTAACAAATTATGTGATATCCTAGATGCTCCACGTCTGTGAGTGGGAGTCATGTTGAGGCATTAGCAGAGAACCGTAGCCATCTATTAATGTTAGTCCTACTATCTTTCAAGCCTGTGACCGATTGAAATAAGGAGCTTTTATAGTCGATAAATGTTTCTGAAGGACAGGACTAAAGCACTACAAGCAGTAAATGTGATGTTTGAAAAAAGAGGCAAAACATTTTGAAGGATTTGATTAATCTAAAGCATGTATAGACGTCTTGGTGATCAGTTATTTATTAAAATTCCAGCTATATTAACTCCCCTAAATGACCAATTATTAAATTGTGATTTTGATTTTGGTTTAAAAGAATAGGAGTAATAGTTATTGTAGTGATGCTAATAAAAGTCATTTAGAATGCTTGAAATCCAAGTGTGCCAGCCAAGCTGCTTTGCCTTTTTCATTATAAACAGGCCGTGTAATGCATGTAGTGCTTTATTTTGTTGATCAGAGCCAAAGGTCTTGATTCAAAGCTGTATAAATTCTGGAGCTGCTGTGAATATGCAACAATCATGACCAGAACAAAACTGACAGGCAAAGTCAAGCACCCAAGGTGGAAAAGAAAAGTTTTATTAAGTTACCACATAAAGGCTGGCAGGCCTAATTTGTTTAAGAAGAGTTTGAGTTGAGTCGCAAGTCAATTAAGGGCGAGTTTAGTCATGAGTCTGTCAACGTGAAAGAGGAGGAAGCAAAGACTGGGGTCAGGGCTGGGTTTATGAGTTGTTAAAGTCAAGGTTAGGGTTAGAGTGGGAGTAAGGATTGCAGAAATGTTGTGTCTAATGAATGTGAGTTAGAGGCAATGTGAGCATTGTTAAAGTGGTTTGTCAAAACAGAGTGTTATCTGGAAAAGCTTAGAAAGTTCATTCTTGGTTGCCCTTGAGCATTCAGACCTTAGGAGGTTCCCAGGCAGAAACTAGGCCCACTGAACACTCGCTGGTCATTGGCAGGAAGAGGTAGGGTGAGGCGTGTGCAGTGGAGCAAGCAGCTGGAGGAGACACAGGGTGTATCAGCTTCGCTCTCCATAAAACCAGATTAATTCACACAGATTGTCCTCAATTAATCCTATTAGGGGCAACCAAATCTACAGACGAGAGCAGCCAGGCTTACTCTAAACTGCACAGCTGCTAACACATCCTCACTCACTCTCACTCCCACCTTCTTTGTTCTTTCACTTGCTTTTTCCTTCATTGTGTACTCATATTTGAACTGTCTAGGGTATAGCTGGACAGGATATATAAGCTTGTTGCCCTATTAGCAATATTATAGGCTCCAGCACCCCCTCGACCATGTTTCTGGTAACCAGTAAGATATTGGATGGATGGATGTACTAAAATTCACATTCTCTACAAAAAATATCAAGAAAGACATGTTTGGTGTGTGCACTCACGCTGTGTAGTCACACAGTGATAGAAGTGTATGTATTCCTATTGTACGAACTGTATGCCGATATCATCACCAACTGTCATGTTGTGATCTTAAATAAACATGTTTCTGTGGTTGACAATGTATGGTATACTGTTGACTATATACTGTATAAAGGGAAAAGTATGCTGAATAGATAAAACAGTAGACGTAGCAGCCATCGTAAAGCCTGCATTATGGAGTGAAAGTGACTGTTTGCCATTTTGAAACACAGCACGGCCTTCAGTGAACCACAGCGAAATGCATTCTATGCATTTAACCCATACACTCCGTGCAGCAGGGGGCAGCCATACCCAGTGCCCAGGGAGCAGTGTTGGGGACATATCCTTGCTCAAAACTCAAACCTCAGGGTAACCTACTGGTCGCGGGAATTGAACCTATGCCTATTCCTTTACCAATAGGCCAACACTGCCCATCGTATGATTGTAATATGATAGTATGTATGACTATTTCAGTAGTGCCATGTTCATGCCTTGTACGTGCCATTGGCGCATTTGGGCCTAATCCATGTTGAGCAGACTGTTTGCTAGTGCAAGGTGTTAGGCATGAGAATGATTGGCTCAGGCCATTGGGGTGAGGGTGAGCAGGCTTGGCCTGGTTGGCTGATTGTGAGCTGTCTGAGGTTATAACCCTGCCTCAGCTGCCCTGCGCAGGTATTCCAGGCTGACTAGCACCTAAAGCCCTATTAAAGAGAGCTAGGCTGGTCTTACTCACGGTAAAGCTCCTCTCCTGAGCTGATCTTGAGCGGATTCCTTGGGGAGAAGGTGTTAGGGTCTGAGTGTTAAGCAGCATGCTGCTGTAGTCAGGCCAAGGAAAGGTTACCTCCAGGCTTATTACTGAGTTATTCAACTCCAGGCCAATTATTACTATTCTTGGTATGGTCACGATTCTTTACAATAACATATATCTCACAATGCGAGTGCCTTGACGCGATATGATGACACAAAAGAGTCTATGTTGGTTGTCAAATGTTTACCTTCAAATTTGTGATTACTTTTTAATGCGTTTTTATTCAAGTTTATTTTAGTGAAAGTAACTATTTGTCATTGTGAAACACAGTACAGCAATCAATGAAACACAACAAAATGCAACCTCGGTTTTTTGGCCATACACACACGTGCAGCAGGGGGCAGCCATATCCAGCACCCAAGGATCAATGATGGGCATGGTACCTTGCTCAAGGGTATCTCAGGGAAACCTAGTAGTCTAGGATTCTAACCTGAGACCTTCCAATCCAATATATATATATAGTTGTATGGCTTGGCACCATCATAGTTCCATTTTTACTAATATTAACAGATTTTATTACTGAGGTTTTTAAAACAAATTTAAGGGTAAATATTGACCAAACATTTTCTAAGGTCATTCTATTCAACTATTACACAAATAGCACAACTTGAACTATTTGAGCAGGCAAGGTAATGGTTAACCTGATGTTGGATGTGGTGAGGCTACATGGTGACACAGATGAGGCAGCCTGGGTCCTTTCTATGTGGAGTTTGCCTGTTCACCCCGTATCTACATGGGCTTCTGCCCAGTGTCCTGGTTTTCTCCCACTGACATGCACATCAGGTGGACTGGAGATGTTAAATTACCGCCTATATGTGAGGGTTTGTGTTTGTGTCTGTGCTGTGATGGACTGGCGACTTGCCCAAGTTGTTTTGACACCTTTTGCCCTGTGAGCATTGGGATAGCCTCCAGCACCCCCGTGACCCTGGTTAAGTAAAGCGTCTCAGATGATGGATGAATATTGTAAACAGCAAACTCTCAGACTCAATATCGTCACAGTAATATTGTGAACGCAGCCTTTATATTTAGGTATTCTTGAAAGGTTTGTTATTTAGCAACTACATGGGATTAAGTTGCTACAGAGCATCCAGTTTGAAGGTTATTTAGTTATGAGAAGGAAGAGTACAGTTTAGGGAGATCATTATGTATAAGAACTGCACCTAAGCTCGTCCCAGAAGACATGATAAAAATGGAAAAAATCATTCCTTATTAGCATTTACAACTTTTCCTTTCCTTTACAATTTACCTAAAAAAAAAATTAAAAAAAAAAAAAAGCTTATAAAAAATGCATGTCTTCTTTATTCTGCCTCATCAATTTTCGTCTGCTCTGATTGCACACTCTGTGATAAAAAGTATTAGGTCATTTTACCTCGATCGTGTTTAACATGTGAACAGTCCAGTCTCTCTCTCTCTCTCTCTCTCTCCCTCTCTATCTATCTTTCTCTCTCCATATCACCAGCCATTCGTCTTCATCAGGCACAAGAAGTGACATGGCAGCACCCTGAATAATTGACGACGTGCTCTAATGATTGGCCGCTCAGTTAACAAAGTCGAGAGTGCGCTGGGTCAATGCGAGTGCCGGTGTCGGTTGTCATGCTCTGAGGTGATGTCACTGCCTCAGACACACTCCTCTATAACCCTCGTCACAGAGAAAGCAAGCATGAGGAGTTAGACAGTTATCCTGAGATCAAACATTTCAGCGAGCCATTCTGCTGAGACCCGCCTGTCACAAGTTCAAGCCTTGCTCTCAACAAAGAGAACATTATTGCTTGTGAATGAAGTGAAAACAATTATGGGGTGATTCTCTCGGTCATATTCGTGAATAATTGTTTACACATTGTGAGGAGCAGCGACCATTTCTGTATAATATCAGTAAAACAAAAAGATCAGACTAAAAGAAAAAAAGTTTTGTCGTCAGAAAAAAAAGGTTGAATTAGTATCTTTATATATTATATCACTATAAAATGGCATAAAACTATCTGGAAAAAAATGTCTGTCACTCTGCTCCGACCCATAAGCTCGCGCGAGGCCAGCAGCGCATGCTACTCCTGAGCTTTCATTCCAGACTTTATATGGGGCAAGTTGCACTTTAAGACTCCTCAGTAATTGAATCTCTGATAAGTGAGAGCCATTAGTAGATTGAATACAAGCCATCATGTCCGCCGTCATGTGCCTCTGCACTAAAACTGATAATGCGCTCATGTGAGGCCAGCTGCGAAAGTCAAATTCACCGCATTTGATTCGATTTGCTTTTCCCACGGCTGGTTCGGGTGCAGCCACTGTGGCTTACCCCACAGCTGCTCTGTTTGCTCGAATGTGTCATGGCAAATGCAAATTAGCTGGGTATAAAAAATGTATTCTGTTATTTTTTTTTTCTGCCCTTCGACTTTTTTCCTTTTCATCCCAACTAATTCAATCTGGAGATCACAAGTAAACCGCAGTGTTGCTTTCCTCAGATGGTAGATTTGAGAACAAAGAGCCCTAATAGCATGTGAGCAAAGAGCCTTTTCACTGCGATCATGTGCTTGAACATTTAGTTCATCTGGCTGCATCAGCAGACATTGTTATTAACCATTTTCCCCTTATGTGAGAGCCAGCCGAGCCCAGAAAAAAAAAAAAAAACAACAGATAGATAGATAGACACTCTAGATAGACATAGCTGCATGTGCAGTGTACCGTGTGCCTGTGGCCTGTGTACGAATGCATGGCGAGAAATGTGGGACAATGAGTCCTGGCTAATTTCAGATGTGGCCCTTCTAATCAGTGCAGCATGACTAGAGAGAAAAATTTTGCCAGTTTCTTTTTATCTTGGCCTCTTGCTTGTCAGAAAGATATTCCAATGCTCACTGAGTCATTTTCTTCACCCTCTGTTTAGTCTGCTGCGGTTAACCCTTTCCCTCCCCCTTCTCTGCTGGAGGTATCTTGAAAAATAACGTACTATATTCACTTCTCTTACCACCCCGGTCTCCTGAAAGTCTTTTCACCTCAGTACCTTTCTCATGGCAGCCACTTCTGCATGTTCTCCGGCCCTCCTCAACACTCTACAATGATCCAAAAAACACTCTCAAGTTAACAAAGGAGTTTTGAAAGGCCAAGTCAATTGGCAGACTTTAACCCAGTTGAACATGCATTTGATCTTCTGAAGAAGACTCCAAAGAGAGAAATCCCCAGCCTGAAAAACTTTAGCCATAGCAACTTTAACCAAGCATTGGTTATTTTTTTTAAATCTGGGTGGACAGTTACAGCAGGCACTGTGTCCTAACATATTCAGAAGTACATACTTCAGAAAATAAAAGCTGAAAATCTGCTCTCAACCCATATTCGTCTTTTGATCTCAGACCCAAATGTCTTCGGTGCATGGCAAAAAGCAAAAAGAAAAGAATTTGGCTTTTCTGTTCCAACAGTTTTGTAAAGAACTGTAGTTTAATTATTTCACTCTTGCAACTTTTTAATTACTTGGGTCTGAAATGTTTAGTGTTTCTTTTTCTGCATGTCCCAAAACTAGCTAAGTAGATGAATTTGAATTTATTGTGGTTGTGGGTCTTGAGCTCAATCCACAAGAGCAAAACCCTTGCAGTACAACATGAAAAATGGAGGCAGCTGGGCCTCATGTCCATTTATTTTAATGACATCTCTCATTTGCAAGACCTTAATTTCCCCTGGATCACCCATTGGCAAGCCCCTTGATTCTGCAGCCAATATTTTGTGTACATTGTGTGGTCGTTCCCTCTTTTATTGCTGGTTCACTCATAAATCCATTTCTGTTTCGGGCTCGTAACTTGTGGTGTCCAGTTCAGAAAAAGAAAGTGTTTCATTTTCTACAGTATGAAAGTGGTTGAGAATTTGCATGTCATAGTCCACTCTGAACACTCTTCTTCAGTGAGCGTGTGTGTGTGTGTGTGTGTGTGTGTATGACAAACATGACAGTGTCGCTTGTTCTCCTGGATTTCCTGGAATCCATGTTTATCCACCTGGTCCCCAAAGGCTTGTCTCCTGAACAGCACACTCATTACACTTTGGGCTTTTGACCTCTCCCAGCGCTAAAGGAGGTGGCTTTTTCCTTGCACACAGGCAGTTTCCCCCTGCAGGCAGGGTTCGGCTCAGCTGGGACACTGTCAATAGCTTCTGGCTCAGGTTACTGTGGGGAATCAGCATAACTAGCCTGCCACTCTGGGCGACAGTCTGGAACTTGATTGGAGATGACAGTGTTGCTAAGTGATGAACAGTGGAGCTATACTTTTTCCCTCCACACCTCTAGAGCTGCATTTAAAAAATTCATTAGGCCCTTTTGCAGCTGCTATTGGTAAGAACGCTTCCAAAAAAACGTTTTCAAAATGATGTGAGGGCTGTCTTCAGGACTAAGACGCAAATTATTCATTACTACATGGAACCCTATGAGAGGTCAAAGTAGTATCTTTGCGATACAAACATTGTGTCTGTGATCGTTACTTAAGTTGAAACTAAAATAATACTAATGTTATCAGATCATTCATCTCTATACCAGGCATGCCCAAATGTCTTGTCTGAGGAAACCAGCTGAACTGTGAACTGTAGATAATGTTCCACTGTAAGCGTACTGTGTCTGGTGTTACTAAAATACAATGAACAAACGCTTTAAAGGGGCAATAAATGTAATATGGAACAATAAAATGATAAATAGAAATGGTAACTTCCAATCAAATGCCAAAGACAGACCATTTTGGCCAATTGGCCATATTTGGTGTAGCTCATCTCCAAAGACACAGGAAACCTGCAATTCCTGTTTGAAGTTGAGGCTGATCCACCCTGCTGATAATTCTTCCACTTCTATTTACAGTTCACATGTAGGATGCTTATGGGGTGGTGTTGGTCTAGTGGAAGGTTATTCATCTATGGACCAAGACCCTACCACCACTGGGTTCCTGAGCGAGACCATTTACCCCATGTTGCTCCAGGGAGATTGTCCCAGTAATCTGGAAATGAAAGTTGCTCTGAATAAGAGCATCTGCTAAATGCATAAATGTACATTTCTTCCGATCTGATTAATAGTTGCTTGAAAAAATTTGATTTGCTAGTCACAGGTCAACACAGTCATCTATTTTCGCTCCTGTGCTCTTACCTTCCATGATTATTTCTTTCATTTATTTTATTACTCCAGCTCATCACGATTAACAAAGTAACTGCAGTGTGCAGTATGAAAGCAATCAGAGATAGTTTCTGTTTTCTATGTCAAATCTCATCCACCATCCATGTGCACTACACATCCAGCTGCTTTCAACAAATGCAGTCAAACACCCAGAGCATAAATGACGTTTGCTTTTTTAGTTTTGCAAAGAAATGGGTTATTTGTACACGTGTTATTTACAGAGTATTTTCAGTTGAACTTTTTATTACATCCAGCATCTGCCATCAGAAAAACTGAAGTTTGTTTGGCCCTAATTTTCACATTCACTAACATTACACGACTGAAGATGAAAGAAGCATGACTGAAGCACAAAAAAGAAATAAGTGAATTATTAAACCATCATAGTGTAACTGATTAAAAGTAGTTTACTTGCAGAGAAGGAAAAGTTATCTTTGATTGTTTGGTGTTATTTATTGTAATTTGGTTTTGCACTGCTCATGATTGGAGGATCGGGGGTTCAAACCCCTTCCCAATAGGCTGCCCTGAGGTACCCTTGAGCAAGGTACCGTCCCCGTCACTGCTCCCCGGGCGCTTTCAATAGCTGCCCACTGCTGCACGGGTTTGAGTGTGCATGGGTTAAATGCAGAGGTCCAATTTCGTTGTGGTTCATGTGTGCTGTGCCATGACCTCGCAATGACAAGGGTTGTCACTTTCACTTTCACTTCACTGAAGTGAAACAGACCTGCTTGATTGTTTTCTGACACTGTATCACCTCCTCACATCATCTATAAAAACGGAGAAAAGTTCAGGAAGTATTCCGGTTTCAGAATCTGTTTCTACTAATAGAGCACGCGTCAGATTTTTATGGACAACGGTATGTTCACAAAAAGCAAACTGTCGCTTTAAACCAAACCAAGATGCTGCCTACCTTTGGGGTTCAGTGGGTGATTTAAAGTGAAAGTGACTATTCTTGTCATTGTGAGTACACACAGCACAGCAAACCACAACAAAACTGGACTCCTGCATTTAACCCATGCGCACAAAGACTCATTGTGAAGCAGGGGGCAGCTATGAAAGCAGCCTGGGAGCAGTGACGAAAGCAGCCTGGGAGCAGTGACAGTATCCTTGCGCAAGGGGACCTCGGCAACCTACTGGTAAGAGGTTTGAACCTACAATCTTCCGATACTGTGGCCAACGCCCTAACCACTAGGCCACCGCTACTGACAAAGTGAAGTTTCATCGATACAAGTTCCATCGGTTGGGACTATCCCTGCTGATACGATCCCTGCTGATAGTCTTGTTTTCCTGGTTACATTTGCACTTTTCTGGAAAACTGATTAATTCATCTTCTTTCAACCCCATGGTTTCATGGCGTTTCATGCTCCGTGCTGTAATAATTGAACACTGCTTTCTTCCAATAATATGTAATTGAAGATATTAAATGATAACATACATGTTAACATATCATTTAACATATAATTATCATTATTTTATTATCATATCAACACAACATAATGTATCTATAACATATAACATATATCTTGAAACATATAGATGGCAGTTTTTGTTATAGTGCAATAATTGTATTGGGATCAAAAAGAGTGCATACATTTTTGTACTCGTGTACAAACTCAGGTGTGTGCAGCAATGTAGTCAGGATGCCTTATTCAGGTACTGTACGCCTTTTATTACTGTTAGCACATGAACTGAGGAATCAGCACTTTACTACTGTAGACACTTCAAACACGCTCTTCGTGCTCCTGGATATGGGTGCAATTTAAGCCCACCCAAGTAACTTCATGCTGTGTTGAAGCCCCATTGTTCTCCATGATGTTAGAGTAAACAGCAGCACAGTCATAAAGCACAGCCCCTGTTTGGTGGTTGCTCCCATGGCTTTGTTCTCCTTGCTTAACCCCTGTAGGCTGGAGGCCAGGCAGGGTCAGACAGCTGTGACGCTGACCCTTTGAAGTCTTGTACCGTGCAGTTCAGTGAGAGGGAGGAGTTTATGGACATGTTATATGCATGATTAAAAGAGTGGCCAGGTTACAGTTGCTTTGTAATTTGTAGTAATTTTGTTGATGGTTAATCCGCCTTCCTCTTCCATTTGCCAGCCCAGCCCAGGGCTTTTTTTGCAAAATGTCACTACATGAAGCTGGACAAACTAGACAAGATTGCCTGTCAGACAGTTTCCAAAATGCTTAATAGGAATGTGTTTTTTCCTTTTTTATTTGCATCTTTTTAATGTTTAAAAAAATCTATACATTTTATGATTTATGTTAAAAAAAAATTTTTTTACTTTTTTGTGATGCGGGCACTTCTAATCTCTCAAATGAGAAGATGTTTCATGTGTTCCTGGAAAAATACACTGAAAAGCTTTTGGAATATTTTTGAGGTTTGAATTGGGGCAACAAAGAAAACGCTTTTATTACATTTTTTTGCTTGTCAGTATTTGATTACAAATATTTTCTGAGTGATATAAAACCTGTTGACTTGCTTGATACAAGGACAAAAAAATGCCAAAATTAACAAAACTCATTGTATTTTGCAAGGTTTCTTTTTTTTTTTTTTTTTGCTAATTAACAAAGGAATTAGATGTACTTTTAAAGAATGTAAAACATTTGTGATCGTCCTGTTAGATTACTTGAGTGCAGCCCAGTGGGATAATGTTTTGTTTAATTAAACATAAAAACAAACCAAAAAAATGGAATAGTCATAAAATATTCAGAAACACTGTCCCCCAGCTTGTGGCAGGCAGAATATGAGTCTGGTCTAGGTGACGTTTATTTGAATGAATAACTGATAAATGCATAATCCAGATTTCGCTTCCCTTTCAAGCAGCTAATCATCAGACCATGCTTAACAGAAACATTGGCTGATAAGACCTGTATGAATAAACATCTTCAACTCTGATGATATATTGTTTAAAAGCTCCAAATATATGATTTATCATAAAATGTATGTATAATTTGTTTGAGACGTATACGTATATGTTGCTGTTGTTTTAGATGAATATGTATCATGTAGATGGAGTCGAAGTTTGCAGATGCAGCTCAAAACAGAAAAAAAATTACAATTAAACTAGTAAACATTTTTGCTTCCAAGGAAGAAAAACTCTTTCCTGAGGTACAGACCTAAACCAAAAAAATATTCTATGTGAACACTCAGCCTGAAGTGTTGCATAGTCTGTCTGTAGTGTTACACAATGCTTTTAATACAGACAGAATGTGACCTATAAGCAGCGAGTACTTGCCCATCTGCATTCTGCTTTCTTTCTTTGGAAGAGTACCTGTAATGTGATGACTGTATTCACTGCCAGATTCCATATAAACCTGCATTACCGGCTGTAAATGATGAATTAAAGTTTGTGGAGACTACATTTGAGCATTGAGCTGTTTACTGTTTGGACCACACAAGGTAACCTGTGCAGCCAAGTTGACTTCCCTGTCTCTACAGTGGGGGAAAAATTGCCCCAGTACTGTTTTGATTTTGTTTCTAAGTGAAAGTGATTGTTTGTCATTGTAAAACACAGCACAGCACACAGCGAACCACAATGAAATGCAGCCTCTGTTTTTAACCCATACACACCGTGCAGAAGAGAGCAGCCATATCCAGCGCCCGGGGAGCAATGATGGGGACGGTACCTTGCTAAAGTGAACCGCAGGGCAACCTGCTGGTCCTGGATTCAAACCCACAACCTTCATATCCTGGGGCTTAGTCTTAACTTCACTTTGTGTATGATAAGGCTGCACACTCCGTGCTACTGAGATGAGTGTTGCAGATGAAACGATGAAAAGGTGCTTTTCATCCACTTTTTAACTTTAAATCATACAGAAACATCAGTTTCAGCAAAAACAATAATGAAGATCTTCACAATGTATACTCTTTCTCTGTCAGCACAGCAAGCACTCACTCTGTGAATGTCCAGTTTGAAATTTTGATTTATATATTTTTTTTTATTTGTTTTATTGCATTTGCTAATAAGCAGTATGGCTGACATCCGTGTTTGATCATCAGTGTTTGATCCTGGGTAATGTCTCCCTGTGGCTCAAACTGAAAAGACTGAACAGAAGATTTATAAACCAGTATTCTGCCAAAGCTCAATAGTGAAGTCTCAGTTTGCACCCATTGGACATCACAACCAAAAGCATCAAAATGAAGGCACCCTAAAATTTATTTTGCACATTTTTAGAATATTTGTAACAGGTTGATGCCATTTTGGAGTTAAAACATCCTCTCATTCTAGGTTCCTTAAAAGAGCCCCTCAGTGAAATAATGCAACAGTCTCCGTTTGCAGGAAGTTAGTAGAGCTTGTGTTGCTTTGTAATTTGTCTGATAATTATGTGATTTCCATTGAGGTTTCATGCTGGGGTGAACAAACTATCCAATAAAGTCCCTCTCTCTTGCACAGTTACAATTACACCTAGCACCTGATGCCTGAATCATCCCCTGACACATGACTGAGCTCACACACACACAGACACACACTCAGACACACACACACCGTAGCTCATTCTGAGTGCGTGGAACTCCTCGTTGTGGTTGCTAAGAGGTTGGATTGCCTCCATATTGAGACAGCAAAGTTGCATATCTGACTGAGGTTCTTCCTCTGTGCTCCTCTACAGCAACGTAGACCTCCAGATACATTTAGAACTGGCCATCAGACTTACTGAGTTCTTTTGCTATGTATTTTCTGAACTTTCAAATACATTCAGTGATATAAACAGTAGGCTCTGCCAAAAATGGTGTGAGTTTTCTTTTCCTTAGTTGTTTAAAACGCAAATTGAAAGTCACTTGAAAACCCTATTTTTGTTTTCCACAGAATAAACCTGGTTAGTCTTCAATAGTGTACATGACTGGAAACTGACCCAATTGTTTTTCAAAATCGATTTTTTTTAGGATCACTGATTAATGAATAACTACTGTAAATTGTTCTTTTACTCTTATAAATAACAACTCTGTAACTATTATTATTAGAATTATTCAGTAGCTATTATCGATTATTCAGTAGCCATTATTAATAGTTCCACCTTATTTTATCATTATTATTTTAATTCATTGAATTATTGTTAAGAAACCATTGTGTATGTGAGTAATATAATATAAGTCAATATAATTTTTTTTTATGAAAATGGTCCAGATGGGGAAACCCAGGAGGTGGGATATGTTTACGTAATGAAATGCCAATATCTTTAAAACTAGCTAAACCTAGTGCTGTTTAGCACTTTGTTTCTTTGTCTGCCCTGCACTACATGGGCAAGAGTTTCTTTGCCTTTCTCCCTATCTTTTCACTATCTTATCAAACCAAAAGCAAAACTATGAATTCACTTTAAAAACGGACTAAAACTGAAATTAAAAAAGAAAAAAGGAATAATAAATGTAAAAATCTTCAATAACCATGGCCCAAACACGAGTGTGGTAGATCTGAAGGAGTAAGAAACTTTTTGAAGAGCTGGGTGTCTCTGAACATTTGTCATGCAAACTGAAAGTAGGACAGAGCAACGTGTCTCAGGATGTCTGCACAACCATTTGATTCAGATCTCTAAACAGAGAGCTTCTTTGAGACGAATGTTGCTCTTCTCTTATTCTAGGGCAATGGCAACATGTGATTCTGTAAGCAAAGGCAAAGGTGTCTCTCTTTCTCTCACAAGCATAATGTTCATAAACTGTAGCACAGTCCTGAGGCATAATCTCACCAGGCCTCTATCCTGTTCCACTTTAGGCCCTAAAGAGATGACACACCTACTTTCAGCCTCTAATCCTTTGCATGTTGCTATTAGGGAGTCTATTCATAACTCACTTCATAGAAGTGCACTCTTCTAATCATGACAGCTTAGTAATCTGCCAGGATTCACTCTCAGTGAGGTGACACACTTATGACGCAAACCTTCAGCTTGCACACCTTCAGCTTCCATCAGAAAAAGATCCATTAGATGGGAGAGCTACCACAGTTGCTTTGTATTTAAATTCAAGGACATAAATACAAATTTCATTACATGATAAGTTTTTTATAAACCTTCTTGAATCACAGTGAGAAGGTTCTGAGTTCTTTTCCCTTTTATGTGTGGAGTTTGCATGTTATCCTGGTGTATGCATGCGTTTCCTCCCACAGTCCAAAGATTTTGGAGATGCTAAATTGCCTTGTAGGTGTGAGTTTTCTGCATGTCTGCCTGGTGACTAGCTACCTGTCAATCGTCTTTCACCACCTTTTGTCCAGTGTGCACCAGCATAAGCTCAAGCAGCACCCATCTCGTTTGTTAGGAGAAGTGACTGAGATAATTAAAGAAGGCATTAATTTTTTTTCAGCTTGAATTTTTCTACTTGTATAAATGAGCAATGAGTCAGCAATACTACATTTGCTTTTTTTTATTTTTTAGTTCCAAAACTTATTAAACACCAATTAGATTCAATTTCTTTTCATGATATATATGTTTTAGGAAGTGCCACCTTAAATAGATCAGTACATGTCTTGCATTAAATGTCAACTCTTCATTCTTTTCAAACCTCTAAAATTGTATCCTGAATTTTACAAATGGAGGTATAGCACTTTAGAAGGAATTATTTTATCATGTCTGGTGAGAGCTGTGCCTTTTAAGGGTTAACAGGCTTCCCCAGGCCCTTAAAGGAGAACAGCACACTGTCTGAGATCAGAGCAACTTCAGTCCATGATATCAGGGTTCTGATGTCCTTGTTTGTTTTACAGTTCTTATCTTATCTTATAGCTGATAATATGCTTGTACAGTAGTATCATTAGCTGCTTAATCAGCACTGCAGGCTGTAAATCTGAGAAGGGTGTAAGGATCCAGCTCACTGATATTCTATCTGAGTCATTCTGCTGCAACTCAGGCAGGAAGGGGTTAAATTGTCTGTCCATTATCCTCTGGGCCACAGAATGCTGAGCCATGGTGCCCGCTGCCATGACAACCAGAGAGAGAGAGAGAGAGAGAGAGAGAGAGAGAAGAGGTGAGTGTTAGAGCAGGCGTGGGTATGGGGGAGAAAGAAAGTAGACCAGAAGAGGTGAAAAAATATCTAATAAGAACTTAAAAACATGTGGCTAAGGGACATCAAAGTGTTTTTTTACATGATTAATATTAATTGTCTTTCTAATGATATAACAATGATATTTAAAAAAACAATAGAAATATACACTTACAGATGATATACATACAAATATATACATACCCACTCTATTTATATATATATATATTTATATATATATATATATATATATATATATATATATATATAGAGAGAGAGAGAGAGAGAGAGAGAGAGAGAGAGAGAGAGAGAGAGAGAGAGAGCGAGAGCGCGTAGGAGGGTGCCAGCAGCTTGTTACCATGTGTCACCAGAGTATTGCATCAGTCCAACAGGGACGCTCACATTGCAGAATGACATCATGTAACCAGCTCTGAGCATGGGCTGAGAGAGCCTGCTATTCTACAGAAAGAGAGAGAGAGAGAGAGAGAGAGGGAGAGAGAGAGAGAGGGAGGGGGAGGGGAGTGTATCTGTCTTTAGTCCTCTCAGCTGGCTGATAAGCTTTCAAAGGCAGAATGTGTGTCTCTCCACCCCTTACTTTTGCAGAGTCATTAACACATTGGTGTCAGTGTTGGAGCTGCTCTATAGGACATGCCCTCAACCCAGGCTTGCCTTTCCTCATAGTTTCCTGTACCCTTGCTGCTTTTGTGGTAGATGGTTGCATCCGGACAAATCTTCTACAAGTACAAAAATGTCCATGGCATTGAGAGAAATTTCCAGACAGTGTGCCTAATCGTTCAATTCAAATTGGAGCGTGCATTATCCGAGACACATGACTCCTTCAGCAGAGCACAGCCATAAGAGCCCATTAGTGGAGCTCAATGGAAAAGAAAATATAGGCCGATCACAAGCCAGGCTTGAAAGTATGTCTGATAATAAAGAACTTTTTTTGGATTTGTAATGTCTGTCTGGTCTTTAATACTTGTCAGATAAGCTGCCGTTTTGTTAAATGAGTCCATTAGAGTGTCTCTGTTGAGAACCATTGCATTCTGCCTTTCAGAAAAATATCAACACTTCATTCATAATGTTGTTTCTCTTTTAACATATTTGGAGATATATGCTCTAAAGTCACATATTTCTAGTTCAGAATGTATGCTAATACTCCTGAAAATTTTTGCTGGAGCATGTGGAAAATGCACGTTTGCTAACTTAAAATTAGATTTTTATGATATTGGGTATAATGCCACATTTGTATTGTGATATATAAAGTTAGCATGTTTGCAGGTTCCCTAAAATTATGTTATTTTTATTTCATTGTTTAATTTTTACCGTCTAAAATTGGATCTTTATTCTATTCCATTTTTTATAATTCTCTAAAATTTAAATTTTAATATAGCATGTCTAAATCTAAACAGCAATCTAAATGTGTAGTTTTGTAGTACGGGTCTAATATTAGTTATGTGGGTTTTTTGGGTTTTTTTTTTTTTTTAGCATGTGTTCGTCTTTTTAAAGAAGTCTTTCTTAAACTCAAGTAACTGTGCCAAAATGTATAACCCTAGCAACAGTACGGAAAGCCTAAGCTCAGGGTTACTGGGACAGACTGTACTGTACTTGGGTTTTACCATATGGAGAGTGCAGCATTAGCACTAGAGCCCTACGCAGTATTAGAGCGAGTACATGTCTCTCCAGATGTCCTCTGGTACAGCTAGCTGCCTCTGCCACTATGGCTTCAAGAGACATTGCGTATGGCTTAGGCGGACACTAATATTACACTTCCAGAAAGAGAGAAAGAGAGAGAGAGAGAGAAAGGGGTAAAGAAAAAGGGAGACAGTGACATAGGGAGCAGCCTGCTTCCGATGAGCTCAGCAAAAAAAAAAGTGAAAAGGCGAACTCTCTCGCCGTGTGTAATTTACAATGGAGTGAAACCAATTTCCCTCAGCCATCTCAGCTTGAGAGCAACGGCATTACCACTTTTAGATTTCAGAAACTTTATGAATTATGCATAAGAGACAGCAACTGTTACACAACAGCGATGTTGTGTGCATCTTTGATTCCGCACTTGTGTCTATGTTTGGCATGGGAGCTGTGGAGCAGTCTATTCACATCGACTCTAAAACTGTACATTGTACTTGAGTTGCTAAGGTCACCGAAAAAATATGACAGTGCCTGTGGCTACTGCATAATCTACATAATCAGCTCAGAAACAGCTGAGATAAACTCCTGTCTCCTAGCAGACAGACTTTTCTGCTTGTGCATGTTGTACAGTGTCAGTTACTGTCTTCAAATTCACAAACCCTATACTGTTTCCCCAAACCTACTTTTTGGTCCTCCTTTGATTGGATAAGACTTTTTAAGTAAGATCTTGTAGCCAGGCAGATTAGAATCTGTGTGTGTGTGTGTGTGTGTGTGTGTGTGTGTGTGTGTGTGTGTGTGTGTGTGTGTGTGTGTGTGTGTGTGTGTGTGCCCTTTGGCTCAGAGACAGCAATCTACATGCAAAGAGGCAGTGCAGAATGAGGCAATCCAGCTGATAAAATAGAACATGGGAACAATTCTCAGCTGAACCCCCCAAAATGAGCAGCCGCAGTGTCTGCCGAATAATAAAAAAATTATTTCAAAGGGCAATGAACATCTGAATAGTTAGGGCCATGTTTCAACCTGGTAAGCACACATTACAAAGCTACAATTTCATTCTTGTTTGGCAGGTTTGAGGGCCAGTTCAGGTCAAGGCCAGAGAAGAGAACTATGTGACTCTGTTAAAACATCTAGAACCAGACACTAGAGCCAGTGGTCTGCGTTGGGTTTTCAATTTACTCTTTTTCCAAGTGATGGAAGTGCATGTTTAGATCTAAACCACATTCAGTAACATTCAGAACAACAGTGAAAATGGCCATGTTTCCCGTTTAACAACTTCAATAATTCAGTGCTTGCATGACCCAGTGGTTTAGATTTTTGTCATTCAGAAAGGACTTTATTTAAGTCTGTAACACACTGAATTTTAGTAGCTACAAGTCAGATTGTTGTTAATATGCAGGAGTTACAAGCATTCATCTAGTGTTACTGGACTAACATATGCTTCTTGGCATGTGGAAGTTTCAATTGGCTCTGTGACTGGTTTCTATGGCCACCTCATGAGCTAACACTCAAATCCCCATGGTCACCTGTGCATGTGTGCACACCTTGAGGGTTAAAGCAGCTAACAATATGGTTGAACCCCAAGAGATGCACTTAATCTCGAACGCAAGGCTGGCTGGCCTGATTGTATAGTAATATTCTTAACCACTTTTAAGCAAGTATTGGCTAGTAATTATGGACGCAATTTGCAATCATGTAAATTTGGCATCGAAGTTTGGGTACACTAGGTTATCCTCTCTCCCATAGCTCCTATGGTTTTCCTCTGTTAGTTAGTTCCTAGATATTATTTAGTTCCATCTGCCCACCCTTGACTGTGGCACAGACAGTAACAATTATGCATGTTTGACACACTTGACAGGAAGTGCCTGTGGCAGGCACAAACCATCTGGATGGTCCTTTGAGTCTTGCATTGAAAAGATGCTCTTATTGTTATGTCTACCTTACATAGGGCACTGATGACGGGGCACCCTTGTCCGTGATATGCAGATCTGACAGACGAGTATTTGACGTGAATGTAGATCGATGACCTGCAGTCAACATTTACAACGGTCTTTCAAAGTTGGCTTCTAAAACTTTGGGCATGTTGGTTTGTGGACCAAAAAAAGAGCATGTAAACGACTTAAATGATCACTGATGAAACCATGTTCAGCTTCTCTGCTGGAGATCACAGCAACGTTAGGGACGTAACATTACATTTACAGCATTTAGCAGACGCTCTTATCCAGAGCGACCTAACTACAGGGACAGTCCCCCCAGGGTTAAGGGGCTCAGGGACCCAGTGGTGGTAGTGCCAGAGGTTGGATTCTTGAGCCATTGGTCCATAGGCAAGTACCCTACCAGTCCGCAACGTGACTAGCATGTTAGTCGGCTTTAATACCTATTGGTTTAATTATTGTACATTTTTGATATGACACACAAAAAAATGTACTGAAGTTAAAAACCGCAGTTAATAAAACAGTTGTAAAATCAAGCAGTGTAAACATAGTTTAAGAAAAAAACGTGCTTTTGGTAAACTTGGTCTTCTAGAAACGAACAATAACTGCTGCTAAAAAAGAGGTGTCCTTATCCACTGTTTCTTTGTTGCTGTTGCACTTGAAATCCATGCAAATCAAATACAACCAAGCGAACAATTTGAGAGGATCGTCAACAACTGATCGATGTTGAACGAGGGCATAACTTAGCTTTCAGTCTCGGCTCATTTGAACACTTTAACTGCTTTTTATCGTTGTTTTTTTTTTTTTAACGTCACCTTACTAGGTGACAGAACAATGTTTTATAAGCAGATAAACTCACAATTTCTTCATATATTTTATCTAAAATTGTTCGTAGTTTAATCATTTATGCCAATGTTGTATTGAATTGATTTCATTAGCCATTTTTGGTAACATCTCTTTGAGTGGGGCAAACGTATTTGTTCTAATTTGTGTTTTGTTGAAATGGGAATGGAAGTTTTTGTGATAAACTCAGTTTTACTCACTTCTTTTGTTATATATATATATATATAGGACCTACAATAGGGAGGACACAAAAGGTATTGATATTTCTTATTTACAAAATTACTGAAGTAATATAAAAATCAGAGATGGGATCACATATAAAATATAAATCAACAGAAGATTTTCAGAATAATTTAATAGATAAATGGGAGACTAGACAGTGAAAAGCTGCGTATTGATGTTTGTGACAGGAGCACAGAAACAGCCCAACGTACTTCAAAACCACTTTTTACTTTTACATTTCAGACATTTTGTACCTTTATTGAGCAAAACAGTTGAATCACTACTACTTTTACCAGGGATGTTTTACCCAAGGACCTGTACTTCTAAAGTAAGAAAATGTTCATCATTTTGCCAGTGACACAGCGGCCCCTCACCCACACTCCGCCTGACTTTACTGCTCTAGTGACAATAACACTCTTCCAGTCATAAAAACTGGGCCACAAGCTACAAACTTGGTGGTTCTGCTGATATTTATCTTTTTAAAATGTATGTAATGACTGTGTTCCTGGTGGGGGTGCGCTGTGAGTATCTATGAGGCAAAAACCTAACTACCCAAAGGTTGAGTGTTCAGAGTGCAGAGGCCCGACTCTGTATTCCCCTCAGTCTTTCCCTTTGCTTTTCTACGTCTTAGTAACTGCTCGACCAATAGGATTTCGACTTTTGTTTTTCGGGCTTGTTCATTGGCTCTTCGAGAGAGAGAAAAAAAAACGAAATTCAAAGCCGCTACTTTGGCAGCAGAACCGGAGCAGCGCATCGCTCTGATTGGCTTCCATTCCCGGAGTCTGCGCGTGAGCACGGTGAGACTGTACCATTCGGCGCAGAGAAGAGAGGGGGGTGCAGAAATGATGTCACTAATGACTCTAGTGTCATTCTTAACGATAATAAACCGAGTCATCGGCATAGCGTCCATCGTTGTCTGAAACGGTACTTTCTTTTAAAGAGCAGCGCCTTTTTTTTTAACGCGAGTGAGACCGATTCTTCTCGACGTTGACGAATTAGACCCCCCCCGCTGTTTGGTGGTGCGGTCCGCGTGAAGCGAGAGGGGGAGTGCTGGGCGGCGTGTAATGAAGCCTCCGCGGTCTCGCCTGTGGCAGGACGGGGTGGACAGTAGAGCTGGTATCTACTCTCTATTCTGTCTCACATTTGATTTTTATAACATGCTTTAAGAAGTGCTCACGATAGACGGGTGAAGCCTGGAGCTTTGACCGATTTAATCCCAGCCGCCTTCCTTCTGAAGCAGGTATTCAGACTGGAGAGCTGAGGTCGAGCTAGCAGACAGGGGTAGACGGGAGAATTTTAGATGCTCTACATTTTGGCGTTGTGAGATTTTTCTTTCTTTTTTGGAGAGAAAGAGAGAGAGAGAAGTGTCATTCACCACTGGAGTCCCAAGACCATGTACAACACAGTCTGGAATACGGAGAAAGAAGATGACGACTGGAGGGATGTTATGATGCCCTACTCCACAGAACTAATATTTTACATTGAGATGGACCAGCCACCAGGTACTGACCCCACTCACTGACAGCCTGCTCGAACTGTGCCACTAGATACATGTCTTTCAGCAGAGCTGCCTTTATACAGCTCAGGTCAACTGCTCTTAACCTGCAGGGGGGGGAGGGGGAGGGGGGTTAAGCCACAGCTTTCTAGGCCTTTCCTGTTTCCTTCCCAACTTCAGCTAAATCTGTTTCTTCAGTCGTTTCTTTGAATCGGGGTTGCCAGATTGGTGCACTCTTGTCTGTGTAGACCGCGTCCCAAAGCAGCTCCACTGCCTGCTCTCCCCCTCCAGCCTGCAGCTCCTGTATCTTCCTCAGTCCATCTCCTTTTAAAAGTCTCACATCTTCTCTGAAGGTGCTACTGACTGCCTGAAGCAGACATGTTCATGTCTCGGACTATTGGACAGATGAGCGCAAGTCCAGCTTTGCTGGCAGAAGGTCCTAGAAGGACAGCAGTGGATCTGCCACCTTGTCCCGAATGACCTGAAACACCTTTAGGAGCGATAGGGTCTTGTTTCTGTAGGTGTCTAGTTTTGGAGCCACAGTTAAGTAGTGAAGCGTCCACTTCGGTGGGACGGGGGAGGGGTGCAAGCTTCGAAACGGTTGCTTTAATTCAATGGTTCCAGCTTCATGGTGCATCTGCCGGCGCCTCCTTCATCCCTCATTGTCGATGTGTCATCCAAAGTTAGCAAGTTCATATCATTAACACTGATAATACTGTCTCCAGATCAGCGTCATCTTCATCCTGATAGGTGCCCGTGAATGCCACTGTCAGACGTTGTCCTTTTGCCTAAGCGCTTTCTTTGATCCATGCTGTCTTGCAATCAGAATCTTCCCCAAAAAAGCCTCTCTGAAACAGTAGAGGCCTGATCAACTTTTGTTTCCCTGAGCCTTTTATTCAGGGGTTGCTTTCTTTTTTTTTTTCACGTGCACTGCTCTGTAATTTATGAAGCATGACTTTGACACTGTTTTATCGCCGTTCACAATGATGTCATAGACTTGAGACTGGACCCTATTCAGGAGCCACAGGCAGGGCTGACAATGGCTCATTAATCCAGGCCGTTAATTCCTGATGGGATGATTCCTGCCATAAAGGCTCAGATGACTCTCCGAGCCGCAAATGTGAAAAGAGGCAGTGTTGGCGCCCAGGCTTGGCGAACATGGGGCCGTAATTTTATGTCAACATTATCCGAGGTTTGGAGCTCGGTGTTTTAAGCCACCATTAGCTGAAACCAAGCGCAAGCCCTCAACTGGCATGGCATGAAATTACTTCAGAAGCTGTTATGTAATAACGGCGCTTTGTCTCCAACCTCTTCAGGATTCTCGTTTTTCGCGTTTTTTCAATCAGCTCCTGGTCGTGAGGGCTGCCGAGATCTTACTCTGGACGGGATGCGCATACAGTGAATACTAATATAGCCCAGTGTTGACACGTAACATACTAATCAACTGACACAAGGCTTACAAAGAGTTCATTACATTGGCATATCTTAAGTCGTTTGAAAGAAGTTGTTATATTTTGTCCTCGTTTCTGTGGAAAAGCAGAGCCTTTCCATTCGAGCTCTGCGTGTTTGAATCGGACCGAAGGATTCGGGCAGAATGAGAGGGTGAATAGTCCTTCGATTGTGCTGCTGCCGCTGCTGGAATGAATGAGCACCGCTCTGTGTGATCACTCTACACATTCGTCTTACGTCCTGCTCTGCCACTGCATACTGCTTTATGAGAGAGAGAGAGAGAGAGAGAGAGAGAAAAAGCACTTAACTAACAGAGCCAGCTTTCTCGTTTGCCGTGTCTTACTCTGTCCATCGCACAAAGCCCATTCAATTTTGTTTTGCCTTTTTTTTATTGTCTCATCAGCTGTCTCTTCCTGTGTCAATCACTCGTGTGTGGGGGGGCGCTACAGAGGGACACTCTGGGACATCGGGGCAGAGGAGCTTGTTGTCCAGCAGAGCATGAGCTGGACAGTATGCAGGAAGAGGCTCCTGGTGCAGATGTTCATTAGAATATTTATTATAATGCTACTGAAATGTAAAAGGCTCAGTGGCCACCCAGTGCTAACACAGGGGACCGTGTGTGTGCGCGTGTGCGCGTGCGTGCGTGTGTGTGTGTGTGTGCGCGCGCGCGCATCAGTCAGAGACGGGCGCTTTGTTCCGTTGCAGTGCACAATGAGCACAGGTGGTACTCCACCCCCAAAGGAAACTGTCCCTCAGTTAGAAGACACTGACCACTGTCTCCTTGTTGAATGTGGCAGAGAGTGGGTGGTGATCTTTTTTTCCTTTTTTTTTTTTTTTTTTTTTTCTTTTCTTTTTTTGGTAGAGAGAAATGGACAGCAGCCTAAAGGTCACAGTGGATGGAAAATCACCACTGAGGAGAGTAGGATGATCCACCAATATACACCGTGTGTAGTTTTTGTGTGTAGATGAAACATTTTTGGATGTGGACGTTAAAAAAAAAAAGTGACGTCTTTTGGTTTTCGGATTATTGCTTTTGTCCAGTAAAGTCTAGCTGCCAAAGCGCTAGCTGAACGCAGCACAAAACAGACGAGTGGTTTTCTGAACAGAATTGATGGTCTGATCTGTTTAGTTGCTGCACTGCAGTGCTGTGTGTAGTTGATTCAAACGTGGAAAACAAACGTCAGTGTTGGTTTCGGTTGTTTGGTTCAAGAGCAGTAACTAATTGTCCAACAGAGCCTCTGCCACAAAAACAGAAGTTTTGCAAAGGGGACTTTCTACCCACTTTTGTGTCTCCCAGGAATGCCATGGTTTTAAGTGCAGCAACACGAGCAAACGTTAAAGACGTCACGTCTTCAGTCTTCATGATCTTTATAACGTTCAGTGTAATGAAACCTGCAGTGATTCTTCAATTCGCTGTGCTTGTTGTCCTTTTCCCCCCAAACGGGGAGTTAATGGAGAGTGTGCTCTGAGACTGAACGCTTGTGGTGTGTTTGAGACACACACACACACACACACACACACACACACAGTGTAAAGTGTGTGTAGGGGAGGGGCTACTTTCCTTTGTCAGATGTCACCACTGAGCTGTGGAAAAGGTGGCATTACATAGAAATATGCTGAACAGCCCTTCACTTCTATTATATGCTCTCTTTTACCCTCTTAATCACTCCCTCCTTCGTTCTTTTTTCCCTCTGTGTCTATTCATGTCTTTTTTTCCCCTCTCTCTCTTTCTCTTCATCTCCATCTCTCTTGTCCCAATTCTGTTTCTCTTTCTATCTCATAGACTTTCCTTTCCTCATTGTGCCTGTCTATCTTTCTTTATTCTCTTTCTCACTTTCCTTCTTTCTCTCTCTCTCTCTCTCTCTCTCTCTCTCTCTCACTGCCTCCTCATACTTGCTGCCCCTCTGTTCTGTGGTTATTCTCTTTCTCTCTCTCCCTCTCACTCTCTCGTGCGCTCTCTCTCTCACTCTCTCACACTTTCTTTCTCCCACTCCACTCTCCCTCTATTTTGTTCTCTCCTTTCTTTGTTTATTGCTGTCCCTCTCTGTTCTTCATTTTTTTTCTCTGTTCTTCTCTCTTTCTTTGTCCTTGTTTCCATTCTCCATTTATTCTTTTCTTTATTCTCTCTCACCCCCTCCTTTCTTTATCTCTCTTGCACCCTCTGTCCATCTCTTTGTCCTCTTTCTCTCCTTCCTTCATTCTCCCCCTGTCTTGTTGGACATATTTTTGGCTTGGCAGTCGGGTCGTTTCTCTCTTTTCACTTCATGCCAGCGTGATGTAAAGTACACTCTGGTGGGCGCAGTTGTTCAGTGTGCCGTTACTTTGGGAGATCCTTCTGCAGTTTCCATGTAGGCTATTTAAGCCAAGGGCTACAAAGTTACTCGGCGTGTGTGTGTGTGTGTGTGTGTGTGTGTGTGTGTGTGTGTGTGTGTGTGTGTGTGTGTGTGTGTGTATATGCGTTCACATTCGTGTCTTGTCTCTCTCTGGGAGGAGCATTTCCCCTTCCCCTCCTCCTCCACCTCCTCCTCCTCCTCTAAGCATTCCCCTGGGCTTTTGCTTGTTCTCTCCGTCTCATATGGTTCTGTCCTCCTCCCTCACACTCTCTCATTGGCTGGTGCCCACGTCTCCATTCAGAGACTTCGTTAAGGCGCCCGTGTCTGAATTTAGGAGCAGGGATTTTCCCTCTGGCTTCAGTCGGAGAGGCAGAGAAGAGGCGGAGGGTGGAGAGAGAAAGAGAGAGGGAGAGGGAGGGAGAGATTGAGGGGACTCGTGTCACGGACAGCTGAGTGCACTCTGCACACATGCAGCTGAAAGAGGAAGCAGCGGAGGAAGGTAAACGTGCCACTTTCCCTCTTGTTCTCAGTCTTTCTCTCTCTTTTTCTCCTTTCATTCCCCATGCTTTCGTCAGTGCTGTCACTCTGCTCCACTCCTGCGTGTGTCTCCATTGTGCTTGACTGAATGGAGGGCAACGGAAGCGCAGTGGCAGTTAGTGTGTTTGTCCTTTTGTGTATTGAAAGGCGTCCTCGCTGCTGTTGGGATGGATGCATGCTTCAGTTCTTGACAGTGCCATTGTCACTTTCTCCATGTGGTTAGTGTGAGCGGATGACTTTTATTTTCATTATAGTAATTATTAGAATATGCATTGTTTATAAATTGTGCTTCTCAAACACATAATGACAGTAATCTAAAAAATGCAACGAGGTGGAGGAAGAAGATGCATCCTGTGGGAAGAGAAAAGCTCAGTGGACGTTCATGTGTGCTCAAAACACTCTCATTGCTGTTTGAACGCTTCAGGCATAGACTGACTATGTTGTCACCGTAACCACAAAAGATTTACGGGGTTGTGGAGGTCTAGTAGATACTCGCCTATGGACCAAGAGGTCACAGGTTCAAACCCCATCTTCATCACCACCACCACTGGGTTCCTGAGCAGGACCCTTAATCCCACATTGCTCCAGGGAGACTGTCCCTGTAATAAGGAAATGGAAGTCGCTCTGGATGAGAGCGTCTGCTGAATGCCGTGCATGGTTTATTCCTGTAGATATTATACTAGCAGCATGTTGTTGTTTTTTTTTTGTTAGACTGCCTTTTCAAACTTTGCAGTAAGGAAACTTGTTCTGCATGCCAGAGGAAGGAACAGTTCAGAAAGCACTGCCTTGGAGACAACTCTGGCTTCTGCATTGCATTTTTTTTCCCTTTGCCTCCTGATATTTTGAGAAGGGTATAGCCAGCAGTAAGTGTCGTCATGCGTCATAAAATTGGCTGAATGACTAAATGTGGATCGCAGTTGAGTTAAGCCTTTGTGTACTCTCGATCCGCTTGTTGTTTTGCTGACCCGTTCTGTCCAGATGTTTAACGCAGGCTTTAAACGTGCTCCTCCTGAACAGAAAAAACACAACCACATTGCTCTTCTCAGTATCACCGCCATCCCTCACTGCCACACACCTTTTCTCATGCTAATGTGCCTGCTAATTTCTCCATGTGCATTCCGCACAAAGCTGTGTGTGTGTGTGTGTGTGTGTGTGTGTGTGTGTTTGCTTTGCACTGTTATGCTACCTGTGGAGAAAAAGTTTTTAGTGGTGCCACTGGCTTGTAAGTGTATTGCTCCACACAGAGGAGGTACTGAGTGTCCGTATTACATATTGAGGGTTAAAAAGTGTCCAGTTGTCACTTGTCACACTACTAGAGGCGTGTAAAGCAGGCAGAAATGCAGTCTCCTTTGTTTAGAGCTGCATTGCTGGAATGCACAGGTTATATATCACCGTGTTATCGCTCCCCCCCCCCCCCCCCTCTTCCTTGTTCTCTCTTCATCTGTCTCGGTGTGACCCAAGTTTTTAATAGTTAGTTTTATTTTTTTTCTTCAGTTGGAAGGCATATTACTTCTGTCTAGCTCTGCACTTTTCTTGTGATTACTTGTGTTAATGTTAAGTGTTAACGTTGTGTCATTGCACGGTTTATTGGATGTGACGATGGTGTGAGAATCTTTGTTACGGTCTGTTGTGCAGAGGAGGCTATTGTGTGACTGGCAGAGACGAACAGAAAAATGTTTAGAATAAAATATTATGCAATATGGTATATTACAATATATAGCATGTAGTTGTCTCTCTCTACTCAGATAGTAGTTGAAGGGGGTGTGTGTGTGTGTGTGTGGGGGGGGGGGGGGGGTGTTGATCACACACTTGCAGAAAGAGCTGACCGTGGAAAACTGGTGGGCAGGAATTCGAGGTTTCAGCTCCACTGGTGCACCTGCCTTTTGGCTGGTGTGTGTGTGTGTGTGTGTGTGTGTGTGTGTGTGTGTGTGTTGGGGAGTTGTTGGGGGGGTACAGCCCGCAGAGGCATTTCCCTTTCTCGTGGCAGTCTGCTGCCCTGCTACTGTAGCTCTGAATGGGGCTTTGTGACGAAATGAAATACACCAGTCCTGCGTGTAAGGTGTGTGTGTGTAATTGTAATCTTCAGTGTTACATGCACAGATGATATTCTTAAGATTGTTTTTATGATTCTTAAGAAATTTACAGGAAACTATGAAGGAAACCTTCAGTGTTAGAGCCCATGTTGCCTTTCTTTCTTTCTTTCTAGCTGTTTTTTTTTGTTTGTTTGTTTTCTTTCATTACCTTTCTTTGACAATCTGTGCTCATATATAATATTCAGAACTAAAATTATTTTGATCTTTTGGAAAAATACTGCATATATGGTAAGTATACATATGTAACACTTTGACTTTATATTCAACAAAAACCAAATTACTTTTTTTTTTTTTTTTAAACATTTGAGAAATGCAAGTCTTAAATGATGCATAAAAGAGTTCTTTTCAGGAGCTGAACTGCTGTAAATGGTCTCCAACCAGGTGACTGCTGTTACCTCCAAAGGTTTTGACAGCAGGAAGGTGCAGAGGCAGGCCATGCTCTGGAGGTTTTTTTTTTTTTTTTTTTCTCCCCCCTCTTTTCCATTTTTTGAGTGCTCTCTCTCTCTCTCTCTCTTTCTCTTTCTTCACTTTTCTCTCAAAGGGCTAAATGTGGCTTTTCCTGCCCTTGGCTTTCCGCCTCCTCTTGTAAGACTGAAAGGTAGAGGTGTGTGTGTGTGTGTGTGTGTGTGTGTGTGTGTGAGTGAGTGTGTGCACCTGCGGAAGCTGAGGTTGGAAACGGTTGGATGTATGTGTTAAGCCAGCTCCTTTTTTGACTGGTCCGTTCTGCTCACCCCACTGGGCTGAGGAGCAGCCTCTTGGCCGGTGTGTGTAAGACCCGCCCCGGGGTGTGTGTCCTGTCTGACTCACCCCACACTCGCACACCGTCACTCAAAAAAACTCCAGATCTGCTTTTAATTAATCAAGTGCTCAAAGAAAGCCATTCATGCTCGTTTTTCCCTCCTGCTGAAAGCAAGGGGATTTTTTTTTTTTTTTTTAAATATATGTAAACACAGTGCTTGAAGAATGACTTCTAAAGTCTGTGATGCAGCCTCATGCTTTTTTTAAGACCAGCTTTTAAGATTTTATGGCTATTTATTTTACATTTTGCCTTGGACAGTGTAGGTTGCAGTTTCTTACCTGAAACGTGTGTATATTTCACCAGTTTTATTTACATTGTTGAGTGACAGTTTTTGAATATTGTGAATATTTACTCAGTCCTGTCTCTTTCCTGTTTGGTAAATGAAGTCTCTAAGAAACGCTGAGGAGCGTGCAGGCAGGGATGAATCATCTCTTGGCTTCAGCTTGTCTTGTGTGTCCCTGTCGAATTTTATTTTAGTGACCCTCAGAGCTCAGTCCTGACATTCCTCTCAGCTCAGCCTGGGCCAGAGGAGCCCAGAGTCTTCCAGATTTATCCTGAATATGGAAGCGTCCACCTTCACCTTTTCTCACATAAACAGCCTGTGTACATAACAACCCCTCTCAACTGTATGTAGACACCATCACAGAGGTGTGTGTGTGTGTGTGTGTGTGTAGTTAGTCCTCTTTAGTGCAACACAGAGTGAAATGATGAGTAAAAAATCGAGGTACCTGGAGTTTTTGAAATCAGATTTTATACATATTGTGCATTGTGAAAATGTCTTTAAGCATCATGACATCCTTTTTTTTTTTTTTTTTTTCCTCCCAAAAATCGCCCACCCTTCATTTTGTTATTTTTTTTTTGTTACTTGGGAAGAAATATTAAGTGAAAATTGTTTCACTTTATCTTATTATTAATGTCTTGTAAAGTTTTCTGTCTGGGTACTGGGTACTTGCCTACGGACCTCTGGATCAAGAGGTCCCCGGTTCGAATCCCACCTCTAGCACTACCACCACTGGGTCCCTGAGCAAGACCCTTAACCCTGAGTTGCTCCAGGGGGACTGTCCCTGTAATTAGGACATGTAAGTCGCTCTGGATAAGTCTAAATGCCGTAAATGTAAATGTAAATGTAATGCCAAAAAATGAAAGAATCAGTTCATTATACTACACACATTAAAAGTTTCTTCACAACTTCATTTCTATTAAAGCTTTATGGCAATTATTCAAACCTGTGAAGCCAAAGCTTTTCATAGAAATAACAATTCCACATTTTTGATGGTATAGGGATACATAGACTGATTACTTTTGAAGTTCACACATTATTAACTTTATCAGCTGTTTTCTGTTTAAAAAAAAGCATTTACAGTTTTCTGACAATCCCAGCTACTGATCATGAAGAGCAGGGTGCCTCTGATTATACATAAGCAGCAGCTAAAATCAGTGATGTTCCATTAAGTATGCCTGAAAGTCTGGCATAGGGTGGTGGTGGTCCAGTGGTAGGGTACTTGTCTATGGACCTCCTGGATCCAGAGGTCCCCGGTTCGAATCCCACCTCCAGCACTACCACCACTGGGTCCCTGAGCAAGACCCTTAACCCTGAGTGTCTCCAGGGGGACTGTCCCTGTAATCAGGACGTGGAAGTCGCTCTGGATAAGAGTGTCTGCTAAATGCCGTAAATGTATTAATTAATTTTTTGATAAGCTGTGAGATAACATGGTGACCGTTTTTTGTGCCTTTTTAATTTCATTGTTCATTTTATACAGCGTGGAGTCTGAACAAGGGGAAGTATCTGTTTATTCTCAGAAATGACTTTCGGTGAACTGCCTGTCCTCAGAGAGCTGTTCGATTAGAGTGGCAGAACACGAACATGGAGCGAAGGCTAATATACAGACTTTTTGCTAACAGATCTGCTGCTTTAGAATTTTGTTCCCAGTACTTCCACTGAAAGCAATCACAATTGAATATGTTGTGTAAGATGTGTTTGAGGAAAAGCTTTCATTTAAAGCATTTTTCTGTCAATACCTGCTCACATAGATTCAACCCTGTAGGTCGATTGCTGCCCTCTTCAGCTTAAACTATGAACTGACTATTGTGATTTTTTTTTGTTTTGTTTTGTTTTATTATTTATTTACATATATAAATTGACAACAGAAGATTTCTCTGCTTATGT
The DNA here is from genome assembly GCA_017165825.1 of Hepsetus odoe. Lineage (NCBI taxonomy): Eukaryota > Metazoa > Chordata > Actinopteri > Characiformes > Hepsetidae > Hepsetus > Hepsetus odoe. The sequence goes on along the minus strand of CM029366.1, from coordinate 19,376,330 downwards.
CAGTAATCGGCTTTGTAAATGATAGTTTCAGCCCAGCAGAGCGTGTCACTACTCTTTAAACTTTATTTCTGTTGCAATCCATTCATTTTCCAGTCAGCTGATGTGTTCAAATGGATTGTCAGTGAAAATGACTGGAGTGTGTCTTTTGGTTTCACTTTAAAGCCCGCAGCAGCAGTTCTCCACTCATAAAGAACACCCGTCCATTGAGGATGAGGCGGTGCGATGGCGTGTTTGTCAGGAATTCTAACGCAGGCTTTAGTCTGGGTCAGTTGAAGTTTAGTTTGGCTTGGCGCTGGGATTGGGTTGAACACTGCTCCCTCTGTAAATTCAGATGGATTTAAAGCTTTCTCGTTTTTTTTTCTTTCCTTCATCTCTCCCTCAAAGCCACTAACTCTTCCTTGCCAGCTGCACCTGGCCGAGCATTTGCCAGATTGCCAAAGCCGCTACACACACACACCTCAACCTAATTTCGCGCACATAACGCACACAGGCATACACACTCTTAACCACAAGCGTCATAAGCCAACAGCTTTTTAGCTTTAAAGAAACCCCAGTCAGTGAGCTGCACCCTAGCAGAATACACACCACCTCAGGCTTCGGATAATTACACTGGAATTGCTCCCCATCAGGCAGTATATCGTAGCTTTGCAAGTCGTTAGCCCTGTTCTGTGGCTGCCTCATTTAGCCCCATGCTGAATTGATTGCCCTGAGCTTGGAGGGTTTAGAAGCTTAATGTCATAGGAAGAGGTGATGGCTATAAAGGATTAAGCCCATTGAACACTCTAACGTTTCCATACACACAAGCCTCTTTTCTTGGGTTGATTGGATCATGATGAATGACCATGTTGAACGTCCACTCACTTAAGTCCTCCGTCCAAGAGCAGGAAGGCTAAAGCGTCAACATTAGCTGCACACTGCTGCATCATCTGTTAAAATGTTTCATATTCAGACATCTTTGTTTACTTCAAACGCATGCAAGACCTCCTGCTCCATCTTTTCTTTCTGTAAAAACCTGTGTGTGGCAATGGGTTTTAAGATCAAGAATTTTAAGCTTTAGGTTTAAGCCTTAATATATGTCTTCATTGCTTTAGTAATGGATTTCTAATCTATGAGCCAGGTTGTATTTCTTGCGTAGGCTGACCAGGATTTTCTAGAACATAAGCACAATATTTATTTATTAATTTAAAAATAAATAAATAAATAAATAAATAAATAAAGGTTCCTCTTGCTGCAGGAACGCCCAACTGTAGGCTAGTTGTTTGCACAGCTCTTGGTTCTCCTAATTAATGAGCAACAACCTACTGCTTGCTTAATTAAGACATATAAAAACTTATTTTCTTTAGGGAGGTGAGTTTGCTGCCTGCACACACAGCATTGCCATTCTCTCGGACTTGGATATGGACAGAGACATTATAAAATGGCCTTCTCAGACCATGCTTTGACTGCATATTAAAACTTTTTTTCCATTTCCTCTTACAGCTCTTCCTCCCAAGCCGGCCAAACCCATGACTCCTGTGAACAGCAATGGGGTGAAGGAGGCAGCAAGCAGCTCGTTACAGGAAGCTGAATGGTACTGGGGAGACATATCAAGGTAAGATGTTTCCCTCTGCTTCTTCCAGCAGTCAGTGAAGTCCCCATGTGTGACGCACTGCGGATTTTGAGTGAATTAAGGACACAATGAGCTTAAAATTCAAAATGCTTGCCTCTTTAGTACAGTTTCACTTATTACTTTATTTCTGCTTTGAATTGGGTATAACTGGGAAAAAACAAAGGTATTGAAAAAGCACAGGTATTAAAATGAAAACAAAAGTGTTACCAAGTGACAGACTGGCAAATGAATTGCATGACTTTCCCTACAGATGAAGTCAGTAATGGCTGGTGTCGAAGAAGCCTTTTAACCATGTGTTCTAATTTACTGAATTTCAGTTTTACATTAATTTCAGAAATATTTCATCTTTAGTGGAACTCCTTACAGCATAACCTTTTGAGATGAAACAGCTCAAATTCTCAGCTACAACCCGAACTGAGGGTTACAGACTGCATCAGGTGATTGGTTAAGGGAGTCATGAGCTCATGAGTTTCCCAGGTTTCCAAGGCACGAGCTTTCTCTCTGTGTGAAGAAGAAACGTTCTATTCGGTCTCCCTTCTTATACGTTTCCCCGGGCCAGTCTCTCAGAAGACTACTGTGTCGTGCTCTCCATCGTGCTCAGTTTCCACACACTCTACTGCTCAACCACAGCAGCGCTGAGGCCGGATCGCTGTGAAGAAGAGAATAGGAGGCTCAAAGTGCTACCAAGTAATGGAACCTTAAGACCACTAATTAGCAAACTGCATACCTAAATTATCACACATTGGCCTCAAACCATGTGAGCTGTTAAGTCATTTTAAATTTGTGGCTTCTGACACTGTATGCCATGCTGTTACCTATAAAAATGGAAGAGTACGTCATTGATAAAAATAGTAGTAGCAGCAGCAGTCGTCTTAAAGCAAGCTCTATTGCTTTTACAGAGGGCCGTGGCCGCTGGGTGGAATGCTGATTTTTATTTATTTTTTTTTTTCTTTTTCTCTTTTGCTTTTCTCCTCATGAGCCAGTAAAACTTATTTTATTCCTCTCTTCCATTCTCCCCCACCCCTCTCAGAAGCATGGCTGCCTGGCAGCTGCTGTAGATTAAGGTTGAAGGGTAAAAGGGAGCAGCAATGAGAAACTGAGAGGGAAAAAAAGGTACATTTTTAGCCAGCTAGAATAGGGATAGAAGAGCCTAAATCTCTAAAATGTCAAGCAGCCAGGCCCATTTCCAAGCAAGCCCCATAAAACTCTCAGGTTTTAGCAGATTAGAGTGCTGCTTAGTGACCGACTTTATCCCTGTTTGATGTTGACCGTGTAGAAATGTGGCTAAGGTGCTCTAAGAACGAAGCAGACATCTGAGACCACTGCAGATCCCCCTCAACACCCGCAGCGGCAAAATACTCCCAGAGCAAGCCTTCGGCCCCTTTAAGTTTGACCTGAAATCCTAGTTATTCTCAGAGCCTGGCTACTTTTAGAGGTTGCATCAAAAGTAGCCAGTCTGGAATGAACACTTAGTCAACAGAAGAAAAGCTTGCTGTAATTTCAGATGCAGTTTCAAGTATAATTTGAATTAATTTGGCAAATGTTCTATTATTTCTCATCAGATCATCGAGTGACGTGTGTATTCAAAGCTTTAAGTCAGTAGCACATTTATGTTTGTACAGAAGAGGTTATTTTATTACCTTTTGTATTTCATTATTTCACACTGAGCTATGTTGTATGGGTTGGAGACGGTGGCACTGACAACAAGACAGGAGGCGGAGCTGGAGGTGTCCGAGTTAAAGATGCTGAGATTTTCGTTGGGTGTGACGAGGATGGACAGGATTGGAAATTAATATTAGAGGGACAGCTCAGGATAGACGTTTTGGAGACAAAGTTAGAGAAGCAAGGTTGCACTGGTTTGGACATGTGCAGAGGAGAGACGAGGATTATATTGGGAGGAGGATGTTGAAGATGGAGCTGCCAGGAAAGAGGAAAAGAGAGAAAGGAAAACGAGCCAGAAAGGCAGATTTAAACTGGTTTAGATGTGCTGTCTTTCCTGGCAGTTTCCATGACATTTGTAAGAAGCATTATGGTTTACCTACAACATCATCCTTACAAGTTTAACCCTCACAGATAAAAAGAGAGCTACTAAAAGACTACTGATGTCAAACCTAGTGCCTAATTGTCATTTAATCAAAGGCTGTATCTGGTTCAGCATCATATTGCACTGTCTGTGTAGTCTGTTGCTTGGCCCAGGGTTGTACTTCATGCTCTGATTGCTCAAATCATTTGACGGTTGCTCTGTTCACAATACATTACCCGCTAAAATAGGCCAACCCTCAGCATATCTCTGCGTCATGCACCACAGCCTAGAAAGTGCAGCCAAATCAGTGCCAAAGCCTCTGCTCCAGACTGGCTAAATGGAATCCAGGAGACTGTGGGCTTTTAAGTTTCCTCCACACTGCTGCTGATGAGGTGAAAGCCATGTTGTGTCATAGCGTCTTTACCTCAGCTGCCCAGAGCAGGCTAAATATACCCCCTCCTGAGAGCACTGGATGTGAGGTCAGGTCTGAGCTCTGGTATGACCAGACTGGCAGGGAAAAGCTACCCATCCGTGCCCAGACAGTGAGGGGGCGAGATGTGGAAAACGAAGAGACGGAGCTCTGTCAGACAGACCTGGGAATAAGAGGGCACAACGAAATCCTCAGATCCATCCATTTAGAGCTAATCTTCATAAAGGTGTACATTTCTGACCTTCTAGCACAGTCTGATTATGATTCTTTGGGAGAAGTGCAGTTTCGGTTTTAGTGAAACAAATACAGTACAAGGTTTAGGGTTTTCGGTTAACAGTATAAAACTTTACAAAGATTTTGTTGAATATTACAGTAATTTCATTTTATTACTACCAAAATGAATGCAAATACCACATCTGGATACCCTGAGTTTAAAATGTACCTGTCTTTCTGTGTTGGCTGCAAAAAATCAGTTAGCAAGCAGCAGTCAAAGACAGGGTTAAGGGACGCAAAGCCTGTCTCGCTTGGTCCCAGACGACAGCAGCTGACCGCACAGTCACAGGCTGGTGCCTCTACCCTCAGCCAGACCAAACACGCACATCTGACTGGGCAGTTGGCAGAGCCAGCAATCCTGCTTTTATGTCAGTGGTGGGGCACAGGGCAGAAGAGGATTGCTTTTTACCTGTTCTTTTTTTTTTTTTACAATGCAGGGAGGAGGTGAACGACAAACTACGAGATATGCCAGATGGGACCTTCCTTGTTCGAGATGCCTCTACAAAGATGCAGGGAGATTACACGCTAACTCTAAGGTAACAGACTATATCTGAGATCTAAATATCCTACACCATTTGGCTTTTTCTGATTCATTAACACAGATGAATTTGCTTCTTTTAGGAAAGGCGGCAACAATAAGCTAATAAAGATCTACCACCGCGATGGCAAGTACGGTTTCTCAGACCCTCTCACCTTCAATTCCGTGGTGGAGCTCATCAGTCACTATAGACACGAGTCTCTGGCTCAGTACAACACAAAACTGGACGTCAAGCTCATGTACCCCATCTCCCGCTACCAGCAGGTACACACTGTAGCCTGTCCCTCACTTTCCATCCTTTACAAACTCAATGCGTTTCTTTTTTTAACTGCAGCCTACTCCTTGGTCTTGCTTTTTTCTTCTTCTTTTTTCTTATGGCCTTGCTCTAAGACTCCGTTTGCTCAATGAACACCCAAGCTTGTTGCAATTGAAACTGCAGAGACAGCAGGATGTTCATGGCATGAAATATTGCCGTGCTTATTTGCCAGTGCAGCGCACTCTGTAAATAATTACATACATCCACAATGTCGAAAGGCCATCCAGGCATTTATTCTTTTTTTCCTTACTCCGTGCCCTCAGTGTGCCTGTCTGTGGCACTGAGGTGCTCATTATTTAGGGGGGTTCCACAAAACACATCCTCAAGAGGCACTTTTGGATTCAGATTTTTATTAATGATTCTAGGAAGTCAGACTCTGTAAGCAGAACCTACAGTATGTTGCAGTATAAGCAGTGTTGTGTTTTTTTTATTTATTCATTTTATTTTTTTTTTCTCTTCTTCATGGACCCTTTTTTCTCCACTTAATATCAGTAACACTTCTTCACCCCTTCCTTAGGATCAGCTGGTAAAAGAAGACAATATTGACGCTGTTGGGAAGAAACTCCAGGAATATCACAATCAGTATCAGGAGAAGAGCAAAGAGTACGACAGACTGTATGAGGAGTACACAAAAACCTCGCAGGTAAAAAAGGAATAAGGATCAGGTCACAATATAACCCTTTCTGTTCCTATACCTATTATGTCCTGTGTTTTACTGTGGGAAACGTTTGCAGCTAGCAAATCCGCACCCACCTTTGGGCGCTGAGAGTTTTTAGGGGCTTTATCATGAAACCCTTAAGTCTCCAGTATATTATGTGACCGTGAGCAGCAAATGTGCTTTTGGAATAAATTCTAGTAGAGATGCAAAGAGTAAAAACGTTTAAGACAAAGCCTGTTTTATACAATCTGAACCATTTATCTAAATGCACACTCTACGTGCAGTAAACTCAGCTGAACTAGGTGACAAAAGATGCGTTCAATGCTAAAAAGGTCTTTTTGACTAACTAGCATGTCAGCGGGGAGGGGTATTGAGTGCATTGATTTGATTTATTTTTTTTGTCCTTTTATTGCAGGAGATTCAGATGAAGCGCACTGCAATAGAAGCCTTCAATGAGACCATAAAGATATTCGAAGAGCAATGTCACACACAGGAACGCTACAGCAAGGAGTACATTGAACGTTTCCGTAGAGAGGGCAATGACAAAGAGATTGAAAGGTATGCTACAGCTAGACTAATTGTTCATAATGGTCCGGGCTGCAGTGGAGGTCACCTCTCATTTTATCAGACATCTGAAGCCCCATCTAGGCCTTGCAGTGTACTTAGGCACTTCATTTTGTCATCAGGATCATGATGAACTACGCCAAACTCAAGTCACGTCTGGGTGAGATCCACGATAGCAAGATTCGCCTGGAGCAGGACCTGAAGACACAAGCTCTGGACAACCGGGAGACGGACAAAAAGATGAACAGCTTAAAGCCAGATCTCATCCAGCTGAGGAAAATCAGAGACCAGTATCTTGTGTAAGTGAGCGCTGCCTTTCTGCCGTGTAGTTTAGTCGTTCTTTTAGATTGTGCAAATAAGTCATTCCCCCTTCCATTATTTCTGTCTTTCATTCTTGCAGCTGGCTCAATCACAAAGGAGTACGTCAGAAACGAATAAATGACTGGCTGGGCATCAAAAATGAAAATACAGATGAGTAAGTTTATCTTCCCATTTCTTTTCCTTTTTTATGTTCATACTCTGGTTCATTTCTAGAGCTGGCAGCAGCGCGCTCTGGCACCAAACAAAATAGAAACATTTTTTACTTTAAACAGACTCCGTGTCTGTTTTGTACTCAGACTGTACCTACTGTATGAGTTACAGGAATTTAACACCACTGTGCTTTTTTTTGGCCTCCAGCGCATATTTTGTGAGTGAAGAGGATGAGAACCTGCCGCACTACGATGAGAAGAGTTGGTTTGTTGGAGACCTGAACCGCACACAAGCTGAGGAGCTGCTTTTAGGAAAGCCTGATGGAGCCTTCCTTATCCGAGAGAGCAGCAAGAAGGGCTGTTATGCCTGCTCTGTAGTGTAAGTAACTATTTGAATTCCAAAACAACGATAAATCATACATTCCTCCTGTACAGTACTTTGTAAACTCACACTCACAGCTGAAAGATAATATAATGTAGCTAACAGGTACTGAAAGCTTCAGTAATTATACCCACTGCATGCCTGACATGATTATGAATAGATCGAAGTGTTTTATTCGGCAGCTAAGGTTTTTGTGAATTTTAGGAATTGTAAAAACTAACTCTCTCTCTCTCTCTCTCTCTCTCTCTCTCTCTCTCTCTCTCTCTCTCTCTCTCTCATATCGCAGGGTTGATGGTGAGGTGAAGCACTGTGTCATCTACAGCACGCCCCGTGGTTACGGCTTTGCCGAGCCTTACAACCTGTACAGCACTCTCAAAGACCTTGTTCTGCACTATCACCAGACCTCACTGGTCCAGCACAACGACTCGCTCAATGTGCGGCTGGCCTACCCCGTGTACGCACAGATGCCCTCAGGCCCTCGCAGATGAGGCTCCGCCTGCCCTAACAAACCTACCTAAACACCAATGGAAAAAATAAAACGCCGTCACAAAAACAAAACAGCAACAAAAAAAAAACACAACAAACACTTGCTGCAACACACACGTCAGCCACCTTGGATTTCTATATTTTTACTAGAACAATTTGGAGGGCATTCTTTTTAAAGACTGCTTGATTTGCACAAGGAAGTTTTAAATGTTTGTGAATGTGAAAAAAAGAAGGAAGCAGAAGAGGCGAGTTTCAGGTGACCCGCGCTGCTACCTAAACTCCAGCTGGGACTTTTTACACGCTCCATTTGAATTTTTTTTTTTTTTTTTTTTTTTTCCCCCACTCACCTTTTTTTTTTTTTTTTTTTTTTTTTCCCCTCTTTTTTTTTTCTCCATGTTCATTCAGTTGTGCTTTTTGTCTCATCCTTCTTTACTAAATGCAAGGCAGGAAAATGTTTCTCTCTCTCTCTCTCTCTCTCTCGCTCTCTCGCTCTCTCTCTCGCTCTCGCTCTCTCTCTCGCTCTCTCGCTCTCTCTCTCTCTCGCTCTCGCTCTCGCTCTCTCTCTCGCTCTCTCTCTCTCTCTCTCGCTCTCTCTCTCTCTCGCTCTCTCTATCTGTTGGAAAAAAAGCAAAAACTATGTAGCAAACGGACGCCTGACACTTTACAGAGTGTTTCTCACAGTGACTGCTGCTGAACAAGGGATTGTGGGATGGGACGGGAAAGGACTGGGGGTGGGTGGGGGAAACAGGTTGAGAGGGCACAAGTGAAAATGTGTTGTAGTCTTAAAAAAAAAAAAGCTTGCTTTCATATCAACCTTAGAGGAGAGCTGTTCACTTTTGTTCCTTTTGTTTGTTTTCTTGCTGGATCTGCTCTTTATTTTATTTTTTATTATCCTTTCTGAGCAGCAAACGTTTCGTTTCAGTCTATTGCAGAGACCAAAGTTTGGCATGGGGAGGAAATCCCGTTTAGTTTTTTTTTTTTTTTTTTTTTTTTTTTTTCTTCATTTTTTTTGTTCCGTTGACTTGTTTTAACAAGAGTGAGAGGAAAGTGTATGCTTATGCGAATAAATTGTTTGCTAACCACACATAAAATAGAGTTTGGGCCTGCGTGCTGTGCTGAAGCGCTTGAGTCTTTCCTACCAAAATCGCATGCACAGATACGGTCAATATGAAGCACTTATTTAATATAGAAGATACTAACTGCAGCTGCACGTTTTATACACCAAATTATAACCACAAAATATGAACAAAAACTAGAAAGAGAAATTTAGAAACACTATTTGATGTGTGGTTTTAAAATAATTATGCGAAATCTATATGCTAATGTCTGTAAAAACAAAAAAACAAACAAAAAAAAAACCAGACAAACTTGGACTTGTGTTTAACAAGACATTCAGAAATAAGCTTTGAATTGCTCAGTGTACGACATGCAAAGGTTCAGTGGTGAGACAGAAATGCTTTAGGCTATAGAAACTTGAAAAAGTGCAATCCAGCATTGTATTGAGAATATGTTACAGGTCTCAGAGATGCACAGAACAGATTCAGATTCATCGTTGAGCGATAATTGTATACACAAAGAGAAGTTTTGTTTCATTTTCTTTGGGGGGAAAAAAGCTCACCTTTCTACTAAGTGCTTCTCCTTATGTCATGTGGATGCATTTTTTTTGTTTTTTTGTTTTTTTTTTTTGTTAAAAGAAAGGAAATATTCACCCATTTGGCAACTTGTTGGTTTTCATGTCGCACAATAAAACATTTTCAAAAATCCGACTGACAGCTTTGCAGCGATGTGCACAACATTCTGTGGGATTCCATCAACAACTTCACTCCCTCGTAAAACTGGACTTGCGGTGCTCAAGCAATACAGTGTTTTGAATGTCGTCTTATTTTTATTATTATTTTTTTTTTTTGCTTTCTGCTTAAGTTTCTGAAACGGTAGTTTTTCCCTCTTGCATAATCCAGGCTTCTGTTTAAGGCCCCCACTGACAAATGCTTTAACCACAGGCTGATTTACTGCCTTTTAACAAGCACAGGGCAGCTGGTGGGCTCAACTTGTCCTTTTTGATTTTTTTTTTCCCTTGCATGGTGTGTGGGCAGGTTGAAGAATCCCAGCTACTTTAATCAGTCTACTACTCCTTTATGCATGTTATGGATTGCGGCCACAGCCACCAACTTTTCTGCAGAAGTTATTGGAACGAAAACCCTCAAGTTAGGGAGCATGGAGCGCTATGATCTCTTTGTCCAGCTTGAGTTTATTTAGCCGCTTGTCCCTTGAGTGTGGTTGGATCAGCTTGGGTTTCTGCGTTCAGGCTGAAAATACAACGGGAACACTTTTTGTTTGAAAATGTTTTCACATGCGAAATCGATGGATCCCTACAATCCAGTCAGACTTTACCTGTGTTCCCTCTCTGTGTGCTGCACAGTTTCCAGATGAGGCAGAGTTAAAGTCCAGAGAGCTTCACAGAAGCCGCATTTCCCCTCATGACTGGAAGTGGCGGAGACGCTGAAGCAGCTTCTCACTCTCTGCCCACTTCATTTCAGCCTTGCTGCTGGTTTGCACCATGGCAACTGCCATAGGAGCAACTGAGCTCTTTCTGAATCCATTTTTGCTGCTCTTGTGAGGCATAATTGGCTACGGAAAGAGCAGCAGCGATGATTCCCAATGCACAGTAGGGGGCTGGAGCCTGGGCAGATGGAAAGGCGAGGTCATGTCTCCTGTCCCTGCCTGCTCTCCTCACTTTTCTTGGGGTCTGCTGAAGACCAGGCCTTTAGCAATCACCATACTTCATCACCTTAACACACCCCCTTCTTAGCAAATACTCTATTTCTTTTTTGGGGCTGAGTGCCATTTACAAATATTGGCAGCAGCATGTGTAAGGATTTGCATTTCCTGATCTTCTGTAAGACCTTGTCGACTTCATATTGGATTTATGTCTAGCTTTCTTTTTTCTTTCCTTCTTCTAAGATCCAGATTGTTCATTTAACCTGGATCCCTGAGGGGTCCTCTCTTTATTACTTGAACTATAACATTGCTCACTGTTGAATGTCTTTATAATGCATATATACATATATTAAAGAAGAGGAAATCCCTTTTATGACACAAGTTGATTGAGTTTAAGATATATGTACACGTTTATACAAGTTTATCCAGAGACACGCAAGTGTTTTTTTGTTTTTTTTGTCTTCATTTAAGGGGTTCGCTTTAACAGAAACTATGACTGTTTATTGGATTCTGCTGTCCAATATTGCACACACAACTTTTGAAGAGACTTTTTAGAGTAACGTACGAGGCCTGTTTTGTGTCGTACTCTCATCCCATGTTTGTATGTTATTGAAGAATTGTTCGGACTGGGTTGTAAATTTTTCCTTCATTTGTGATTTCTGTCGCTATTGTCCCAGGCATTGAGACCAAAGATTTGAGTTTAACTGACTTTCTCTGAGCTGATGTTCGTCCAGAGGGAAAGCAGAATATTCCGTTTTTTTGGTTTTTATTTTTTTTTGTTCATCCATTGCCTTGCTTCCATGCAAAGTTGAGTTGCTTTCACCACTGGGTTTTCCATTGTTAATTCCTTATTTTAAGGAAATGTAATGACAACTTTGACTGGAATATTATGGGCTTCATTTACTCCAACACTTATCATGTGCTTACATAATAGCTTGGATGTGATGGGAGGAGTTCTTGAATTTCTTGCCATTCTTATAGAAGAAATTTGACCAACCCCTTAATTGATAATCTAGCCAGTCAACTAACACTTAGGTCAATCCACGGTTCATTAGTTAAGGGATTATTAGGACGTGTTCAGATAGTTTTCTATGTGCCATTGGTGTGTGTTCTCTCAGTTGGACTGTAATTTGACTGTTCAGGCATGGACACACCTCCAAATCCGCTGTTTGTCTCTTTTCTTTCCATGAACGTTTGACCTAGCTGGAGGCGTCGGTTTTCTCTCCTTCTGAACATTGTATAGAGAGAGAGAGAGAAGCAAACTAGTAACCCTAGTAATTTGTGGTTTGTCTCAAAAGGAAATGTGCTCATCATTCTCTGCAGGGCAGAAAGCAGTGGGGTTTGTTGGCATTCTTTGTTCATACACTCCACAAAGCATGCAATATTCCATTTTCTGTTTTCTTTCCTAAAGGTTTCAGGGACAAAAAAAAGCATTGCATCGGGGGTTCGTATGAAAGTTGTTTACCAGAGGAGGAAAAAAATGCTTGTGCATATATTATTTTTTTTTTTTTTTTTTTTTTTTTTTTTTTTTTTTACTGATGTGGGATCGGGATGGGGTGACAGATTTTAAGAAAAAATATTAAAAATGACTACAAAAAGAAACAGATCAATGGTGCATTACTTCTGAAGCTCAAAGGGTTTGGGCACGAACCAAAACAACCTTCTCCACTCAACTAAAAGCGTCCGTTTTCAGTCTGAGCAAGGCGGGACAGGGCGGTGCGGGGCGGGGTGGGCTGGGGTGGTTTGGAGACCAGGCTAAGGTTTTTTTTTTGTTTGTTTTTTTTTCCAGGACTGTTAATAAACGATGTCTGTTTCTCTTGCCCCTTTTGTGCAGTTCTGCAAAGTTTTATTTGCAGTCAGGTTTGAATATGTGGCGATTCTCATTGGGAGTCTTTTATGTTCTTACCACTGCTGTCACATCACGGTACCCAGCACAGCTTAATGGAGTAAAGCTTCTTCTTATAAAAAAGAAAAAAAAGAAGAAAAAAAGATATAAAGGAAAAAAAAAGACTCTCACTCTCCCTCCCACTTTGACATACGTACAAACCCAGCATGCTTCTTTGATACTCTTGACTGTTGTTTTGTGTAAAAAAGCAAAAAAGATAAAAAAAGACATTGAAACAAGAACTGTTATTTGTCTGTTTATGGTGTAGTCAGAAATACATTTTGATATAGCTTATTAAGAAAACACGGCTTTTTTCAGCTGAAATAAGTTTGAACCCTGTGTTTAAGTGGACAATGCAAAAATGATATTGTTCTGAAATACTGAGAATGAGGGTCAGCATCAGCAATAGCAACCCATTTTGACCTTCACTGGTCAGAAGATTTCGATTGTCTGCTCTTGATAGAAAAATTGGATTGGAATACACACTTTCTTATGAATATCAGCCCACCACCAGCAGTGTTTGTCCTTGTACTTTTATAGACTCAGCTTAAGCAATAAGCCAATGTCCTAAAATTTCAGCTACAATTTCAGTGCTCTGGGTCGCCTTCTCCTCCGGTACACTTGGTTCATATCAGCGTTAGGAAAGGTTCTCCTTTTGTTCCTAAAAGGTGCAGAACGGTGTAAATAACTCCTCTTTCTCAGTATTTGAATATCATCCTTGCTACAGGCTTCTTGATATTCCTCAGTTATGTTCTCCACCATATTTTCTTGTATCCGTTACAATAGTTTGTATTGGTTGTAGACTCTCCATTTGTTATGAGATGAACTTATGTATATTCTCAATGGAACTCCACGATATTCATTTCTCTTGCAGAATAAAGAAAATATTTTGTCCAAGCTCTTCCTTGTGTGCCTTTTCAATGTTCTGTGCCCCATTCGTCCAGTCCCATCTCATAGAAACAGTGGAGCGAGTGTCCAGATCAGCTCAGTTTTCTCTCATGCAGTCTTTTCTTTGTACAATTTGCATTACATGAATTTATCAATTATGTAAGAGCGTCACTCTTCACTCTCCAAATCTATGTCTGTATTTATACTCTGTCTGGTCTTTCATCCCCCCCACTCCTGAATTCTTTGAAAAGTAAAGCAGCCAGGGCACATTTGGGCTAACTGACAAGCTTTCCAAGTTTCAAGTGAATCATTTTTGCGAATATTTTCATGTAGGGTTGCTACAGTTCCTGATAAAAATGGCAACCATTCAAGGTCTGATGAAATGATAGAATGTGGGCCAAAAAATGAGCTTTGGAATGAGGAGAGGTTGAATATCGCGAAGATATTTTATGAGGGGCAGTTTTAATTAAGCTTCTCTGATTTTAAATGCCTTACTGTCATACTTCAGCAGATGAGATTACAAGCAATGCAGTGCATTTGAATTAGATCTCAGGTGGCCATTTTGCAGTTAGAATTATGCAGTTCTCCTACAAGACCAGATCAGTAAAGTGCAGTCACGGAACCTTGCTAGTACCCATTCCAGTGCTGATGCATTTATAACAAGGGACAATACATGTGTGCATCCAGTAATCAATCATATAAAATGTGATATAAAGAAGGTATAGTCCCATATTATATTTGAATTTAGAATATATGTTGACAGCACATTTGTATTTCATTCTTTTTCTTTTAGCCAAAATCTGTAGATCACTGATTATCCGTGATTATTTGATTTATTTAAAATCTGGGAATAGGGCTGCACAATATCAGCAAAATTCAATTGCTGAGCATATATTACTACACACTGTGATTTGGCAAAAAATATATTCGTAAATCAATAATGTGACAAAGATGAAATAGAAGGAAAAACACCCACTGACACTCACCTGGAGCTGTGATTGGTCACTTTATCAAAAAAACTGACTGTTCATAGGCTTATTTGCATATTGCAGGCTTTTGTGAATCATAACTGCAGAGAGCAGTGAGCAGAGAAGATATATTTTGCAGTCTTAGCTGGAACAGAAAAAGAATGTATGCTGGCTAAAAGGTCCTGAGGAGAGAACACTGCTCTTGAGCATAGTTTAGTTTCATAATGGGACTGATTAGTGAAAGGAATATTTTTCCTGAGCCTTTCTGGTGTTGATTTTGGATCAGAGTCTTGTTCACGTTTCTCTTTCTCAGCTCCAGCTAAAACCCCAGGTCAGACAGCGTGTACCCTTGTAAAGTTTTTGAATCGAAAAAAGAAGTAAAATTCATGCATTTTTAATGATGGTATGTCAGTCAGAATACAATAAACTAGAGTTTAAACCACAGAATTGAACAGTGAAATTACCTATTTAAACTTCTAAAGTCTACACTAAAAATGCCCCATTTTTGATTACTTTGCATGTGCCATTGCAGTAGAGCATTACTGAAAACAGGATCTGACGTTGGATTACTAGATCTGGAGCATAAAGTCCACTCCAATTCATTCCAAAAGTACTGGATAGAGTCCAGTTTCTCCAGAAAAGAGATTTACAGATCACTATATATCAAAAGTCATTTGATTCTTTTATATGTGCAATTTTCCACAAATGGCAAAAAAAAATGTAGTATTTTGTTCATTAATTATAAATAAAAGACTGAAAATCCCATTCACATTAAAATTCATACCCTTTGTGAAACTATTGAATTAATGGATTCCCTTTCTATCAGTGGTCCTGGAGATGCTTCTACAACATGGCTGGAGTAAAAGGTGTCAACTTCAATTCAATGGACATTATAAGGAAAGGCATAAACCTGTCTGTTTAAGGCCTCATAGTTGATGGTGTTTGTAAGATTGATGACTAAACCATGAGGCTCTGAAAACTATCCATAAACCCTCAAAACAGGATTACGTCAAGACAAAGATCTGGGCAGGAACGCAAGAACATTTTTGCAGTGATGAAATTCCCCAGGAGCACAGAAGAATCCTGCATTCTCAAATGGAAGAGATCTGGAACCATCAACTGTTTTTTCTTGATCTGGCCACATCACACAAATTTAGGAATTAGAGAAGAGACTGAATTTGTTCAGACAGGTACCCAAGAACCCAATGATTACTATGAATGAGAGCCAGAGTTCCTTTGTGGAGATAAGTGAAAAAGGGAAAGTGTCTATCCTTGTCATTGCGAGGTCACAGCACAGAATAGAGTGAACCACAACGAAATTGGACCTCTGCATTTAACCCATGCAAACACCATACAGCAGTGGGCAGCTATGAAAGCACCCAGGGAGCAGTAACAGGGACAGTACCTTGCTCAAGGGTACCTCAGGGTAACCTACTGGTAAGGGGTTTGAACCCACAGTCTTCCAATCCTGTGGCCAACTCCCTAAACACTAGGCCACCGCTGCCCCTTAAGATAAGAGAACAATACAGAAAGACAATCAACAGTATAGCACTTGACCAATTAGGCCTTTACGCAAAGTAGTCAGATGGAAGTCTTTTATTGGGAATCTATAATTCCCAATAGTGTGTGTAAAAAAAAAACAGGGCCTGACAACCATCAGTCAAGCCTTACAATCCTTACATTCAAGCACGGTGGTGGTAGCATCTGTCACAGTTTGCAGCACAGTTTGACTGGGCACACATGACACCTGGTAGTGACGTCAGGTGTGCCTCGTTGGCTCAATGTTATAAAGATCCCAGTGAGTCAGAGCAGAGCGTCAGTCATTCTGGATTCCTGTTCAGTTCATGTGTGTGAGTAGCATGTTTGTTTAGTGTTTTTGTGTCTATTTCTGCTCATGTCTAATAAACCCCAGTTCCAGACTCCTGATTCCTTGCTTATGTCCAGTCCAGCCCGCCAAACCATCACAGTATCACACAGTGGGGGGGGGGGTTTATTTCTGCAAGAAGAACTGGGAGATTAATCACATGTCTACATGACAATGACCAGTACATTCCACAAAAAAGTTGTTTGTGAAAAAACATCCAGACCTGAACACCTTAGAGCATCTATGAAGAGCTCTGAAAGTGGCAGATGTAGTGTGTGTGTTTTTTTTTTTTTTTTTTTTTTTTGCTTTGTCATTGTGGAATATTCTGAGGAGATGAAAGAGAAAGAATTAAGATACATCTGAAATAAAAAATTTTAAAAAAGGAAAATCAAGATTTCCTTGGATACAGGCTGTGTCTGCAAAATACAACTTTTTGGCAATACATGCCCATAAAATAGCAGAAATGACATATTCAAATGGTCCTCTGGATACTTTTAGAAATAAACTTTAAATACTCTTTCAACAAATTGTATATTTTAATAAAAAAACAACCAAACCAAACCTGCATTATTAAGATGACAATTTCTGTTTATATGTACTATAACCTTTTCAAAGATATTACTTTTATACCAGGGGATCAAGTTTGGCAAATTTCCCATAAATGTGTAACCATAAGAGTTTTCACTTATATAATCAGCAAAACCTCATTTAACCAGGACCATCCAAACATGTGAAGAACAACAATAACAACAATCTACCTGAATGTTCTTTTCACCTTCCTAAAATGTACCAAATGTGAATATAAAGTGAAAGATCTGACGCTGAAAGTATATACTAGATTGTGTCTAGAAAACTAGAGCTGAATAGCACAGAGTATGGTAGAAAGAGAATTACACTTTAAGAGTGAGTCAATGTGTGTTTGTGTGTGTGTGTGTGTGTGCCTGCAAAGACTCATTAAACTTGATGCAGGTCTGTCATTGGAAATGGAGATGAGAGGCGCTGACAGCTCCTATTCGTTAATCTATAAAGGGCAAGGTTCAGCAGATCTTTACATTCTTTATCAACTGCACTGGTCCAGAGGGAGAAAAGACCAGCAGAGAAAGAGAGGAGGGCCGGGGGTCAGAGCCAGCTCGGTCTCCTCGACAGGACCTTAGAAAATACAATAATAGCAAAGTCAATAATGTCCAAGTCACACCGTTCAATAGTGTGACACGCTAGAAGTTTCAGTTATTAAAAGATGAGGCTCCACTGCCCACCAAGACATTAATCCATAAGCTGATTGTCTCCCTAAACCAATCAAGTTTTTTTTTTTTTTTTTTTTTACATCTGTCACTAATTTGAGATAGCTTGAAGCAAAGTCAGTTCCCTTTTGTCTAAAATGTCAATAGTACCTTTCAGAGAGGAAAACCCAGGAAAGGCTTTGTGTGTTGTGGCCGGCTGGCATAACATTTAAACTTAGGAAGTAATTGTTGTTTTTGTGTTGTTTTGTTTTTGATATCACTCACTTTAAGTAATCAAGTACTCATAAGCATAAAAACACCACCACTGAGGAATCTGAGAAGGAATTTGACTTGCCATAGCCATCAGTCATACCATCCATGCAGCATGATGTTGATCATTATTAAATAACCTGATTATCTGATTGCTCACTGCATCATCTGTTATCTTAATGGACACAAGTTACATTTCTCTCTCTCGCTCTCTCTCTCTCTCTCTCTCTCTCTCATTTGCTTAATATTTTGTAAGAGCATGCCAGATATGCCATTAGCTTTTTCAACATTTTTTCCACATTCACTTCTTTGTGTTTTATGGTTTCAGTTCAAAATATCAACATACGATCAAAAGTGCAATCTGTGCAATTTTCATGAAATGATCTATAAATACATAGTATCTCTTATTGTATGATATTATATATGACCTTATCTACAGCAGTGTTTCCCAATCTGGTTCTAGTTTCAGTGTTTGCCCTGCTCCTAATTGAACCAATCAGTACATTAGCTGAGTGAATACTGTCAAATACACATTGGAAGTGCTCAAAGGCCTACAGGTTTGCATAAATTGCATCTTAAGGCAAGCAGGAGTTCTTCCATCCATCCATGCATCTATGCAACCGCTTCTCTTGTTAACTGGTAAAGAAAAAAAAACACACACACACATACACAAACACACAGACATATCTAAAGGGTAACTTTGTATTTCCAGTCCACCTGGCATACATGTGTTTGAATGTGTGAGAAAACATGAGTACCCAGGAGAAACCCACACAGATCCTGGGAGAACATGCACACAGAAAGCACCCAGACCTCCACTGGTGGGGAATCAAACCCAGAACTTTCTCGCCATGAGGCTAAACACTGCACCACTATGCTGCCCAAAATATTAATGGTTCCTTAGTTTAGCCACAGAGGTTAAAATAGCTTGCAAGTAGACAAATGGAAACGTACATCCCAGATGATTGTTTAAGCTGTCATGCACTATGTGGATGTACTGTTTAAACGGTCATGCACTATGTGGATGTACCTAAACGTTAAACTCTGGAAACAGTCATGAATATAGGAGGCATTTGGAAACATCCTATGAAACACTTTTTCATCATCATTTTATCATCTATATCTACCATATAGGTGGCATTTGTTTGACTGTAGCCCATCTGTTAGTGCATCAGTGTTCACAGCAGCACACTTTAGTATAGGTGGTCACTTTTAATAAATGGATGAGGCATAACAGGCTGACAAACTGCAACAACAAACAGGCTACAGTCAATAACTGAGGGGACTTGTTCCAAAACCCATATCCATTGTTAGGACTGTGCTGTAAACATATAAGAAATGTCAGTGCTGTTATATGATTAATATCACATTTCAATATAATATAAAATAATAAAAGCAAATGCATGTTTACTGAGTGTGTTATATGTCAGCTGTTTTTCTTTTCGGACTTCTAGGGGTGATAACCCAATGCAAAAAAGTACAGTTTATTAAGAAACACCAGTTAACAACCCCTTTGAAAGTGACTATTCTTGTCACTACGAGGTCACAGCACAGCACATAGTGAACCACAATGAAACTGGACCTCATTTAACCCATGCAAACCCTGGGGAGCAGTAACAGGGACAGTACCTTGCTCAAGGGTACCTCAGGGCAACCTACTGGTAAGGGGTTTGAACCCACAATCTTCCGATCCTGTGGCCAACTCCCTAACCACTAGGCCACCACTGCCCCATTTACATAATCTGACACATGCCAGATCTAGTCTTCCAGATCTAGATTTAGAAGAAGACTATCTCATATTTTGTATTAATTGTAATGTTAACCCAGAATCTAGATGAAGCATGGTATTCAGGAACAGTTTCTGGGTGAAGGCTGCTTTTCTGGAACCCAGTATCTAAATTAAGTGTGGTATTCGAGAGCCTAGTATGTAGGTGAAACATGCTATTCTAGGACCCACTATTTAGATTATATATGGTATTGAAAGCTAGTATGTGGATGCAGTCTAATATTCTGGAACTCTTAATGTGGGTGAAGCCTGGTATTCTGGAACCCAGTTAGAGGGTGAAGCCTGGTATTCTGGAACCCAGTTAAAGGGTGAAGCCTGGTATTCTGGAACCCAGTTAAAGGGTAAAGCCTGGTATTCTGGAACCCAGTTAGAGGGTAAAGCCTGGTATTCTGGAACCCAGTGAGGGTAAAGCCTGGTATTCTGGAACCCAGTTAGAGGGTAAAGCCTGGTATTCTGGAACCCAGTTAGAGTTTAAAGCCTGGTATTCTGGAACCCAGTATGTGGAAGAAGCCTGGTATATGGAGCACATCTTTATTAATATTTATCCAATTAGGGGTATTTTACCTGTCATTTATTCTAGTACCTCACACACAAAAAATTTCCCAAGACAACCCAGGCAGGACAGTATCTCCAGCAAGTTGTGCTGGGACTGTGAGTGACTAAGAGAGTCAGCACTGGCAGGTATCACGGGTCTGACCATTTTGCTATCCCAAGGTCCCATTAATTATGGCTATGAGTAGAAAAAATATCACAGGGAGATAATGATATTCATCTGGGTACATTTGTCATCCTAACTTTCCTTGGCAAGGTTTTTCACCACCAAGCAGACAGCCTTCAGGAAAGGTCTTGCAGTGAGCCTTACTTGACAAGACGGAGGGCCTGGTGTTCCGGCACTTGTCACAAACAAGGCCTGAGTGCTGATGAATGTATTCAGGGAAAAGGAAAGCATTGCTAGCAGATTATGGACTCAAACTTCACTCACAACTCACATTTTAAGGTGAGGAACTAACAAAAAGTGCAGACGAGGACTGACATCAGTGAAATGCTAATAACATGTCTTCCTCTAGCTAAGCCTGCACTGCTACAGGCCTTCTCTGGCCTTCATTACTTGCTGAGCATTTTTTAAAAGTGCTACTGGCACAGTTCCACCATAAACTTTTTTTTGACTTGCTGACAGGCAATGCTGCAAAGTCTAAAGGATAAGAATATAGTCAAAATACAACTACACACAAATGCATATTAACACTGGGAAAATGTAGGCTGTAGAAGCGGGAGTGGTTGAGCTCGAAATTTTCCAAATAGAGGGAGAAGGCAAAGAGAAGGTATGGAGAGAAGGACAGTGCAGGAGGGGGGAAGGAGGATGTTGCTGTTGGCTGAAGGAAAGTTCGCAGAAGAAACCCAGATGGTGGGAGGAGGGGAAACAAGTGGGGAAGGACTGTCTGCACAGACCTGGCTCAGAACAGAGTCTCAAAAGTAGGCATTTGTTTGCAAATCTGCAATGGCTGTAAAAGAAATGTAGTCAATAATGTTGAATTATAATGAAATAAAAATTACGCCGTTTAGGTGTGGAGTCATTAAAATCATTCTGCATTTCTAGTCAGATATAATTTTGTAACTGCAGAGTTCATAAAGCAGTAAAATAACATTTGATTTACATCCAGAACTGACAGGTTAGAAGGAACTTACTCTTAGACATTTCCCCTTTTTTGTATCATTTCCATATGAAAGGAAGTTTTGTTTGTCCTGCCAAATTCAAGGCAGCAATAGAGTATAATTGACTGCTGTGGATATTTGGGGTGGTGGGGAATATCTGTGAGATTAAAAAAGGTTTTTGAAATCATGGCATGTCATCATTAAAAGCAAATGTTAGGCTTAAAGCAACTGTTAGTGGCACATGTTTATGTGGTACATTAGTCTGTTTATGTGGTAACAGCGTGCCGTCGGTGGTCGTTTTGTCTGCCGAATTTGCTTTTCCTGCAGCAGAACGCTGTTCTTGTCCATGTTAAGCAGTAAAACACAACAGACTCTCAAAGAGTCTTGCATATGAAACTACAATGTGCCTTTTTCTATTTGTTTAGATAGAAAAGCAGAACAGAACAGATAGTAATTTTTCACAGAATAAGACTGCGCGTATAATTTTTTTTTTTTTTTTACATCAAATTCAACTCACAATAAAAATGTCTTGTGATGGAAAGCTGAGTCTTCAATTTATTTTCTTTCTAAATTCGGAATCTTAAAAATGCTAAGAGCAAAAAATAGCTGCAAGCCACAAGAGTCTTAGCTTTATGGTGATTTTATAATGTGTGAAGCTGAATTTAGCTGAAGCTGAAGCCTCCTTAATGTTGACTGTCATTTCATGAACCTTTTAACTTTTTGCAATATATATTCAATGTCACAACATAGTAAATGTTAAAAAATCTTTTCGGTCACCAAACTATCACTGTGGTGACAATGTGTTTTCCATTTTGTTCAATGTGATTTGTAGTTTAATGCTGGCACCAAGCGAACAATGTGGCCTGTCTCAAATGTCTTCCAGCTCCTTATGTAGAGCACTGTTTGGACAAATTTACTGGCTCATGTGCCCAAATAGCACATAACATGTACACTAGTTGCTCAAAGAAGCCAAAAATGTATAACTTTTTGTGGACTAGAATATGGAGAATCTGAAGACATTAGAATTAGACATTTTCTCATGTTTTTAAATAATAATTTTAAAAAGTAATTAAGTTCAAAGCATATTTTATCAATTGTGGAGCTTCCTAGCCTGTAAGCTCTTTATTTTATTATTATTATTATTATTATTTCTTTTTAAGATTGTTAGCTAGCTCACCAGCAACCCAGCCACTAGGGATGCACAAGCCAGTGTATTTCTTCGTGCCGGTCCCAAGCCCTGGTAAATGGGGAGGGTTACGTCAGGAAGGGCATCCGGTGTAAAACTTTGCCAAATCAATATGCGGACAACGATACAGAATTCCATACCGGATCGGTCGAGGCCCGGGTTAACAACAACCGCCACCAGTGCTGTTAGCCTACAGGGTGCTGGTGGAAATTGGACTACTGTTGGCCAAAGAAGAAGAAGAAGAGGAGGAAGGCATGTCCAGAGGGAGAAGGAGAGAAAGAAGGAGAGGAGAGTGGAAGTGAGGGTAGGGACTTTGAATGTTGGCAGCATGACTGGTAAAGGTAGAGAATTAGCTGATATGATGGAGAGAAGGAAGGTTGACATTTTGTGTGTGCAAGAGACTAGATGGAAGGGTAGTAAGGCCAGGTGTATTGGAGGGGGGTTTAAACTGTTCTACCATGGTGTGGATAGAAGGAGGAATGGAGTAGGTGTTATCCTGAAGGAAGAGTATGTGGAGAGTGTTTTGGAAGTGAAGAGGGTGTCAGGGAGGGTGATGAGTTTGAAGCTGGAAGTTGAAGGTGTGATAATGAATGTTGTTAGTGCTTATGCTCCACAAGTTGGTTGTAAGATGAAAGAGAAGGAAAGATTCTGGAGTGAGTTAGATGAATTTATAGAGAGTGTACCCAGGGGAGAGAGAGTGATGATTGGTGCAGATTTTAATGGTCATGTTGGTGAAGGGAACAGAGGTGATGAGGAGGTGATGGGTAGGCATGGTGTCAAGGAGAGGAATGCTGAAGGTCAGATGGTTGTTCATTTTGCAAAAAGGATGGAAATGGCTGTAGTTAATACTTATTTTAAGAAGAGGGAGGAGCACAGGGTGACGTATAAGAGTGGAGGAAGATGCTCACAGGTGGATTATATTCTTTGCAGGAGGGTCAGTTTGAAAGAGATCAGAGACTGCAAAGTAGTGACAGGGGAGAGTGTAGCTAAACAGCATAGGATGGTGGTCTGTAGGATGACATTGGAGGTCAAGAAGAGGAGGAAAGTGAGGGCAGAGTCGAGGATCAAGTGGTGGAAGCTGAAGGAGGAGGACTGCAAGGTGGAATTCAGGCAGGAGTTAACACGGGCACTGGGAGGTGTCGAAGAGCTACCGGATTGTTGGGAAACTACTGCAGAAGTGATCAGGCAGACGGCTAGAAATGTACTTGGTGTGACATCCGGAAGGAAGAAAGAGGATAAGGAGACCTGGTGGTGGAACCAAGAAGTCCAGGAGTGTATTCAAAAGAAGAGAGAGGCAAAGAAGACATGGGACATACAGAGAGATGAAGGAAGTAGACAGGTGTACAAGGAGATGAACCGCAGGGCGAAGAAAGCAGTGGTGAAGGCCAAAGATAAGGTGTTTGGTGAATTGTATGAGAGGCTGGACAGTAAAGAGGGAGAAAAGGACCATTACCGATTGGCTAGACAGAGAGACAGATCTGGGAAAGATGTGCTACAGGTCAGGACGATTAAAGATAGAAATGGTAACGTACTCACAGGTGAACAGAACGTGTTGAGCAGATAGAAGGAATACTTTGAGGAGCTGATGAATGAAGAAAATGTGAGAGAGAGAAGACTGGATGATGTGAGAAGAGTCCACCAGGAAGTGCAGCAAATAAACAAGATGGAAGTAAGGGCAGCGATGAAGAGGATGAAGAATGGAAAGGCTGTTGGACCGGATGACATACCAGTGGAAGCATGGAGATGTTTAGGGGAGATGGCAGTTGAGTTTCTGACCAGATTGTTTAACACAATCTTGGCAAGTGAGAAGATGCCTGAGGAGTGGAGACGAAGTGTACTGGTACCGATCTTCAAGAATAAGGGTGATGCACAGAGCTGTAGTAACTATAGAGGGATAAAGTTGATCAGCCACACCATGAAGTTATGGGAAAGAGTATTGGAAGCTAGGTTAAGAAAAGAGGTGAGGATCAGTGAACAGCAGTATGGTTTTATGCCGAGAAAGAGCACCACAGATGCAATGTTTGCTCTGAGGGTGTTGATGGAGAAGTACAGAGAAGGTCAGAAGGAGCTGCATTGTGCCTTTGTGGATTTGGAGAAAGCATATGACAGGGTGCCTAGAGAGGAGTTGTGGTTTTGTATGAGGAAGTCTGGTGTTACAGAGAAGTATGTGAGAGTAGTTCAGGATATGTATGAGGGCAGTGTAACAGTGGTGAGATCTGCAGTGGGAGTGACGGATGCATTTAAAGTAGAGGTTGGATTACATCAAGGATCAGCACTGAACCCGTTCTTGTTTGCAGTAGTAATGGACAGGTTGACGGACGAGGTTAGACAGGAGTCTCCGTGGACGATGATGTTTGCTGATGATATTGTGATCTGTAGTGAGAGTAGGGAGCAGCTTGAGGAGAACCTGGAGAGATGGAGATATGCTCTTGAGAGGAGAGGAATGAAAGTGAGTAGGGCAAAGACAGAATACATGAGTGTGAATGAAAGGGAGGAAAGTGGAGTGGTTAGGATGCAGGGAGTGGAGGTAACAAAGGTGGAGGAGTTTAAATACTTGGGATCAACAGTTCAGTGTAACGGCGAGTGTGGAAGAGAGGTGAAGAAGAGAGTGCAGGCTGGTTGGAATGGGTGGAGAAGAGTGGCTGGAGTGATTTGTGACAGACGCGTACCAGCTAGAGTAAAAGGGAAGGTTTACAGGACAGTAGTGAGACCAGCTATGTTGTATGGGTTGGAGACGGTGGCACTGACGAAAAGGCAGGAGGCGGAGCTGGAGGTGTCAGAGTTAAAGATGCTGAGATTTTCGTTGGGTGTGACGAGGTTGGACAGGATTAGAAATGAGTATATTAGAGGGACAGCTCAGGTTAGACGTCTTGGAGACAAAGTTAGAGAAGCAAGGTTGCGTTGGTTTGGACATGTGCAGAGGAGAGACGATGATTATATTGGAAGGAGGATGTTGAGGATGGAGCTGCCAGGAAAGAGGAGAAGAGGAAGACCAAAGAGGAGGTTTATGGACGTGGTGAGAGAGGACATGCAGGTGGTCGGGTTGAAGCAGGAAGATGCAAAAGACAGGAAGAAATGGAGACAGTTGATCCGCTGTGGCGACCCCTAAACGGGAACAGCCGAAAGAAAAAGAAGAAGAAGAAGCTAGCTCACCAGCCTAGTTGCAATTTCACCCTCAATTTAAACCCAGTTCTGTCATCATCAGTTCACACTCTGGTCCGTGTAGCGTAAAAGTAAAAGATTGTTGATTCACATCGCATTGTTTTTTTCACGTTTCGGTGCTTTAATACAGAATAAAATTGGTGTGAAAAAAAAATGTGAAAAAGTGAAAGTGACAACCCTTGTAATTGCAAGGTCAAAGCACAGCAGACAATGAACCACAAAGAAATTGGACCTCTGCATTTAACCCATGCACACTCAAACACCGTGCAGCTATTGAAAGCACCCGGGGAGCAGTGATGGGGACGGCACCTTGCTCAAGGCTACCCATTGGGAAGGAGTTTGAACCCTGGATCCTCCAATCATGTGGCCAACACCCTAATCACTAGGCCACGGCTGCCCCACAGTGAGTATAGACGACTGTGTGTTGAGTATGTTAAAGTGGCTTTAAACATGGCTCATCCAATCACATTTTAGGAGCTTCAGTTTAATGAAATTCAATTTTTTTTGCTGTTTTTGCAGCTTTTTTTTAGGGTTTATCCTTTTTTTTCATGTTTGCTGTTATGGTCTACATGTTAAGCAATACTCTGGCAGGAGTGCATTTCTAGGTGTGACATTTTTAAGGGTGGAGATAATGTGTATGGTTGTATGCACACGTGAAGGTGGACTAAAATTACAGGATATGTGGTCAGGCGACTAAAAAAAATCTGCAAGGTAATGTTTATAAAAATAGCAGTGACCTACAGGTTCCTTTCAATGGCCTCCTTTTAACCCCACGTCTATTACTGCCCTGTGATGTAGCTTTGTGGTGGAGTGGGCAGCTTGTGAATGAGCGGCACTGTTCTGCAGGCCAAGAGGGGTGTGTGCTGCAGTAACGGCTGCACTCCTCCACCCTCGGCTCACGTTAAAGAATCTTCAGCGGATTTGTCTAAGCCGTGGCCTTGTGTTTCGAAGCTCAGGCCCAGACCACATGTTTGAGAAAAGCTCCGGTTCCTGCAGCGGCTGTTGAAGTGGTCAGGAAAGCAGCAGTGTTGTGAGAACCTTTCACCAGATGGTCGGCTCCAGTTTTAGTGCTTTAATGAATTTTATGTTTATTTAATGTTCACACACTGCCGTGTGCGATTTAAACTGGCCACAGTGCAGCACTGTGTGCGTCTGTGTGAGGAGATTATCTGTCACACATTCAGAAACTCACACTGCAGTGTGTGTTCGCCGCTTGGGAGAACAGGTAGCAGAGCAGTGTGTAACTCTGCGAGGTGTGCTTGCAGGATAAAGCTACACAGACAAAGACTGAACAGCACTGACATGTTGTTTGAAAAACATGATTCACAAATGTAAAACTTGAATGCCGTTAACATTTCGAATGTTATTGACAATATTTATTTTTGCGTTTCGTTTTTCAGGGTTCATATTTATAACAGATGTTACATAAGCTCGAGGTTGAAGTAACGTTTATGTTTCCAGTATTATTAACGTTCCCATTATGATCTGGAAAGCGGAACGGAAATGTCAGGAGATGAAAACTCACATTTCCTCCTTGCTAGTGCACTAGGAAAAGCTGAGGTCACCCTCCTCCGGCCTTCGGGGAGCTTTCCTTTGGAGAAGTTTCTCCTACGAGGCCGATGAAGGACATCTTTTAAGAGAGAACATTTGCCCGCGACACTAATTGAGTAACAGAAGGGGAAAAGGCCATGATGGAATGGAACACTAAACACGAAGAGCGTTAGACAAACAGAGCAGCGCAGGAGGGAAAGTTACTCCAAATAGGCTCACGCGAGCAGTGGAAAAGCATGGCTTTGCGGTGGAAATATACAGTGTAACATAACTCCACTTCACCCCCCTTCTTACTACTTAGCCTCGCTTGAGGTCAGACAAACGAAAAACATGGTCGATAGAAAGAAAAGAGACTGTGGGAAGGGTTAACCTTGACTTTATTTACACGACAGTGACCAAAGTACTACATGTACATATATACTTATTGTGTCTGGCCTACTTGAATCAATGCTCTTACATTTCACCGCACTGCTCCCTGAAGTGCTCGGACGGTCAGAGGCCATAAAAGAGCACCTGCTTAATGAGTTAACGTAGCTAAAACGGGGCAACAAGTGACTGTGTGGGACAGTTCATTCACCATCAATGTCTTCTAACTCTTCCTAACTTCATTTTCCTACCTAATCATGTACCCCACCTCAACCAGCAACACTGCCACTCCCTGCATACACTAATTATAGCTGTGCACTCACAAAACACACACACACTGCCCACTATAATGTCTCTGTTCCCTGAGGATTAGGAGGAAAGGCTGGACTTCGATGTGTATTATTATACCCTCCAATTACCAGAGTTATGGAAATGGAAAGCATGGAGTGGGGGATGGGGGGCGAAGAGAGAAAGAAAAAGACACAGAGAGAGTTTTTGTGATAATTTTGAGATAAAGACAGAGGATGAGGAAGAGAGAGAAAGAAAGAGATAAAAGGAGAGGCAGGGAGAAAGAGAGAGAAAGAGCAAGAGTGACACAGAGAAAGAGAGAGACTGAAAGTGTAACAGGGAGACAAAAAGCTCCTCTGTGTGGCGCTGGATGTGTCACTGGCTGCGCATCTTTGGATGGGCCCACTCGCTGCCTCGGGCCTGCAGGGAGAGGATTGTGGGAGCGAGTGAAAGAGTCTATAGAGGACAGACGGGGAAAGTGGCTGTGCTGACCTGAGCCAGAGCCCATTGAGGAGCTCAGCTGACCCATACATTATTAGTGCTGCCCAGTTTGGGCACTGTATTCATGTGTGAGACTCTCTCTGTCTCTCAGTCCCTCAGCACAACTTCACATACCCCTTAATCAGGCACTTGTTCAGATAACATGTGACATAACGTTGGCATAACATTACTTATCCGCTGGAAACCGGTTATTTTACAACACGTGTACTGCCAGAATAACATTCTATTATTTTTTACACTCACTAGTTACTGAAGTTGGACGTTCACAAATGTTTGTGGAATCATGGGTTAAATTGTGGGCAGGCAACTGTGAGTTCAGACGTCATGGGGTCAGATTTTTCACTTGAGATTCCCAGTGGAACTTTAATATTTTGTCCCTTTGGAATTATAAGGTTCTGTCTGACGTTCCTGAGTTATTCACTCTCTGAATATTGCCATTATGTGAGGTGATCTGAGGTGAGGTTTTATTTGAAGACAGAATACGTCCCAAAGTTGTGACTTTTCTGTCAAAACTGTGAAAAGCAGCCTTCTTTTTCCAAGGCATGAAGTATCCAACAGGTGTGTCCTTCTCACCCTAGCCAATCCCAAGATTTACTGCATGCCAGTGACATTCGTTTCTATCTTGAAATGTTGGAAAAGTATAAAAACCATAAAACAAATATAACAACAATCTACCTCCATTATTTTGGGGGGGCAGTGGTGGCCTGGTGGTTAGGGAGCTGGCCCTGGATTGGAAGGTTGTGGGTTCAAACCCCTTCCCGGTGGGTTGCCCTGAGGTACCCTTGAGCAAGGTGCCGTCCCCGTCGGTTCACTCCTCCCTGCAATTGGCTGGTGACCTGTCCAGGGTGTGTCCCTGTCCTTTGCCCTATGTGAGCTGGGATGGACTCCAGCACCCCCCTGTGACCCTAATTAGGACAAGTGGCCCAGAAAATGACTCACTGAGGTTTGGGTTTTAAGGAGCACAAGAAAAAAGACAGGCCATTTTCAGGAGAGCAACATAATGGAAGAAAGCTCTGTACAAAAAGACAGCAGCAATTATAAATAAAGACAAATGAAGCAATGAGTATTGTTTACTTTGACTTTTATTTTATTGCAGACAGTATGAACCAAAGGCATTTCACATCTGGCCAACTTCTTTTGACTTTGATAACATTCGATAAAGTTGGGATAGGGAGAGGTTTAGAGCTAGTAATGTGTAATGTTAACAAGTTATTGTAATCATGATTTGGTACCAGAGGGTTTCTTTGTACAGGGCTGAGTTTTTGAAAAGTGAAGAAACTATTCTTAGTAATTGGATCTCTGCATTTAACCCATACACAAACACACATCCTGCAGCAGCTATGAAAGCTGCCTGGGGAGCAATGATGGGGACAGTACCTTGCTCAAGGGTACATCAGGGAATCCTACTGGTAAGGGGTTTGAACCCACAATCTTCTGAGTCTGTGGCCCGCTCCCTAACCACTAGGCCACCACTGCCCCTGCAGAGGAGCAAAGCTGGGCATCTTCAGTTTGCGAAAAAAAATGTGAAAATAAAAAAGTGAAAAAATACTTTTAAAACAATGTTCGATAAGGAAAGGTTGAAAGTGATTTGCATAATTCTCCAAAAGGGCAGGGGTACAAGCCTAATCTGAGCACCCCGAACTATCAGACAGCACTGCATCAAAACTGTTCTTCATCAGCAATTGATAGAATCACATGGGCAACAATTGCCCTGGCAAGCCTTTGTCAGGCACTGCGCATGGGAGTAATATTCACTAATATCACTTACAACTGTGCAAAAAGAAGCCTTATATTAACTACACGCAGAAGTGGTGTTGACTTCTCTGAGCTGGGATGCATCTGAGGCAGACCATCACACAGTGGAAGCATTAATAGTGCACAGACTGATCAGTATTACAGATTTTTTTCTGGAAGACTTGGACGCCGTGTGCTCCGAATCAAAGACGAAAAAAACCAACCAGCAACAAGTCTAAAAGCCAGGGTCAAGGCAAGGGGTTCTGTCCCCTTAGCACAGGTAACGACTTCTGCAACGGCAACATTGATGCAGAAAAGTTCTGTGAGATTGTATAGGACTATATGTTGCTTTCAGGATGACATCCTTCCAGGGATGTCAATAGGTTTTCAACAAGACAAGGTACAGTACTGTGCAAAGGTTTTAGGCAGGTGTGAAAAAATGCTGTGAACAAAGAATGCTTTCAAAATTTCATCAATCAACAAAATGCAGTGAATGAACAAAAGAGAAATCTAAATCAAATCAATATTTGGTGTAACCACCCTTTGCCTTCAAAACAGCATCAGTTCTTCTAGGTACATTTGCACACAGTTTTTGAAGGAACTCAGCTGGTAGGTTGTTCCAAACATGACTGTGTTTCTCCTCCGTGTGACATTGATGATCATCAGCACCTGTTTGGTAAAACTGGTTGATCAGACACCGACTATAATCCTACACAATCCCTGACTGTGTGCAAGTGTGCCTAGAAGAACTGATGCTGGTTTGAAGGCAAAAGGTAGTCACACCAAATACTGATTTGATTTAGATTTTTCTTTTGTTCGCTCACTTTGCATTTTGTAAATTGATAAAAATAAACAATCATTATTTATATTTCTGAAAGCATTCTTTGTTTACAGCATTTTTTCATACCTGCCTAAAACTTTTGCACAGAACTGTAGAACCCCATTCTGTATAAATGGGGAAGGTACCTCGCTTAAGGGCAGCTCAGGGCAAACTACTGGTCTAGTGAACCCAAGATCTTCCAATCCTGGGGCCTAATCCCTAAACACTAGGCCATCGCTTCCCCAAATAAAATGAAACATCTTGGGTTCATACTGTCTGCAATGAAATAAATGTAAGAACTTTCATCATCACTTTCATGTATGGCATTTTTATTCTGTGTGCAGTTATTATTTTCCCCTTAATTTCCCTCAGGATCAAAAACGTTTTTTGGATTCTGTTTGAAACATGAATAACTCAAAAAGGAGTTAGAACCTTGTATGTCCAAGCAAATCCTTTACTAAGAGGTTGAAGAATTCTGTGTGATTCGCAGACTTTTAGTGACTGTGTGGCACTAAATTTCAATAAGTAATTGTTTTTTTTTTCCATTTAAAAAAAGTATTGGGAGCTGAAGGCACTGTATTTTGGGAAGTGGTTTGTGCTGGAAGTGTTCTGATTCATGTGGTGCACAAAGAGAATAAACAGTGTGGGCTGAATTACAGTACACTTCCATGTCAGAGAGATGTTTACAGTAGCCTAATGTGATCTCCTCAGGCAATGACCATCCTGCCAAGACACACACACACGCACACACACACACGCATGCACGCATGCACGCACACACACACACACACACACAGGTCCTATCCAGACAATATAGGCTGTCTAGTACCCAGGCAAAGACCATAAAGCATTGGCCCGCACACACATACTTGACTATAATAAAGCCGCATACAAGCCCATATTTGTTGTATAGGAGTCACGAACATGAAAATGACAATTACACATGAAATGCAAACACTCACTCACACACACACACAGACACACACATAGTGTAGGCCTCAGATCATTAATCACCTGAAAATGTCTCCACTTCTATTTTCCACTGTCGTGAGAAGGAGCTCCAGACTCCTGGAGAGGCTCAAACTATTTTCCCTTCTGTGCTCTTCCAACTTTCCTTCTCCCAGCAACCCCTCCCACCCCATCCCACCCTACCCCAAATTCTCATTCACTCTTCAGTCTGTTCAGCTCTCATTGAGCTCCAGCTGGCTCAGCACAGTCTGCTGTCCTCATCCCAGCTCAAATTCTTTCTCTGCCTCACACTCACACACACATACACACACACACATCTATTGAAGGTTATGGTTATTTCAAGATTACTGGCCACTTAGGCTCACCAAAAAAGAAGACCTGCTAAGTGGTGGTAGTGCTAGAGGTGGGATTCAAACCTAAAACCTTTGAAAAATTTGCCTTGAGATATTTCTCGGCCTAGTCTTGACGTTTTCAGTGTTATGTGTCTTGTTCAATAGTGGTCAGTTTTCAGTCTACCTTATCTTGTCCATGTCTCTCAACACTAAACACTTTGCACTTCTGGACACTCCAGGTAGGTTCAGTTGTGGAATATGACAGCACTGGAGGATCATGAGCTCGTGGTAGATTCATGTTTGATTCTTCTCAAATCCTTGGCAGTTAATTTGTGTCTTTTTTTCCTCAACACATTTCTTGTGACACTGTTGACTATTTGCAACAAACCGTTTGAAGGTTCTGTGATCACGCCACTATATATGTGCTGCATCACTCTGACAGACTTTTTACAATATTTGACATTTCAGAGTCAGCAATCTCTTTTCTGGCTCATTTTGCCCAAGGACAAGAAGCTCCCTAGTAATTATGCACACCTTGGGTGTGAATATAAGGGTGTTGATCTTCTTAGGCCACGCCCTCCCTCATTACACAAAGACACATCACCCGATCTGCTTAAATCCAAATAGCATTCGAGTTTATACAGCTTGGAGTTGGAATATATGCATAAAAATGATATAGTCAATTTACTCACTTCCGTTAAAATGGTGCAAACAGTTAACATATAACCAATTACGTGGTTTTATATACTGTTTCACAAAAGTTTGTACATTCAGAGCAAGGAAATATTAGAGAACTGCTACATGGCTCTAGTGGCAAAAAGTAAGCATATCTAGAATGTGACTGGCCTACATAATGACTGGCCCAAAAATCAGCAGAACTAAAAGGGGAATTCTGAGACAAATCTTGGCCTGAGAAAAGGGTTAGGTGGAATCTTAAAAATATTTAGACCATTACTATTTTTCAGCATGATATATCTTTCTGAAATACATTACAATCCTATTATTTTCCCATTCATTTACCAAGTGATTTTTTTTTTATATCTCCTCAAGTCAGCCAAATTATAAAGAAAGGTAAAATGTTGGACCAAATCTGCAGCTCATACTGATCTATCTATCTACTCTTGCTCTCTCTTCTTTGTTTATAAATCCCATTTGCTGTATCAGCTCATTTACATTCATGTTTTATATATATATAATTTTTTTTGCCTTTCCCAGCAATTTTTGGTGTAAAATTAACACTTTGCATATACTGACGTCAGTTTTAGTGGGACTCCTTTCTTATTGGAAAGAAGTGAACCAGCACCGCTTTGTCAGTTTCTATGCAAATGTCAGTAATGGATCACCAGGAGGGGCTAGACCTCCACACATAAGCACCCACTGTTCTCTTTGCAATTCTGTCTTTCTGTTTCTCCCTCTCTCCCTCTCCAGGTTGTGCAATGCACTGAAATTGCTGCCAAGCAGAACAACCAGTCCTCCCTTGGTCTCTTGAGAGAGAGAGAGAGAGAGAGGGAGAGAGAGAGAGACTGTATAACTGTGTATATGTTTGAAAATGGTTGAGCCAGAGACAGCCAGTACCCCCTCGTTTTGCCTGCATGCCATTGGCTGCCTGGAGAGCAGCAGGTGTCCTATCACAGTAAGTGAGCTGTGTGTTTAGTGAGGATTAGGCAAGCAGGGCTAGGGATGTTCCCAGGGAAGATCCACTCAAATCCAGGCCAATGGATTAGCTTCTCCCTACTCTGCCATCTAATGCACCAGGCCTCCGGTCTCGGCCCACTGCATTTCCTCTCTTCCCAGGGTAAGGAGGCCAAATCTGAGGACAGCCTGTCCCTGGTCAGTCAGGTTTATACTGAAAGTATTAGTGAGAAAGAGGGTACATTGGGACATGGACAGTCATGCATGAGGGCACTAGAGTCAAGTAACTAGGTAAAACAGAAGGGTGTAGAAGAGCAAGGGGAAAAAGAAAAGAGCATTGAAGTCTGAGGATAGACAGAAGCTAAAGCTAATGCTGATACTGCACATTAAATTGAATAAGGCAGTCTCTTCTAAGCATCCTAATGGAAATATCAGTCTTACCAATCTTTATTGTGTAACAATGAAGGCATTTACATTGATGACATTAAGCAGACACTCTTATCCAGAGCAACTTTCATGTCCTAATTACAGGGACAGTCCCCCTGGAGACACTCAGGGTTAAGGGTCTTGCTCAGGGACCTGGTGGTGGTAGTGCCAGAGGTGGGATTAGAACCTGGGACCTCTTCAGCCAAATGTCTTTAGGCAAATACCCTACCACTAGACCACAATCCACACAAAGTTGAAAAGAAAACTTCTCTCATTTTTTACTTCACATATACCAGCATCAAATTCAAGGTCAAAAGGAGTCAAGCAGTCAAAAGGAGGACTAATCATGGGTTTGATTCCTGATTTTTGATGGCCGCTGTCAAAACAGCTGATTCTGTTAAACTTCAAACAGGTGTCCCAAGGTGGCTGCTCACAGCACTCAGATAGTAAAGTTTTGTCCATTTCACGTTTCATGGTTTGAGAGTGTAGAGAGATTTCAGGCATGAAACTTGGAGACAATATGAGGGATGTCAGATTTCAAGTGTTATCAATGCTGTCCTCAACTCCAGGTCTAAACTAAAGAAGCAAAATCTGTACTCCAAAAACATCTTGGCTGATTGACTGCATCTGGGTTAGGGCATCTGGTCGAAAAAAAGTGTGAAAACAAATGTGATTTTGCACTGAACCATTTCTTTAAACAATCACTTTTTCACCAGGCCATCTGGAAATTCCATAGACCCTCCTGTTCGCCATCTATCTGCACTTGTGGCCAAGTTGTACAGGTTCTCTGACCCACCTCACATCTCTCAATCCCTTTCTCTCACTGCCTGACAGCTCTCTGTCTCACACCAGAGCCATCCACCAATGGCATGCCTCAGGCTGCCCAGTCCTTGACCAATCAGCTCCACGTTGCTAGGTTGGAACAACATCTATATCCTGTTCATGAGTTTCTGTACGTCACAGCGCCGATCTTAAAGCAGGAGAAAGAGAGAGGCAGGGAGCGAGGGAGAGAGAGAGAGAGAGAGAAAGAGAGAGAGAAAGAATTCAAAGTGCGTCACAAACAAGAAACAATGAAAAGTCATTGAAAATCAAGCCCTTTATTTAAAAAAAAACAAAAAAAAAACAAGAGCCTAAAATTCTATACCATATACTTCTATAGTGATGTTTGGAAATTTTCTTCTCATCAGTTTCAGCTCATCTATGGTGTGCTGTTCGGTGTTGGACTGAAGTTGGCATGCCAAAGCTGTGCACCTACTCTGCCGAGGGGGGAGAGGAGAGGTGATCCACTCCAGTGTGCCACACTCAAGCACAGCACAGCCAGGAACACACTGAATAAAATTTCACATGTCAAGATTAATATCTTATAAAAGCCTAGAGTTTAAGTGTTAAAGAACTCTTGACATTGTAACATGTTTTGGCAGCTTAATGAGTCAAGGCCGCAAATCATGATGTTTGACTTATATTCTGAAATGCTTAATTCTTACCACTAGAGTCCTTTAGCAGCTCTCTAAGATAGCAGGTTTTATATACTGTGCCACCACAGATATCTGGTTATATGTTCACTATGTACAATTATTAGGGAATATCATTATTTTGTGTATATATTCCAACTCCAAGCTTTATAAACTTGAATGCTAATTGAATTTAAGCAGAACAGAAAGAATATGAATAAGATCATGGCCCCCTTCCTCAAATGACCTAAACCCTATTGTGAACTTCTGGACCTTCTTAACCGGGAGATTTACGGGGAAGCAAAACAGTCCACAAAAGCTGATCATCAAGAAACTGACAGAATTATGAAGAATGACTGTTATTGAAAAGAAGGTTGTGTAATAATTGTTGTGCAATAATTGTGCACACTAATAGTTGCCTAATAATTGTGCACACATATGTATCCCCTGAGAATGTTCACACTCACATTTCCTTTTTAAAACATTCAGGTTTAAGGGTCATTAACATTCTGGAATGATGGATAACACTGGATTTGGTCCAGATTAATCCATATTAATCCTCAAAATACTAACTTGCCTAATAATTGTGCACACAGTGTATGGCTCTATTTACTATTTATGTCTAACACGTATCATAAATTTATCCTCCAGCAGTGAGTTTCCTAAATGTTATCATTGCCAGTTCATTATTTAATGTCTTAATGTGGATGTGTTCAGAATTAATCCTAAGTACTTATTACATTTACGTGCAAAAAAAAAAAAAACATTGTCACAGCTGGAAGAATAATGCTTGTAAAAAACTCCAGAGTGCTATAAAAACACATTCTTAAAGTCAGTAACATATAATACAAATAAAGGCAAAATTATAAGATTTTCAGGCATTTGTATTTGAATTGAGTATTTATTTTTCTAATGACTTTTTACTTAACTCCCTACATGTTAACACTAATATCCGTTTTATACACTGTTTTTATACTTCATACTTACATGTTCTAAACAGGATGGGGCAGTGTTGGCCTAGTGGTTAGGGGCTAAACCCCAGGATCAGTAAGACCAGTAAGTTGCGCTGAGTTATCCTTAAACAAGGTACTTTCCCCAACACTGCTCCCTGGGCACCGCATGTAGTGTATGGGTTAAATGCAGAGGATGCATTTTGTCGTGGTTCAATGAGTGCTGTGCTGTGTGTTCACAATGACAAATAGTCACTTACTTTAGTTTTAATGCATTTGAATTTTACTTTTTTAATCACTGGGCTCCTTTTCAATGTTTTATTTGTAACTGAAAATACACAGCACAGCACACAGTGAACCATACACACACCGCACAGCAGGGGGCAGCCATACATCTGAGTGGACCTCAGAGAAAGTACTGGCCTGAGACTCAAACCCACAACCTTCCAAATATGGAGCGCCAACACTGCCCCAATAAATTCAGAAATTTCATTCAAAAGGCTACGTTTTTCAGTTTAGTTTGTTTTTTGGTCAAGTTATGTATTGTTGTAGAGTGCAGTGCTGCTAGAGTTTTTATTCATGATAACAACTGTAATAAATGAATCTGTATTTAGAAGGGCAGAAATATGTGGATCAACTTCAGGTCTTTTTGTCATTGGCTTATTCAAGGTCACTGACAGGAGTGCTAATCTGAGCATGAATGTGTTTTTGGTGGGAAGAAGCCAGAGCACCCATAGAGAAGCCACACAGGCATGAGGAGAACATAAACTCCACACAGAGAGCACCTTAATCCAGGCCCTTCTTGCAGTAAGGCAACACTACCACGCCAACTCACTTAATTTCACATTTCACATTACATTGTAGTTACAAACTCTTTGGGCAAGAACATAATCAAAACATTAAGACAAAACAACCTGGTCTAAACCAAATAAACAGCAAAATTATATAAAAAAAGTCTCAAAACTCTAGACATAATCTTCCCCAAATAGATTTCTTTTCAGTCAGATCTGAAGTCAATGAGTCTTATGAGTTTAGAAGCTACATAAGAAATAAAATATTCAATTAACTGAACTCAGTGATCCAAGGATTTGCAGTAAGCCTGTCTTGGCTCATTGCAGTGGTTTGGACTTGTTATCTGATTCAACAGATCAGTAAGATATGCTAGAGCTAGGTCATTTATAGAGCTGTTGCATGACTTCAGGCAGTAGTCAATGTGGATCTTAACAGACAGAAAGTCAAAATACCCTCAAAATATGCTTTCTTTCCCTGGTAAGCCTAGCACTCAGTAAAATATACTTTTTTATTGAGTGCTATATATATATACAGTACTGTGTAAAAGTTTTAGACAGGTGTGAAAAAATGCTGTAAACAAAGAATGCTTTCAGAAATGGAAGTGTTCATCATTTATTTTCATAAAACAACAAAATGCAGTGAATGAACAAAAGAGAAATCTAAATCAAATCAATATTTGGTGTGACCACCCTTTGCCTTCAAAACAGCATCAGTTCTTCTAGGTACACTTGCACAGTTTCTGAAGGAGCTCGGCTGGTAGGTTGTTCTAAACATGACTGTGTTTCAACCTCCGTGTGACATTGATGATCATCAGCACCTGTTTGGTAAAACTGGTTGATCATACACCGACTACAATCCTACAAAATCCCTGACTTTGTGCAAGTGTAGCTAGAAGAATTGATGCTGGTTTAAAGGAAAAAGGTAGTCACACCAAATATTGATTTGATTTAGAATTTTCTTTTGTTTGCTCACTTTGCAATTTTGTAAACTGATAAAAATAAACAATCACTATTTATATTTCTGAAAGCATTCTTTGTTTACAGCATTTTTTCACACCTGCCTAAAACTTTTGCACAGTACTGTATATACCGGTATCAAAAATAGTTGTAACGGTCCGGCGCCAGTAGAGGGCGCCCTGCTCTGATTGTGCACACCTGGGCTTGGGTGCCAGGTGTGCCTCATTGGGGGCTGGCGTTATGAGCCCCAGTGAATCAGAGCAGGGCGCTGGTCATCCTGTGTGCACACTGTGAGATTCTTTGTTATGTTTTACACCTGTTACGTTTGTTATGTTTAGCTTTGAGTTCTGTGCACGTTATACGTCATTAAAGTTCAGTACGAAGCTCTCGGCTCTGCGTTGGCATCCAGCCCTCAACACCACACCGTGACAATAGTAAAGATAAACCATACACACTACTTTACAAAACAAAGGATATTCCCATAGTTTATTTTATCATTGCAGTGTAATCAAACTATCAAAAAAGATGCCGTTTCCATACACCTTTGTCACAATTTCTAGCAAATGCGTTTTTGATGCCCATTTGCTAGATCTTCTGTGGTCAACTGTAATGTGAATTACAGCAAATGAATTAATCAAGGAGCAACAACAGCTCAGCCACAGAGTGGTAGACCAGTTAAAATGCCAACACAGTGCAACCAGGTACTGCAGAGCAATCTACATTTACATTTACAGCATTTGGCAGACGCTCTTATCCAGAGTGACTTCCATGTCCTAATTACAGGGACAGTCCCCCTGGAGACACTCAGGGTTAAGGGTCTTGCTCAGGGACCCGGTGGTGGTAGTGTCAGAGGTGGGATTTGAACCTGGGATTTCTTGAACCATTAGTTCATAGGCAAGAACCCTACCACTAGACCACCGCCACCCCAACTTCTACACAAAAACTGAACTGTACATCTGGAGCCCTATGAAATGGGTATCCATGACTGAAAAGCTGCTCACAAGCCTAAGATCTCTATGTGTTATAGCTAGCAGAGTGGACTGGACTGAGTTCCTATGAAGTGGAACAGTGGAAACGTGTTCTCTCTGCTAGCATTCAGCAACAATGTGATAATCTGTGAGATTTACATACACAACCAATGAGAACTGACAGCTGTGATAACACATTACAGCAATCTAATCTAGAAGTCATCATTGCATGAACTAAACTCTCAGTGTGCAGTAGGGTAGCAAGTGTCTTTAAAAGGTTATTTATGAAGTACAATTACAAATTACAAAACAGTCATACTAACACCAAGGTCCTTGATTGTGGCTTTTAGTTGCATATAAAGAGCATTTAGGTCAAGCATCAAACCTGCAAAATATAAAAAAATGTAAACACCAAGCAATCATTGCTTTATTTTAGCCCTCAGAAAAAGTATGCTTTTTAATTTGCAACATCAAACTGCTGCAGTCCTCCTATTTCCTTTCTTTCCCTCAGACACTTCTCACATACAAGCTAACAATCTGAGAGGGTGAAGTTAGGGCAAATGTTATTCTCTTGTTGCAAACGAAGCCATCCAGCATGACCGGCTATGCTATAATGGACCCTTGTACATATGACTGGCTGTCTGGCATTTGTAATCCCGGCTGGCAAGACTAATCCTCACTTCTCAGTAATAGAACCCAGTATTTGTTCTTGTAAAGTACTATACTCAGTTACTGAAAGCATGGTCAGCACATTATAATATGTATTTTTTTGCCTGCAGTGTTGGCAGTTTGCATATTTATATTGAGAATTGCTTATTGCACTTAGGGTTCAGTGTGTTGTCATTTCTTACAGTGACATCTCTTACAGACTGAAGGCCCTGAGATTTGGAGGATATTAAAAACTGAAAAGCAGAAATGAAAAAAGGGTGATTACCACAATGCACAATTGGAGTAGGTTAACATGCTATGTTATGCTAATTTAATTAACGTATACCATCAGTATGTGGTATTTACTTACATTTAAAGCCTTCCATCTCACCATTGACATCTTTTCAAATGCACCACTGACCATTATTGTAAACAAAAGTTATCTAAATGGTTTAAAGCAAAAAAGGTCTATTGTGTCAGTAACACCCTTTGCTTACATCTGGGAAAATCATACTGACTTTAAACATGGAACTATCCATGCTACATTTGCACCTTTGCCTCAGTTTTTTTGTAGTTGAATTCTCTTATACTCTATTGAATGAGTCATTAGAGAATTCTAAACTGCCCCTACAAGTGGCATCATTACAAATCCTGAACAGAGTTCTCCTCATATCAGCCATGGTCAGGCAGGGCAACTAAACATGGGGGTGGTTGTTAAGGTTTCCATGCCTTCAGACATGAATAGAAGTCATTCTGTGCATCTGAAAGGGAGGCCTTACTGTCATAAATGGATGGAAATGTTTTGTAGTTTATGATGTCCTGAATGCCCGTTTTTAAAGCACATGGCCACTGGGCTCTGGGGTGATGCATCCAAATGTACTATCTGATAGACTGATGGGCAAATGAAAGTTTGATGGATGCCAGAAAAATGCTACTTAGGATATGCAAATTTGGTGGTGGAGGAACTAATGGCCTAGAGATGTGCTTAAGGCATTAAGCTTGGCCCCTTAATTCCAATAAAGTGTAATGCATGAACTGTTTGGGGGAGGACCCTTTCTGGTTTTCACATAAGTGTGCCCCTGTTCCATAAAGACATGATTTGAAGATTTTGTTTGGAGGAACTCCAGTGGTATGACTAATGTAACTGGACACCTTTGGGATGAATTGGGAGCTCAGTTGTAACCTAGGCTTTCTGGGCCAACATCAGCATCAGAAATCATATATGATCTCACAAGTGATGTTTTCCTAATGGGCACAAATTCCCAGACACTGTCCAAAATCTTGCAGAATGGATTCCCAGAAGAGAGCAGGCTGTTATAGCTCGTAGCCCTAGCAAGGAGCATGATGTGTTTTCAGTCCTGTCTGTTATAGCCAGCATTTGTTTCTTCAGTAACTTGTGCTACAGTAGCTATGATCTACATGTGTATCAGTGAATCTTTACCACTCATGAGGCTGTCTCCAGGTTGCACTTCCTTAAAACACTTTGCAGCAGTGGCCTAGTGATTATATACTAGGCAATGAAGCTCATTCATTTAAGTCCAAGACCAATAGGTTTGCCTGAAGTATCCTTGAGTAAGGCCCCAAACACTGCTTCTCGGGTGCAAGACGTGTGCTGCACAGTGTGTATGGTTTAATGCAGAGAAGCATTTCGTTTTGGTTCACTGTGTGTTGGGTATGCTCAATGACAAGTAGTCACTTTCACTTACCCATCGCTTACCAAAAACACCCTAAAAGAGCTGTTAATTTGGGGGTGGCCATAAGATTTGAAGTTAAACAGATATCAATGCTTGCCCCTTTTTTTCTATCAATCAACTGTTCAATTGCTATTAAATATTTTCCAGTTGCCATTTGGCTGATAATTGTATTTTCTTTCTCTTTTAAGATTATCAAGTACAAGGATGTCAGCAATTGTATTAGTTTGGTCTATAATACTGTTTAGAATTCCAAAACTTTTTGGTTTGAATAAGACTGATCTATCTTGTTTTAAATGCGAATCTGCCTTTTGAAAGATATTTCAGGGAGGAAAGAAGAAACATGCCACTTGCCTGTGAAAGCAATTCTGTTCTTTGGCTCATTAACAGCATTGCTCTGAGCAGATAAGATGTGTGACTCTGATCTGCTCAGCTGCAGAAATGCACAATAATTCGCCTCACTGATGCGCTGTCCTGATGTGGCTTTTGATCAGGGTTCATGGAAAGGACATTCAAGCTCCCTCTGCAGAAGGGCAGTGAACACAGGAGCACCCCCTGGTGGTCTGGACTGTCCTGCCACAGCCTTCTCAACATGCCGCCTCCTTCATTAGCTGGGTAACTCATCAGGTTAGCTGACTCTAGGTCAACTCGACAAAGGATCATTAAAAAATCATGAAAGAACTTGTGAAGACAAATATCAAGGATATGGGCAATGAGCCAAACTTACTCGTACCTCTTTGTCAATTCATCCCTTTGGCCTGTTGCTGTGTGTTGAGAGCCGAGTGGAGGTCCATAGGTAACTCAGTGTGCAGTGGGGGGGTCTAGTGGATGAAATGCAAGGGCACACACTCATTTCTTGTGATGATTTTTTCATGCCGCTGCTTCTGCTTGGCACTAGGCTCAGAAGCAGCAGTACCCTGCCAGGCAGTGGTGCAGGGGTCCCTGGGTAAAAAGCTTGCATAGAGCCCAGAGGCCCCCCAGGGCCAGACAGCTAGCTGTCTGGGGCTGCGGTCAACCGGAGTTCAGCCCTTTGAAAAGTGCTGGCAGATTGTGAGCGGAGGATTGAACGTCTTCCTGCCACATAACGATGAATGAATTCAGCTCATCTCTCCTTCTCTCTCCACAACTGCCGCTGCTCTCAGAGGCCGAGTTAAGGAGAGGGCAGAAGAGAAAACTTCATGCACTACATCTGGCAAGTGTATATGTCTGGCCCAACTCTGATCAGTCCCAGAGGGAGTTTTCTGGACATGGAGACAAGAATAATACTTCATAGTGCATGTATAGGTCTGTTTATGCGGTTCCAGAGTCTGAGGGAAAGAAAGAGTAGACAAAAAGAGAGGACAAAGTTTCCACTATATGTTTCTTCTTTTGACTCATCCCACTATTTACTTCAAATCCTCCTGGGTAGCGCTGCAACATTCTTTTAGGTGACCTCATTATTGTGAGTGTAATGCCTTACAAAATTTCAAACAGGTGTTCTTTGAGGCAGTCTTACTCTGGGGTGCTAATTAGAAAAAGAATGGTGTGCTGCCTGGGTCATCTGCATTGTTTATTGATCATGCCCCAGTTAATGTTTGAGTAAGCAGCATATATTTAAAGATGAACTAATACAGTTATGCTGAATTTTTTACATGAAACATACAATGTCTTAAATATCTGCCTTATCTGGAAGCTAGTTAAGTGTTTGTCAGGTGCTCTTATTCTGAATGATCAAATTCCAAATAATGTTAGGCGGTTTGCCCAAGAGCTCTAATTGGTGTAATGTGAAAAAAGAAAGTGACAACCCTTGTCATTGCAAGGTCACAGCACAGCAAGTGTGAACCACAACGAAATTGGACCTCTGCTTTTAACCCATGCACACAAACACCGTGCAGCAGTGGGCAGCTATTGAAAGCGCCCGGGGAGCAGTGACGGGGACGGTACCTTGCTCAGGGGCACCTCAGGGCAACCTACTTGTGAGGGAATCGAACCCACAATCTTCCGATGCGGGGCAACTCCCTAACCACTAGGCCACCACTGCGTGCATGTGGTATGATTGTCTGTGGAGGGAATTAATCCTGAGTCTGTGGTGGATGTTATACCAATCCCATTGTAATACACCACTACTGTTAAAAATTTATTTGTGATTAGTGACTCTGCTTTGTTCAAGTAATACAGA
The DNA here is from genome assembly GCA_017165825.1 of Hepsetus odoe. NCBI lineage: Eukaryota > Metazoa > Chordata > Actinopteri > Characiformes > Hepsetidae > Hepsetus > Hepsetus odoe. The sequence continues at coordinate 19,332,748 of CM029366.1, read as the reverse complement.
AATAAATGTTATTTTCAGAAAAATATTAAGTATAAGTAATATAGGTGTTTTGGGGAAAAAATATGTAAAAGAGTCATGTTCACTTGGCATGAAATTTTAAACGGTGCAGTTATACAAAAAAAAACCACATACAACAACAATGTAACAGCTACTTGTACAGAGATCACAGAGATTGTAATAACAGAACAGTTACAGAGGATGTAATAACATATTTATTAAGTATAGTTTTTACTCTTGTAATTGACATCAAGTGTTACCTGATATAATTACATGGGAAAAAACTGAAGTAAATTATTAAGTGTCTCCAAAATATCCAATTTAGGCAGTTCCTCTAATATACTTTAATATTCTCATATATCTCCTGTCAACCTTTCCATTCAGTCTTGCTGGTACCTATCTGATACACATCATTTCTGGCACTGTTTTTCACCCATTCCAACCTGCCTGAACTCTCTTCTTTACCTCTCTTCTATACTCCCCATTGCTCTGAACTGTTGATCCCAAGAATGTAAAATTCCTCCACCTTTATCACCTCTACTCCCTGCATCCTAACCATTCCACTTTCCTTTCTTTTGTTGGCAGTCATGTATTCTCTCTTTGTCCTACTCACTTTCATTCCTCTTCTCCCTGGAGCATATCTCCATCTCTCCATGGTCTCCTCAAGATGCTCCCTACTCTCGCTACAGATTACAAAATCATCGGCAAACATTTTAGTCCATGACGACTCCTGTCAAATGTTGTCCGTAACCATTGGAATCAAAAATGGGCTCAGCACTGGTCCTTGCTGTAATCCCACCCCTACTTTAAAACCCCTACTTCTGGGGCAGCGGTGGCCTAGTGGTGAGGGAGTTGCCCCCGCATCAAAAGATTGTGGGTTCGATTCCCCACCAGTAGGTTGCCCTGAGGTACCCTTAAGCAGGGTACCATCCCCGTCACTGCTCCCTGGGCGCTTTCAAAAGCTACCCCCTGCTGCACGGTGTTTGCATGGGTTAAATGCAGAGGTCCAGTTTCATTGTGGTTCACTGTGTGCTGTGACCTCGCAATGACAAGGGTTGTCACTTTCACATTTCAAATGCATCCATCACTCCTACTGCAGACCTCACCACTAACACACTGCCCTTAAATATATTTTGTACTTCTCTGATACATCTATGCCACCCCTGACTTTACATACAAAACCTTTCTCCAAGTCCACAAAGGCACAATGTAACCTCTTCTGACCTTCTCTGTACTTCTCCATCAACACCCTCTGAGCAAACATTGCATCTGTAGTGCTCTTTCTTGCCATGAAACTAAAAGATCACAATTCAAACTTGATCAAGGACCCAGTTGTGATAGCTAGATAACTGAGTCAGAGCATTTCTAAAATACACTGTAAAATTAGTACAGGAATATTTCAGACACAAGAAAAACATTCAAAATGTTGATCTCAATTTAACTGAGCATCTGTGGGATGTGTTGGGCTGGACCATGGAACCCTCTCCTCACAGTGTAGACTTTAAGATTTACTGTCTTGGTAGCAGATACCCCAGCAGACCTTTACAGGCCCATGAAACAGAGGTTACAAATAAAGGTTATCTACACTTTATTAAGCCTGCAGATGTATTGTTATGACTGATCAGTGTCATTTGTAACTAATACCTAGATTATAAAACAAATCAGCTGCAGATGTAACTTAGAATCATCAAGATGGCAAGAAATATTGCCTTATTTGGATAATTCTTGCTAAAACTGGCATTTAGTGTTAATGCTCTCTAACTAATGAAACTCCATTGATAATCTTGCTGCCTTTTTAATGAAATATTAACTTAATAATGCTAATGCATGCTAATACACCAATGTGCAAGGGCTTTCATGTCCCAAGGGTTTTTATAACGCTACAATTTCACTTTAAAAGAAAATTGAAACATTAATTTCCTCTGAAAACCAAATGTACAGCTTTCTCCATAATGCCCTAGTAATCTTACATATTAAACTACTGACCCTTTAAGCCCTCTGGGGGAATAAATGTCAGGAAGGCTGTCATCTGGGTGAAATTTCATATTTAAGACCATTGCCACTCTGTAAATAGATTTAGCCCCATCATTTAATCAGAAGAGAAATTGGAAGGCATTTAACCCATGCAAGTTTCTTTCAAGTTCTGCTATAATCTCCAATTATGTATTGTCACTGGTTGCATAAAAAATTAAACAAACATTTCTTTCTATAAATCTCCAAAAGTGTCATCAGAATATATCTTCGAAGATACAATGTATCTGACATATTCATGCTGAATTTCAGATATAAACAATATGTTCAGCATTCCATTGCAGTACAAACAAAACATGTGCTTTTTTACTTCTGTGGTTGATCATATCTGTATATGTCATAAACTGCTGATTGTAAATTCAGCCACGTAAAAATGCCATTACTGGCTTCCCAAGTTATTGCTGTTAATTAAAATTCCAACCAAGGGATTGGCTGAAAATCTGCTGTTTCAACACACTGTCATGTAGAATTGATGCTTTAAGAATTGTCAAAGGGGGAAACAGCTCATGAAAGCCATAGCAGCATACTGAGAAGCTCTATATGTTGGGTGGTCTCCTTCAATCTTGAATTAACTGTTAACTGTTTAAAATCACAGGGATGCACCACACATTTGAACTTGATATACTGTATCCTAACTGACTGTTTAAAACCTCACAACTACATTTTTACAGGTTCATATTTAATTCTTCATTTTTTTCCCACCACCTACTTTGTGATAGAATTTTAAGAGAAATAGATCAAAATACATTTCTGGATAAACATCTTTATATAAACACTCACTGATTAACCTCACACCCTCCATCCTACATAACACTTCACTATAAGATGTACTTATTTTTGTACTAAGATAACAGAATGAAAAAAAACATTGATAATAATTTAGCATTTAGCAGTCTTAATTTAATTATAGCATTATTTTATATAATTTAATAATAACCAATAACTTGCAAACTAATGGTAACCCTTTACTGTTGGGGTTATAAGGCTACATGACATCTATATAAGCCTTTCACGACAACTGATATGAACCTACATACACATTTTAAAAGGCCTGTTCTAACAAATACATTGTTATTACGCTATCTGGAGTGAAAGAAAGTAACCTATATGACACTGGTTAGAATTAACTATTAGTGTTAATATAGAATAATGTCAGTTACAGGTTTATGTAGATGTCAGGTAGCCTTACAAACACTACCCTACAGAAATAACCAATTACCAATATAACCAACAACCATAAATCAGCAATAAGATAATGATTGAGCTGGTGTTAATCAGGGTATTATGAGGTGGCACTGATGACATGAGTAAATATGCATTGTATGGCAATTTTGTTACTGTAAAGAAATAGCTATTGAACAGTGTGATGGAGCTAAAAGCACTTTAATACACTCATAAAAAGTGAGTCAGACTGTAGTTGGCTCTAATTCAGAGAAGGCCATAACTCAGCTTAACTTTCACTGCTGTGTTAACCACAAATTAGGGCGGTGCAGGGGCCTGAGCCACTGCTACCAAGGCCAGAGAAATCCATAAAGGTGAATTAAGGAGAAGGTAATTATTTCTCCATCAGATACACAGGCGGGCAAGATGTTGAAGTGGTGGGGATTAGCGATGGCAGTGTTCCAGTGTTATCAGTGGCCACAGGGGAAACACCACACAAAGAGGTGAACTGGCTGTCTCTCTTTATCTCTGCAGAGAATGTAAAACGAATGAATAAAGGTGTATTTGTGTGTGTGAGGCTTTGTATCAAACTGAAACTGGGACTGTAGTTGTTCACAGTGTTGCATTAACATTTACTGTATTGATCTGTGGCAGGTTGAAAGTAATTCAACACTGGAAGAGTGTTTGACATGTTAGTGTGTAGTGGCTGATGCTCTTTGTCTCCCTGTCTCCATATATGTTTCCACTACTACATGGAGTTACTGTGAGTGTAATTGCTACTGAAAAAAAAAGATTGGGGTGTTGAGACGAAGCTGACACATACCACAGCCGTAACCCTGATGTCATCAATTAACAAAAACCTATGCTGGCACCTTAAACCATTCAATGTTCAGAGCTGTGTTTCCTACATGTCCTTAGGGGATGCCATTGTAGTCAATTACTTGCTAAATAAAAGCAGGGAGATTCCATCTTTAGCACTCCCAGATTTTAATATTTAATGTTTTAATTCAACTGCATAAAGAAAAAAAAACAATGTGAAACCTAACAAAAGAACAGAAGCTATTTTCTTTTTTTCATTATTTCTGAGCATGTCAATGAACCATGAATACAATTTGTAGGAAGGATTTTGAATTTTTTACTTTATATTATTTCTATTTTTCTGTTTGTCTGCCCTGAAATGGACTAAAGACCAGTCCAGCCCCACCTTTTGTCTTATGACCACTGGGATAGGCTCCAGCAGCTCCATAACCCGAGTTAGGATTAGCTGCTAAAATGGATAACGGGGCGGATGAATAGACAGACAGACGGATGTTGAAATCTGCAATAGCTATGTACTGTTAAAGCTGCATACTAGAGAACGTAGCATGTGAATGTAGTAAATCGCTTCCCTCAGCTTTAAACGAGTAGTTTGTATGCATGATTCCAGTGGCATGTGTGCAAACAGGAGCTTCAGGCTAGTTCTGTGTCTTCTTAAATATTGCTTTAAGAAAATGAACATATGAACATTATCTCCACCCATCTTTTCAACCACTTTTCTAATCTCAGAAGCAGAGTTAAGAAGAGGGCAGAAGAGTGCAGTAGGGGTTTTACCAAAACATTAAATGCCATTTAATTAAAACATTAAAGTCTTTAAAAAGTGCAGTACATAAGTTGTAAAAAGGGGAATGGTATGAGGTGAGGGTGTTAGATTGTTAGAGATGTTAAGAGAGGAGGTGCTCTCGAAGGAGATGGGTCTTCAAGAGCTTCCTGAAGCTAGAGAGGGACAGCCTTCATTAAAAAAAACATGTACTATTTAGCTATTTAGTGCTAATCATGTACATGCTGCTAGAAATTTCAGTGCAACCAATGTACAGTTTCTTCCTATGTTCTTAAATAGATAGCTTAGAATGATGGATTTGTTTCATAACCTGGTGAGCTGCTCTACATTAATATATTTAATCCACTACAGTGCACCATACGCACAATTCCAAAGCCTAAAGTCTGGCTCCTCAGATTAAAATGAAATATTTACTGACTGTATTTAGGGCTAGGCTTAAAAAATCGAAATCAGTTCTCAAACCGGTCCTCAGGGTCACATATTTCTGTTCTATCCTCGTTATGTGTGATCTGAGTGAGGATTGAGCAAAAATGCGGACCATTTGGAGATCGAGAGTACTCCACTTCCAAAGTGTTAGAAAGTATAGAATGGGTCTCTTGGATGCTCCACAAAACTGTATACAGTGGCAGATCTTGCACAAACTCTAGCATTAAAACAGTCCTGTGTTTTACCCTGCGAATTATGTGTAAGTATAAAATCTTTAATTACCCAACAAAGCTCATAAAAAGTGGGTTTGAAGGTACGCTGCACACTGCCATGGCTTAGATACAATGTTATCTGGTTTTCACAACAGTCCACTTGAGAATTTTCTTTGGGATTTGTAGTGAAAATAAAAATGTAAAGAGAAAAAGCACACATTTTCTGAGTGCACTTTATTATTTTCAATAACACAAGTTCTTTAAAACATTACATATAAAACTTTTTTTTTAAGTAACAGCAAAACTGTTGTGGAATATTGGATTGATTCATTAGTGTTACACTAGAGTGTGTAAAAGCTATGCTGTATCCTCCAGTGCCCTGTGAGGAAACTTGAGAGGACATGTTTATCAATTTCACAAAGAAGTTCATTTTAAAACACAGAAAAAAAGTTTTCTGGAAAAATGTTTTCCTTTATTCTGTATATGCAAAATCATCCCTGAAGTACAACTGAAATTTCACCACAGAGACACCACAACTCAAGCTTGTCCCATTCCTCTTGTCAATCCAAATAGCTGATTTATGAGAAGCAGCATGTTCAGAGAACTACTTTAGTGGATTGCGGTCAATATATCCCCAGCGTGATGCAAGGATCAGAGAAGCTGATATATTGAGTTGTAGGTAAATTGCCTGGAGACTAGTTAGACCTCTAAATAACCCTCATCATTGGCAATGTGATATAAATACACCAGGAGAAATATGCATATTTAAACAATTTTCAACCTTTCAGCACCCCCTATGTGGTTGCCTGTGTGTGGCTGTTTTGGAGGTTGTCTATTCTCATAATAGCAGCAGACAGATGCCTGCCTTATTAGACAAGCTGTTGAAGCCAGTTGAGCAGCATACTGTTATTGTTTGTGTGTGTGTGTGTGTGTGTGTGTGTGTGAGAGAGAGAGAGAGAGAGAGAAGAAGAAGAAGAAGAAGAAGAGAGTCTCTCTCTGCTGAGAGTGTGAAGGCCTTTCTGGGTCATCTCCCTCCAAAACACACTGTTATCAAAGTCCTACGCAAAGTCTTTGTCTTTCATCCGAAGAAGCCCATCGTCGGGCGAGTGCCATCTTTCTCATGGCAGCAGTGTCGCTCTTACTTCACGATTTTAATTATCCCCTATGAGACCACAGTAGTTTGTCACGAGCTCGTCAACAATTCCCACTGAGGCGACGGATTACCCCTTTATTTCCCTCTCCCTCTCCCCCTTCTTTACCCACCCCCTTCTTCTATCTTTGCTTCTTCTGCTCTGCTATCACTCCTTAGCCCTCTCTCGCTCAAATCAATGTTCCACACTTGCAGACAGCTCCAGAGTCAAACTCCGGTCACCACACTTGCTTGCATCATGTTAGATTGACTGTAGATGGGAACATTCTTGTGCATTTTAACCAGCTTTTCACCACCATAACTTGCTATGAGGGCAGAGAGAAAGAAAGAATAGAGAGAGATGGAGATGGGGAGGGGGGCTTTCTTTAGTGTAAAAACCTGTTAGAGTGAAGAACTGCTTTGAGAAACTGTTTAGCTGCACTGGAGTTCAACTTTGAGTTCATCTGAAAGTTTGATTACCTTGTTTGTGCCCAGGGCATATACATTTACCCAATCGAATCTGCAGACACATTTCACTTGGCTGTCAGAAGGAGGTGAAATGTATGCTATAATTTAAAAATCTTTGAAATTACAACGGAAGGAAAATATACACATATAGTGCAGCACGGAGTTCTTATATACATAGTACACTGTAATGCATGTACAATAAGATTTTGATAAGAGAAGTTACTACTGTTAATATTACTACTATGGTTGCAATTCATTTTATTATAATGTGCTACTCTACTACTATTAGTACTCCAAACTATTTATATTACTACAAGTAGTACTACTCCTACATGTAATATCAATAATAATATTAATGAAATTCAAAATTTGGAAGACTTGGAGGAAAAATGTGAGAGAAGTAAGACTGTGTTGGTTTGGACATGTACAGAGGAGAGACGATGAGTATATTGGAAAACGGATGTTGAGAATGGAGCTATCAGGAAAGAGGTAAAGTGGAAGACCAATGAGGTGGTATCTGGATATGGTGAGGGCATGCAGGTGAGAGGACTTTCGGTTTGAAAGAGGAAGAAGCAGAGGAAGAAATGAGGATGGAAGATCTGCTGTTGCGACCCCTAAAAAGGAGCAGCTGAAAGAAAAGTCTTGTATCTGCACTTTTATCCTAGCTTATTTTAAGTGCACTTATCATAAAGATGCACTATATTTGGCCCATCTATGTCAATGTAAGCTGATTCAGCCATCTCAGTATTAGGGTTTTATGCAAGTGCCACCAAACTGTTACCGGGGGAGACATTGACTCCATAAGACCTGTGATGGTATCCTTCTGAAAACTGGCATCTAAACTTTAGCAGCAGATCCTTTAAGTTCACTTAATTGTTATGTAAGGCCTACATGGACTGGATTAGGTTGTCCAGCAAATGCTACTGATGCTCAATTATAGGAATAATTTATGTCCAACATCATGCAGATGCACTGTAGGAAGAAGGCCAATCCAGGAGATGCATCGTGATGCTCTGAGCAATGTTCTGCTGGGAAGCCTCGGGTCATTCATATTGATATGCATACACATTTCATAACCACAGAGAAAACTCTTAGATTTAGAGTCCTTGTTTGAGCAGGGCATTGACTATAAATATACAACTCCAGTGTGACTATAGTGCAACTGTAATTTATTTTATAATTGTTTAATGTCTCATAGAACTACCCTGCCTCAAATTCTGCAATTACATTCTTGTGTGCTCATATTTTTATCTCAGCTTACCGACCTTTGCAAGACTAAATGTATTCATTCATTCATTCCATTGAATAAGACAACAGAGTCATTAAGCATCCTGCAGCATAACAAATCAATGGTGATGGATGCCTAAGAACAAAGAGTACGAATTAAGGAAGTACATAATTGTCAATGCTGGTCAGCTCATAAATCACTAGCGGACTTGATAATCATATCAGTCAGACACCAATCAATTCAAAGCCATTTTGAGGCAATCTATTGAGTGTGCTTAATCAACATGAAGTACAAAAGGCCAAAGAACACTTTTCTATGTACATGTGTGTTCACAATTAGCATTTTTTTCTTTGCATACTGAAAACTGCAAATCCTGTAGAATAAATACAGCAGTCAAGCAGTCAAGGTTGTCAAGTATCTCTAAAACCGAGGGAGTTGGTAAAACATTCTTTCCTTCTTTCCTCTGGACAGCTTAAAAGACAGCTCATCAGTTCATGAGCACAATTTAGTGATTCAGTTTATTTATTATTGGCAGTAACTGTGTTGATGTAACGTTTTAGTCATGTGAACCAAGGAAAGAACAGGCAATGGTTTAAATGGTTTGAATTAGCCTCAGATCCCTGTAGAGGCAAATGTAGTTCTCAGAGCTTGTGGTCTTCCCATTTATCTGATATTCTCCTCAGGACCTGCATCACTCCCCATCCACGTCTCACAAGCGTGTCCAGCTGAGGATAAAACAGTTCGGTACTGACATGCTTTCCCTCTGGTGTGGAGGAGTGTGCGCTAATGACAGCTGTACCATGGCTCACCCCCCCAACACACACACACACACACACACACACACACAGTGACAGAGAAAAACTTTGTACTCCTGCACATAATAAAAAAAAAAAAAAGATAGATCATTAAAAAAAAAAAAAAAAAAGAACCATTCTCTTAACTTTGAATGTATTTTCATTCATTTAAATTGGCAGAATAACAGGGTCATGTGAAAGACATGCAGTAAACACAGCTTCAGGTAGATACTGTACATGCAGCAAGTTAAGTGGACTAGAGAAAGTTCAACAAGGGGTGAGAATAATTACACAATAACTACAGCATTTTCACAGATAAACAAAAAACCGTTTTGCCAAAGAGAGAGAGAGAGAGAGAGAGAAACAGAGAGAGTTAATGAGAGAAAGAAAGAAAGAGAGAGATAGGTGAGGGAAGAGCAAATACTTCTACTCCCTCAATAAAGTGCTGGTTGTGAGTGTGTCTGTGTATTCTCAGCCTCTATAAACATCCTCCTGCAGGTCATTCACAGGCAGAGTGTGTGCACACACAGCAGTTTGGAGAAGCACCGCCAATCTGACTGTGACATAGCACAGAGCTTTGGGTCAGGCAGTCAGCAGTGCAGTGTAGCCCTGAGCAGAGCCGTATAGCTCACAGGTGTGTGTTTGTGTGTGTGTGTGTGTGTGTGTGTGTGTGTGTGTGTGTGTGTGTGAGTGTGTAAATGTTTTTCTTTAGTTCCTACATTCTTACTACTCTATATTTTATTATCCTTTTATCTTCTTATATAGCTAAAGGATAGCTCAATATAGCTTTTTATACTCTTCGGAGAGGATTTTTAGTTTCCTTTTAGCTTTTTTTTTTTTAAGAGTGGTTATTTAAAAATGTTCATAAATGAGATGTGTAAGTCTGAGCAGTCTTTCTAAAATTAAAAAAAAAAACCTCTGCATCACAAAGTTTCTATGCCAATTAAAAGTTCTCTTAAAGTTGCACATGCAAGCCTAGAACCCTCGAGGAACCACTATTTTTAAGAGTGCATCTTCCCAGAAGATTTCGTTCATTTTGTTCTTATTTTAATTTGGAAAGATGTTGGTGTTAATTAAAGGCATTTGATCTAAGAAAACAAAATCGGTCCAACCAGTATGGAGCACCTTTTAATGGACAGTTGTGCCCACGGGTTTCTTTTTTAAGAATGACTACATGCGGCATATTCGGAAGGACAGGACAGAACTGGCTACGTTGTCCAGGTGAGGAGGAACTGATGCTTAGCAAACAAAGTCCTTTTCATGAAGGCAAATGGATGCTGCATTAAGAGAGCAATCTAACACTTTTTAAAAAGACAAAATGGCAAAAAAATGAATAAAATGAGATCTCTAAATTATGTAACCATACATAACACGTGCATCCAGTGCCACTCAGTGTCTTAAAGAGGCCGTTATTTTCTTCTGTTTCAAAAGATCTGCACTCCATGGCAACTGTCAAGGTATGAACATCTCGCTAAATTGAAAAGAGAAAAAAAGAAAAAACTCAACTGAACAATGACAACAAAACAGTTTTAAATGGTATTTGATGAATGAGTAATCAAAGAAAATTAGTGCAGGCCTCTGCTTTAAACAATGCAATGATAAGTATAGTCTTGAATATCTCACTCACACAGACACACACACACGTACTCACCACACTCCATTCATTGGCTGCCACTTCAATCAGTTCTGTATTATAAAGAAATATGATTCATGCTTGTCATGTATGCAGGGATACCATTGCTGTCAGGAAAACCTTGCACCTCCAGTTGTTGGATTGGATCAACAGAAATAATCCAACTCAACCCTGAATTGTAGAAACCAAGGGTGTTTTTTAGCAAGAATATAGAATATAACAATATCATTCCACCTGCATACGCTCACCATCAACTATGTTCTCAGCATCAAGCACCGGTTTTCAAATTGACTTGACTTGACCCTTAAATGAACTGAGTGCCTATTTGCTCATCCTTGTAAGTAACAGGCAAACCCGCCTTAAGTAGACCCTGAAGGTGTTGATTTGCATCATCTGCCCTTCAGCCTTCTCTTCTGACTCTAAGCCATTCTATTTTTTTGTGCATAAGGTTCACTAACCTCAGCTCACCTTGAAGGAGACACAAAGGCATTTAGTGGAAAGAGTGTGCACTTCTTTACAAGGGAAACAAAACAAACTTTTTATTCAGCCTGAAGGAATGCAATGACATGTCTGCAAAACAATACATGTAGCTGATGCTTTCACTCCTTCTTTATCTATGCTCTGCTGACCTTTGACCTTAATGTTTTGGCTGTCTCCTACAGTTCTGAGCTGATCCCGCTCCCCTAAGCTGCCTCATTAGAATGCTGGGGCTTTAACTACAGCTGATAAGTCGCTCAGCTTGTCAATTCTGCTAAAGCAAATAAAGCCAAAGAGCCCTTCGAGAGAATTACTGTAAGCAGTCCCCATATGCAGGATAGTCACAAAAGAAGTTCTTCACACTTTCAACATACCTATAGAGTGTAGACTCATATGCCAGAGGAAGCAGAGGATATTTCAAAGACCACATTTTTTTAGAAACCCAGACATTTTCACTATTTTCACTGACTTGAACTTTCACTTGAAACCAGTGCTCCAAAAAACTCCAAAAAAAAAGGTTGAATGAAAATGAATGTAAGTTGAAAACCTGCTAAATGCCTTTCTTTCACATCGAAAACCTTTTCACGCTAAATTCAAATGAGGATAAAGAACGCCTGCGGTTTGTAACACATTGAAGATGGCTTCAATTACATTTGGACAGTCTTTACAACTTACTGACAGTAAGGTCAGGTTTTGTGTCATCGCAATTGATGACACTGGCATCTACCACCGATTCAACATTAGGAACAGTGTGGGAGCCCCTTACCCTGGCATTGGCCTTTTCATGTTAAATTAATCCATTAGGTCAAGTTCTGAAATTATGGGTAGTTTATTGCCTCCTTATGGGAACATTAATTTATTTGAAATGTTTAAATAATTGATTAGCAGACTAATTTGTTCAGGCTACCCCTCAGTGCTCCCGGGATGTGGTTTCTACCCATTAAATACGACAAATTCATGAAGGAACGGTGTACATGCATATATAACTGTATACATTGCTAAGTAGTGACTGCTAGGGGGGCATTTGGCATGTACTTCAGCATAGACTTCTAAATAAAATGCAGTTCACATTTCTGAAATGTCCCACACGCAATCCTGGGATAAATCAAAATATAGGAAGACTTACATCAAGCAAGGCTTGGGCATTGTTAATAATAGATGCGTCTCTTCATCCATTCCCTAGTATAAATATGTACATATAGCATATGAATAATTAATAGATTAATTTCAAGCGGTCTTCGGCAGGGCCCACCCTCATGGGTTTTCTGTTGAAATGAACATTCACCCATCACAAATCACGCTACGTGTGGCACCAGTCACCTCGCCATCTCAAAGGCATTCTTGCTTTTTATATTTATTTTTTAAGAGTTAGGAGATGGAAATAAGGTAAGATTAAAAAGAGGAGGGGTTCTGTTCAGCTTTATCCCTTGAAATAAAAGAGGATAAAAAAAATGGCTAATGGTAAGCAGTGGAATTACACCAGCTTGGTTTATAATGTTTACTTTTTACTAAAACACAACAAGACTGACGGCCTAAATTTCAATGGCATTGTGCTCATGTTCACATTGCCCTTCTCTTCTTGAGCCTCTGCTCCCAAAAAGATCTGTGCAAGGGCCTGCAAAGCTTGTCCAACCTAGCAACAGTTGCCATTAAAGAAAGCATAGATACAATTATAGAGTGATCATGGAGTGGCTGTGAGGAAACCAGCAGTATTCTCTGGACAGTCCAGATCAAACCACTCAGTTTGAACAACCCCTTACCAACCCCCAGGGGAAAATTACAGTAAGAGGCAGGGCTGCAGAGGTCAGGGAGACAGGCGGGATTAAGTCCATTATGCTTCTCACTGAGGCAAAGCACTTACAATGGGCATAGAGGGGTTAGCCTTTGTTATAAATCCTTAACCAGCTAGCTCTCTTAAATTTGTTCTACCCACCATCTTGAGCTGATGAACTGATGAGTTGACATTTTTAACATTCTAGCTTGCATTGCAGTTCTGGAGAATGCTTAATGGGTGAGTCTTTGTAATGGTTTAAAATTTCAAACTAGTTATTTGGATCAAATAACTTGACTTGGAGGTCTTAAGCAGAAAAGAAATGTCAGCACTACATGATATGGCCTGTGACATAAGTGAACATGAGCAAAAAATTAGATTCAAACCAGAAATAGGACTGTGTGCCAGCAGTCTGGCAGTTTGGCATCAAACCTGTGTTCATATTAGAAGGCACCATGTGGCTCCAGTATGAGGCAGATGTGAGGGCTGTGGTGTAGTTCACCTTGACTTTCTGTGCCTTATGTGTGTCATTTCAACCAAGCCAGCATTGGGCAAAAAGAGTAAAATGGTAAATGCAGACACATATCTGCTCTGCAATGCAATCTTTATTGTTTCTGGAGGTCTTTGCACTAATGCTTTCCCCATACAGAGCCTAATCTTGAAGTCTATGTGTTAAGCTGACACCTAGTCATTACTGGTGGTATTGCTTGGTGACCTGAAAAAAAAAGAATTCGATGCAATGTGACCATTTCTAGTTAGCAGGCTCTGAATATATCCTTTCCGTGATGAAACTGCATTTTTTCACAAAATTCTTCTTCTTCTTTTGGCTGCTCTTGTTTAGGGGTTGCCACAGCAGATCTTCCGTTTCCATTTGTTCCTGTCCTCTGTATCTCCCTCCTTCAAACCGGCCACGTGCATGTGAGCTTGGGAACTGCATCTTAAGATTTAGGCTGGGTGCCTGACTTGGCCAGTGAAGAGTATTTCAATTTTTAGGTGAAAGGACTGTAGTATGAGGCTGCATCTTTTCTAAAAAGTATAAAGGAATTGCAAACCAGCAAAGGAAACATGGAGAGACTTAACTGCTGATCTTTGAGGAAATTTAACTGCAACAGGATAGCAATCCCAAACATACAGGTACATCAATTTAAGGCTGCTTTCTAAAAAAGATGAAGGTGTCTGCATGGCCTAGGCATTTCAGTGTAATGAAATACTGCAGCCAGCAGCAGATATGATGTGTGATCTCCTGTACCTTTACTTTCTCAGTGGCGGTATTGTAATAGTACAAATAACTGAGAACATAAATACATTGATCTA
>CM029366.1:19266010-19313510 GCA_017165825.1 Hepsetus odoe | reverse complement strand
GCCTTGGAAGAGATGCAAGAGACCATTACTAGCAAAACAGACCCATTAGACACAACATTCAGGTGCTGCTTTTTTGTGGCTTAAATTTGAAAATGCTTTAGATTGAGCAACTCTCCCTGAGCCTGACCAGCTGTTGGTGGAGGAAATGGCATCAGACAGTAGAAAATGTGAAAACTTTTCAGAAATGTGAAAACCACATGCTTGTATTCTCACTTTGGCTGAAGTCTGCTGCTGAAATTGCAGTCGGCCACCTGCAAACCAAATTTCTTCTGCCATTAACCTGTGCAGTGCAGGTAGCAAAACGCCAGTGGTTTTTCCTGTGGTTTAAGGCATTGGAACTGCTCTATTTAGCACTTTCCCTGCTCTGACACAAACTCATAAGATCAGCTGAAGACTCAAATTCCCACTGTGTTTCCCTCTGAGTGCAATACCCAAACCCTACACACCTCTCCTGGGCTAATTTATGACTCTCATTCTCATCCAACTGCATTTTACACGCTATTAGCCTGGCACCCATCAAGCTTCCACACCATACACCATGTGTGCATGTGCACGGTGGTGTACACATATATCACCCAGAATAAGGCTCATTAGATATCTGGCATCTGCTGCCATTGAGAACAATTAGCCCACAGCACAGGTAGTAGCCTGCCATTCCTCTCTGTCCTGCAGGAGCCAGGTGGAGTTAATCACTAATGGATAATTTCAGGCAGGACTAAAGACTAAAACATTTATTAAAGTATCTGTTAAAGCACAGTACAGTTTGGAATAAGTGTGATACACCTGCTTACATGCTAACTACTGTTAATGGGGGAATGGCATCCAAAACTGCTGATACAGGACCAGATGGGCTGCAGCTTTATTTTCACAAAAGGTGTAGTAAACTGGAAGAGTACAGGACACTGTTGACCGGCTGCTCCTGACAAGCCTCCATCAGCCCAATGTAAGTCCACTTGTTAGTTAAAGATGATGTAAAGAAAATTATAATTTAAAAAAAGGGAGACCAAGGGTGGGTGTAATATTGAGTAGATTGTAACAGCACCATATTATAGGACCTATAATATAGGGCAGTGTTGGCCTAGTGGTCAGGTGACTAGGCCCCAGGGTCAGAAGGTCATGGGTTTGAATCCCAGATCAATAGGTTGCCCTGAGGTACCTTTGAGCAAGCTACCGTCCCCGTCACTGCTCCTCGGGCACTTTCAATGGCTGCCCCCTGCTGCACGTGTGAGTAAAATGTACAGGTGTAATTTCACTGTGGTTCATTGTGTGCTGTGCGGTGTTTCACAATGACAAGAATAGTCACTTTCACTTTTCACGTTCACTCACATATATATTATATAGGCAGTAGGAGCAAAACTGATGATTGTACCATAAAAATGATTTTTGAGGAACGGAAGTAATGAGGAAGAAAGCTGTAATATAACTGTTAGAACCATTTGGGGAAACAGAAAAAACCAAGCAAAACCACACAGAGTGAAGCCCCCCCCAAAAAGGGCCCAAGTCAAAACAGTCCAAGGATTTAGAGACGACCGAGTGGAACCTCTAAAGAATCCAACTGCCAGAGTGGCGGTCCTGAGTCCAAAACACGTGCTTCTCTGATATACTCATTAACATCTGTCAGCATGTTGCCTCTGATTAAGTCATGTTCTGCAATGGCCGTGAATCTGATTTGATTTGTGACTTGCTGTTCTATAACTGTATTAATGCAGATCTTCAGAGTAGCTTTAGTTAACCGACAGTGACCTTGTACTTTCATTTTGTATATTCCTCATTAAAGCTCTTCTAATTCAAAGGGTTTTGTGAGCTCAGTATTTGTGAGCTATGGGGTAGATTTGAAGACCGACACGTCACTGTTCATGTTGATCATGATATTGATCATGTGATATTACTCAGGACACATCATGTGACAGTTTGAGTGATTTAGCATCAGGACTCTTGCAGCTGGTTTTCTGGACATGAATTTCTCTTCAATGAGACATTCTTTTCATTGTGCATTCAATCAACCAATCAATTAGGAGATAAAGAACGCAGTTTGGTCAACTTCATTTCATTTGTTAAAATGCATCCATTCCTGCACTGACATCATCAAGTGATGAAGCCTCCCAGGTTTAATTTTGCCCCACTCCACCTGTAAACATTCTTAAATCTTAAGATTTGCAACAACACAGGGATTCTCTGCACATTCTCTATTAGGACAGGTCAGTACTGCAGGCCCTGACCTCTACAGACCCTGGCTTTTACACTTGTTGGTGAAAACAGTCTGGATGCTCCTTTTTGCTCATCAAAGACTCTTATGTGGATAATCAAGTCATGATCACCACTTGACATCATTTGAAATCACATAATTTTTTTATTTTTATACCTCATTACTTGCCCTTGGAGTAAATGCCCATCTTTCTTTCTGCAGTGGATTCTAAAACTTCCATCTAATAATGATGAAGTCCAGTTGAAACAAAATATTCTTTTCTAATTTAATTGTTGCCCAAGTGATCATAGTCAAATTGAACCACGGTTTAGAGATTTACACCTCAAGGTGGTAGGGCTTTGTCTTCTTCATTCTTTTACTTGAAAACTCACATGCAGGAGTGAGCTCACAGGGGTAAAATAAATTCTGAGAGAACTTATCGAGCCCAAGAGACACCGTCTTCAGAATCCCATTCGGTGCAGGCCCCCCATTAGGCAGGCTGTCAGGCAATGGGGGTCAGGCTGGGGACTGTGTGGGGAGAAGAGCTGGAGTGGAATGAGTTTGTCAGAGAGCAGGTGTCAGATACAGAGGGAGCCAGCAATCCATCACCAACAGCAGCCGCCTGTCAGGAAAAAAGGGGAGAGACACACATCTTGTCAAAGTACCTCCACCCCCCACCGCTTCTCATTAGAAAACCACACCTAGAGGGTCAGGCCTGTTTGCTTGCTGTTAGATGTTTGAACGCACACATCTTCTCACACATGGACGACATTAGTAGCTGACTTCACTAAGGCTCTTCTAGCTGAGTGCAATCAAGTCCACACGACGATATTCAACCATCTGATGTAAAGCCTGCGTAGAGGAATAGAGATGACTGCAAGAATGTGTGTGTGTGTGTGTGTGTGTGCGCGCGCACGCTCTGCAATGGACTGCAGGGTGCTTGCCTGCCTTTCACCCTGTGAGAGCTGGGATAGACTCCAGCACGCCCTGCGACCTTAATCTTGACAAGCAGCTAAGAAAATGAGTGAGAGAGAGTGTTTAATAAGATTCTGTTGATATATGTTTTTGACCAGTGAAAAGATCTGATGGCGTTTTAGGACACAAGTGTAGAAATATCAGAACACCGTGCATTTTCGCTGTTCTGTGCAATGTGGATTCAACCTATAGCTGAAGAGTCAAACTACTGAGTGAAAGAGGGACTGAAGAACAAGGTAACTCCCCACACTTCTGCCCTGGACATGTGGGAACACAGTAATGGTCACATCTCTTGTACCATTTGAGTTAAAAGCCCCCCTTCCAAGGTGCAAACAGATTTTCACGTTTAGTTCAGTGTAATTCAAGTGACTCCGTGCACTCAAACTCGAACACTAATCTTTATTTAGTTATTTAGTGCTTCGTTAACCAGCTTTGTTTCTGTTTCTTGCTCATTTGACTGTTGGAACTCTGGAATGTAGACTAGAGAAGAGAAGAGAAGTGTAAAAAAAAAAAAAAAAAAAAATCACTTAACGACCTAACGACCTAAATGTGCATAAAATTAAAACAACAGTTGATTAATGCACCAGTGCACCAATGAATGCAAAAAAAGCAAGAATAATAATTTTCCATAAAAAAAAACCTTTATTGTTCATAAGGAAAGAGTAAGGGGTTACAACAAACATGCGTCTTACCACAGTTATAATTAAAAAAAACAAACAAACAAAAAAAACAAACCAAAAAAGATATTGCACTGGTTTTAACTAGCAGTTTTTTCTTCCACCCATTTCTGTTCTTTTGTCACTGTATGACCCTTGTGTGTCTCAGCCAGAGGACAAACACGGGACACACATGCAGGCCAGGTAAAATCCCCATCCTGGAGAAACCTTTCAGGAAAGTGATGCGCATCCGCTGAGCACCTGTTCTGTCCAGTCATGATCCCAAATCAAGTGTAGTGACTGTGGCAGCAGTCTTTATCCTCTTATAAACATTAAAGTCACAAGTTCTACTCCTGAAACACTTCCAATCAGCATTCGGAACACCAGACACAAGTTTTTACAAGTATTGGTGAGTTCTAAACATATACGGGCAATGCTCAGTGATTGTGTGGTCACTACATTCTAGCAACAGAGAGTATTTGAGAATGTGTTCTAGTGG
The DNA here is from genome assembly GCA_017165825.1 of Hepsetus odoe. NCBI lineage: Eukaryota > Metazoa > Chordata > Actinopteri > Characiformes > Hepsetidae > Hepsetus > Hepsetus odoe. Next base: position 19,309,195 of record CM029366.1, on the reverse strand, counting down.
TTTCCTGTTCTGCTAAGCTGACTTAAAGAAGTGAAAAGTGACCACCCCAATGACACAGCTGCAAGATTTGAGCGTCTTGGTTTGATTGGTCTGTGAATGGTTACCCATCATTACCGCTATCGAAATCATGACAAGTGTGTGAACGCAGTTACCACACAGCATGAACACATCACGCTCGTTAGGTCATTACCACCATTTCCAGATCTAGCTTTTTGTTTTTTAGTTGTATTTGAGAAAACAGGGTCGTACATTATATGAGTACTGTAATTATAACACATAACCACGGGCTATGACCTATAACGCTGGCATTTTGTTAATACACCACCGTTTTTCATTTCCTTCTAATCTCTAAGGCGACTGGAGTCTTTGTAATAAACAATGATTAAGCAAAATCCTGTCATGAAGATATGTGCCTGGACGTAGCATTGCACATCTGTCAAAATATGCTGTAGACTTTTTCTTTTAACACTAATTCAGCTTTACCAGGCTTCACCCACTGCATATATATGAGGCCATTTCCCAAACTTATGTCTAGTTCAGCTAAATCTAGCTTTAGGATTCAGAGCATACTGTTGTGTTACGCTCTGGACAAGACGGATCACTTTTGGTGCCGTGTGTAGGGAACTGGCCTTTACTAAGCTGTAGACATAAGAAAGAGCCACTTCGGTGCAGGACAGATAAGCCAGCTCCATAACAATCTACTCTTACATACTACTTCAAACCTAGCTATACATACAGAAAAGCTCTCAAATACAATACAATCAAATGTGAGATGTGTGGTGAAACTGCTAAATCGTCTGTCTTGATTGGTGCCTATGTAGTATTTCCATTCACAAAATGAATCGCCACGTTCACTGCCAGGAATCAAGCTTCAGGCTCAAAAAGCTTTCAATAGCTTCCCATTCCTCATGACTTAAAAATGCTAAAGTGGTCAAGACATCCATTCACATTTCATATGGATATATCTCATAACTATACACCCCAGTGCACAGTGGCTTGAAAAGTCACTATGAGTAATACATTAGAAACTAAATTGACTGGACAAAACCTATAAAGCGGCTTGAAGACTATGTCCAAATCTTGAAATTATTACACAGAAGTATCCTGTTTAAAACAGACGCCTTCTCTAATGTAATTAACATTAAAATTCAATATTTAAAAAAAGCTTTCAATGTGTGGTAAAAGATGTCAAGAGTAGGGGGCAGTACAAGAGAGACCTCTAACTCCCACAAGCGTCAAATTTTGTAAATGCATGGCGGTGCGCGGTAGCAACATAACATGACGAGGGGGTTGAGTGATTGGTCAAACCCCACAAGACCCCACCAAGGCTGGGGTCTGAGTGGACTGTATTTCATTTGTTTTTATATTTTTATGACACAAAGTAAAACGGGATTGTGCAAATGCATCCTGCTTTTCACACAGAAAGCTAAATCAGACAGAGCTAGCATGGCAATGACAGGACACTAATCTAAAACACCCTCCCAATGCCACTGGGTATAAAACTGACACCAAACAGAACTTTAAATATTCATTTATATAAGCATACATACACACGCTCACGCACTCGCGCACTCTTTCACTCATGAACGAGCATGTACAAGAACAACCTTAAAAGATTAGTGGCAAATATACGGAAAGAACACAGCAAGTTGGTCCAGAAAGTTTAAAATAAAATCGTTTCAGTTGTTGATGATAAAAATAAAAGAGCAGGGGCTAGAAATAAAAGCAATTTTAGAACTTTTAGTTGCGTGCTGTAACATTTCAGTAGTGTGTGTGTCATGTAAGAGTTAAAGCCAAGGCAGGAGCCAGCATGTGTCATCAACACTGCGCCATCATATACATTCATCTAAATATTCAACGTGTTCATTTGGCCGGATTTCGATTCACTAATAACAGTTCGAACGTGCCATGTGAATGTTCTCAGATTTGTATAAAAGGCTTCAACTAAACAATAAGCCTTGAAAGAGTAAGAAAAATGGGAATGAAAGAAATGTATTCTTCAGGTAATTCTGAAACCTACTCTGAACATGTATCATAGCTTCTTTTGGGTGAAAAAATGTGCTACTAAAATCACAACTGTAGAGGAAAAGTTGTTGTCCACTATTCTACCACACAAGTCATGTTGTAACTATGACGAAAAGGTACAGTGTCCCACACTCAGATCAGACATACAACATATTTAGTGCCTAAAAATGAAAAACGGTTATAATGTAGACCTAAGGAAATGTATTTAGTTTTTTTTAAGCTAACAATAGTAGGGCACTACGACATTAAATTGATGTGTTTATACAAATTGCTAAGCATACGCTTTTTTATTGCTGAGATACATCAAACCCTCCTTTGACTGAATAGCAGAGGGACTTACAAGTGACATTTGGAACAGTGTTTAAGGCACAACTAGATCTATAATGGAAAAGCAGTGTTCAATTTTCATATATGATAGTACTGAATGCTGAAGTATCATTTTTCTTTTAATAGAAACTGCTTATTTCTAGCCCCGTATTTTCCGTTTTGCCAAAATGCAAACTTAATAAAACTAACATTGAGAAAAGGTGTAAAGGGAAAAATTAAACAATATAAAGCCCCTCTATATGTATGAATCACACAGGATAGAACAATCCAGAATCAAGTAGCTGGACTTTGTATCTTCTTTCTCCTTCCTCTCAAGATTAGTGTGGATTGAAAGCATGTTTTGTTTCTTTTTTGTTTGTTTGTGTTGTTTTTAAACATGCAGGAATTGCAGTATGTCTTAGTTAGTTTTCTGTACAACGCTGCTACGTCTTCTTGTTGGACTTGTCTTGCGGGGTGGAGGAGCAGGGTTTGGCCTGGCTCTGGGACTGTGCTTCAGGTCCGGGCCTCTGGAGGGCACTGCTGCATGGCGTTCTTGGTCTGTCCTGTTGCTCTCCTGTGGTCTGAGAGCAGTCTTTTGGGGCAGAGGGTCTCTTTGAAGCTCCTGAATGCTCCAGGGGCCGCTGGGATGTGGAGGGTGCTTCAGGAACTCTGCCTGTTTGGGAGGCAGAAGCTACAGGTGGAAAAGCGTCTGGAGAATCAGATCGATCCAAACGAGATTCCTTTCTTTTTGAGTGTGCATCTGCTTGTGGCCTTGGCTCCTTACTCTTCTCATGGGCTTCTTTGGTCCCTGGTATGTTGAGTTTAACTGGTCCTAGCACACTCTTGGCTACTGTGGCTAGCTGAGAAACCACTTTATCCACTCCACTCTCAGTGGGTGTGGAGGTGGAGGATGCTGCTGCAGCAGCAGCTGCGGCGGCTGCTTGCCTCCGGTTGTCTGCCTCCTTCATCTCCTTGGTGATGCCTCCAGTTGGTGTAGTGGACAATGGGGTTTCTCTGGCCACTGTTGGCACTGTACTTGGCTCTTGTTTGCTGCTCACTTTGGTCCTGGGTTCAGCAGCTTTAGATGTCTTTCGGTCTAAAGGGGGCACTGCAGGTTTAAGGAATGGGTCCTTGCTGACGGTTGTAAACGCACTGCCAGGAGTAGAAAAGGTGCTAATTTGAGGACCTGGCTGAGGAGTATTCCTTTTAGAACTAGACAAAGAATCTGAAATCCTTCCTCCTCTCTCACTGAAATCTTCTGCTAATGCTGAGGTAGAGGCAGGAGGGGGCGATTCTGAGGTCTGGCTGACCTTTTGATCTGAGGGCTTGGCTTCCACCTGTGCCTGCACCAGAGATGCAACTTGTGTTTGCTGGGCCTGTTGTCCCTGGCTGAGCTGAGAAGAGTTTGGTTGAGCTACTGTGGAAGGAGTCACAGACAGAGTGGGTAAAGCAGCAGGCCCCAACCTGACAGCATGGGGCGAACCCATCACAGTTGTGGGTCGAAGCACATGGGTAGGAGGGACAAACGTTATTCTGCGCCCATCCTGACTATCTTCTGACCCCTCGTCTGTCTCATCTTCTGATGAATCTACCTCGTGGATTGCATCCTGTTTCTGCAGGGACTCACGGCGCTCTGCGCGGTCTTGCCGGATGGCAGTAAGCTTGTCCTTCAGCTTGCTCTTTCCCGGAGCCAATCCAAGAGATCCTGTCCCAGAGTCAGGACCTTCCTGCCTGCTTAGCTTGCGACCAGAGTGCTTTTGAAGGCTGCCCTTCTCCGCAGGAGAAACCCTCCCTCCCAGAAGAGTTTCACTAGCAGACTCCTGCAGGCTTTGCAGGCTGGGGTCCCGCTGGAGCATCTCCTTCTTAAACTCAGAGTGAGAGATGTCCAGGCTGTGCTTACGGCTAGTGCCCACAGGCAGTTTCTTATCCCCCGCTGAGGAGGGAGATGGGGATGAGGAGGAGGAAGAGAGAGAAGATGCCAACTTCTCAGCTGACTGCACACGTTTAAGGAGGGGAGAGCGAGGGGGGTCTGCGCTCTTTGGCCGAGCAATCTGGCGCACCAGTGGAGGAGAAGAGTGAAGCTTGACAGGAAAAGACTGGCCGATAGAAGAACCAACTACCGTGTGGCTAGGCAAGGGTGAAGGGGAACGCTGGGGTGAGGTGCTCTGTGGTGTTGGGGAGGGTGTGCGGGCCAGTGGCGAGAGGGGGATGTTTCCAGCTGACTTGCGCCGAGGGGAACGGTACTGTCGCTGAAGTTTTGGAGCCAGGCCAATCAGGGAGCTGGGGCGGATCTGGCCAGAGCTGGCAGGAGAGTTTGGAACACTAGAGCTAGGAGAGCTGCTCTGAGAAGAATTCCCACCAACTGGAACAAAAGCAGAAACGCAAATGGTTTATGAGCCAAGCTTTTCATATGAGCAAAAAAATGGACCACTGATGAAGACCACTGGCTTTCGTTTCTTGTTTACCAACATTACATAGATATCATTTCAAATTTACATCATATAGTCCAGGCTAGGAAAAATGCAGATAATGACCATTAAAAGGCCTTTGAAAACTAGTTTTTCAAATAAATACACTAAAACAGAATATTTAACTAAGAACACTGAACATTAACTCAGAGCAGATGATTGGGCTTTAAACATCTTTTCCAATACCTAATGCAATTCAAAAACTCTAAAACCTAAGAACATAGAAAGCAATTTAATATAAAATCCTGTGTTGTGCCACATAATAGCATACTGAAAGCTGTACCAGAGTGAGCTGAGTCCGGTGTGGAGCGGTATCCCTGTGTAGGGGAGCGAGGGGACATGTGTGTGGGAGAGCCAGGCACACTCTCACCCGATGACACAGAACGGTTCAAGGATGACAGACTTCGACTGGGGTGAAGGAGGGATGCATGCTTAGTGATCTTCCGAAACAGGGAGTTCCTCTTCTTATTGCTGGAACAGTTCCCACACAAACACACGCATTTAAATGATAAATACATTTTTCAAGCCGTTTGAGGGAACGTAAATAGTTTTCAATTATTTCATAAGATTCCATTCTTATTTAGTAAAGTATTCAAAAAGCAAACTTTACCTGTCCTGTCCCTCTTTGGTCTTGGTCTTCTTGTTACGTCTGGCCATTTTGGACTTGTAGCTTGTTTTACGGGCAGGACCCACCTTAATGGACGTGTTCTCAAAAGGTGTAGCAGAGATAGATACCTTGGTGCCACTCTGCACAAGAAATAAAACAAAAAGCAGATTTTAGTGCATTATCTGTCATTGTGGTTGACATCACTGAGAGAAGTGTGTGCCTGTGTTTCTGAAAATGTACCTTGAGAATAAGTTCCACAACTTCAGTGTGTACTAGGCCGTGAACAGGCTCTCCATTGACATGTGTGATGAGATCTCCCTCTCTTAAACCTGCCTCATGGGCTGGCCCTCCATCCTCTACATGCTGTAGAAAAACGTTGAATTTTAATACACACTGAAAATACTGCCACATAATCAATAATCCAACCAAACTCACATTTAATTCTATGTATTCCTAATCAGACAAACAGTGTAATATAGCTTTTTTTTGTTTTGCCTTTTTCATTGAGCAGCATTTTTTATTATTTTTTTAAACATTCACTCAATCCACTGTTTCCACTGGACCACTCACCCAGACCATGTGGTGTACAGTATAGATATCAGTGTCTCCCATATAGACGCGAATGGCACGGAGGGTGAAGCCATACTTCTTGCCTGCTCTGTGAATAACGATAGCAGGCTTAGCGCTGCAGACTGCTGGGGAAAGGTCTCGGCTGGGAGAAGAGTCCCGTGATGAGGGGTTAGAGGAGAGGGAGTGGGGAGACATAGGGCTAGCCAGAGGAGATGCCCCATGGTGGTCTAGAGTCAAGTCAAATGGGATTGAGAAAGGAGAGAAAAACAAGTTCATTTCTAACACCATTTGAAAATTTTGGAATTTTCTAAAAAAAAAAAAAAAAAAAAAAAAAACCTGTTCAGCTAATCACATTGCATTTGTTTCACTCATGGTGATGATGCTACAGAGTTTTATTGTATTCCTAATACTAGCTCTATCCTTTTGTTAAATAAATGTCATTAAAATAGTCTTATTCATAAAATAATGTTTAAGTTATGATTACAAAATATTTGCTTAAGCTGGATGAGAAACTTTAATTTTGGCTACTATATTCTAACTATGTTCAACTATGGCTATTTTTTAACTTAAAATCTTTGCATCCTCTCTTGTTTGCCCTGCAGTGTAAATCAAAGTAAGCAAAACATAATTAACATGCAGAAGGCATGTTAAGGCAGTTACTGACCTGAAGGGATCATGAGAGAGAGGGTAGTGGCTGAAGCTGATTTGATGACCTTGTTGAGGGGTCGTGAAGTGTGCTTTTCTGTGTCTCCTGAAAGTAGCCTGTGGCGAGCTCTGCGGGCAGCCAGGTCACTGATTGCCTTCGGAGTGGAGTTATCTGCTCCATCAGTAGTGCTGCAGCGAGGAGAGACTCTATCCCCTACTTCACCAGAAGCACCAGCTACAGACAAATACACAGTAAATCTTTCCTCATTAGGGGTATGCTTTTACATCGGTTAGTTTACTGTTTCAAACTGAGCTAGAATGGTGCTAAGACATGATAAAGTGCACTCACGTGTGAGTGTTGCTCGGCTGTTCTGACTGGAAGTGGAGCCTGGTGTGGTTGGAGACTCATCAAGTTTGAGCTCTCTCTCCACAGGAAGCTCTGGGATAGCAGAGGGCAGCTCTTCACTACGTGGCCCCCTGACTGCAGTCTTCCTGGCGCCTTCCTCCTCACTAGAGATAGCAAAACGAGGCATCTCGATGATTGCTGAGCAGCAGCGGCGCCGCACCGTCAAAGGAGGGCTGGAGTCACTCTCAGTGTGTGAAGACTCCGATACAGACAGTCGTTTACGCAGGCTGGGGGGTAAACATGTTACACTGCTGCATAACTCACTCTCACATTTCTTCAGTGACATTGCACTTCAATTCATAACATAATTGTTCTGCAACAAAAAAAATACTTCTATAAAAAAAATCTATGATTTAGGATTTTTTTTGGATTGTTTTCCTGATTAACAGTCAAAATCATTCAACAGCAAATAAACATTTATGGTCAAATTAGGAGAAATGCATTTATCTTAATGCTTCCAAAGTGCATTACTGAATGACTATTATATAAGCTTTAGATCATAACATATATATTAATCCATAATTAGCAATATCAGCAATATCAGATTGGATTGATAATCCAATCTGTTAACCGTTTTCTGCAGTCCTACACAGGAACAAAGTAACAGTCCAGGATTAAATCGCGTACATCTCTGGTGAGCCCACCAACCAGCTGCGGTCTCGGGACTTGAGGCCACACAGGCTGTCGATGCGCTCTGCACCCTCCTCACTTAGACTGCGTTTGGTGGGGGGAGGGGTGCGTTTCTCCTCATGAAGGGTCAAACGCTCCATACTGCTGTACACCTGAAAATAACACAAAAAAGGCTCTCCATCAGTCTCCTGTAGACTTTAGATGTTTTCCAGGTAACCCTTGTTGCATTTCCAGAGATTCACATGGTTTTAGGGATTAGGCAAAAAGCTGTGTGTGCGTGTGCGCACGCATGTGTATGTTCATTCTATACCTTGCTAAATCGTGGGGAGCATGAGGAAAACTGCCTGATCTCCACATGCTCATCATCATTAGTATCCTCCTCTTCATCAGAGTCAACATGGTGATACCTATCCGAGCGAGCTAAAGACAAAAGGACAGACTAAATTAAAAGATATTTGCGCATGTGAGATATTGTTGATAGAAGATCAGACTTCTTCTAAAAATAGTACTCCATTGTTGCTTTTGATGAAAAATGTGTAAAACTGGTTCATTTAAGGCTTACTGTCAAAGTAGCTGGTATCATCCTCAGACTCAAGTTGTGGAATAAACTCCGCTTTCTGTCTCAGTAGACTGTTCCAGTCCAAATCAGTGAAGAACCTGTGCTGCTTCACCTCAAAGGCACTCCCTTCAGAGTAAAAGAAATGGAGAGTGAGAAAGCTGTTCTGTTATTAGCTCAAGGCAGTCCCTCTCCACCTCTTGATCTCTTTTGTTCTGTCATTCCTCAAATTCTTTTCTCAGACTTAAAGGACAAATGTGGCGAAGTACAACATCAAAAAGAACAAGAGAATATCACGGTCAAAAGATTCTCAAGATTCTCAACAAAAGCAACACAAGCTTACACCACAAAAGAAAACTGACTAAAGACATTTTTATTTTTACATATTCTGCTGGCTGTTTTTGCATAAAAATACCTGTTCCTAAGCGCTCAAGTGGGTTTTGTCGAAGCAGTTTGGATATGAGGTCCTGAGCATCTGGAGGTAGAGCTTCATCTTCCTCAGGCCAGATTATCTCATCTACAGCATACCGAAAAGAGGCCAAAAAAATTAATTAAGCACAGGGATAATTAAAACACTTCAGTATATGCCACTATTTTATAAAAAAATAATATTAAATAAGATAATTGAATAAAAAGGGGTAGAGAAATAAACTAGTTAAACTATATACTAGACAGTGTGCACAACTATCAGGCAAGCAAGTATTTTTGAGGATTAATATGGATTAATCTGGAACAAATCCAGTGCCATCAGTCAATCCAGAATGTTAATAACCCTGAAACCTGAATGTTTTCCAAAGGAAATGAGAGTGTGAAAATTCTCAGGGGAATACGGGTATGTGTGTACAATTATTAGGCAACTATTAGTGTGCAGAAAATTTATGCAACTAAATGAAAAGTGAAAAATATTCCCATCTCACTTGTGTATTTTCATCTGTTAAAATGAGAATAATAAATAAACTCAAAATTTATGAAATAAACATTTCTGACAATATTGCCACCCTTCTTTTCAATAACAGTCAAAGGCCTTCCGTTCACGGAGTCTATTAGTTTCTTGATCAACTTTTTGTGCAGCAGCAACCACAGCCTCCCAGACACAGTTCAGAGAGGTGGACTGTTTCCCTTCCCGTAAATCTCCCATTTAAGAAGAGCCACAAGTTCTCAATAGGGTTTAGATCAGGTGAGGAAGGGGACATGTTATTATTCTTTCATCTTTAAGGCCTTTACTGGCCACACAGTGTTCTACCATGCATGTGATGGATCATCGTCCTGCATAAACATCATGGTCTTCTTGAAAGATGCAGATACTTGAAAGTAATGCCCATTACTGATCCAGCCACAGGCCCAACCATCTGGTCCATCAAGAGTCACTCTCATCTCATCAGTCCATAAAACCTTTCTTATTCCAGTCTTGACATTTCAGCTTAAGTGACTTGTTCAGCAGTGGTCGGGTTTCAGCCTTCCTCGGCCATGTCTCTGAGCACTGAACACCTTGTACCTCTGGACACTCCAGGTTAATTTTCATCTTTTTTTCCTCTCAACACGTTTCTTGCGACCCTGTTGACTATTTGCAAGAACAGTTTGATGGTACTGTGATCACGCCCCAATATCTTAGCTATTTCAAGAGGGCTGCATCCCTCTGAAAGACATTTTACAATTTTGAACTTTTCAGAGTCAGTTCTATAAATTTTTTGGCCCATTTTAACTGAGGAAAAGAAGCTGCCTAATAATTCTGCACACCTTGATATAGGGTGATAATCTTCTTAGGCCACACCTTGGAGTTGAATATATGCATAAAAATGATGACGTGGTCAAAATGCTCACTTGCCTAATTGTGCACACAGTGTATAGATACTTTTTGTGCTACTAACCACTGATAACTTGTCCAAACAGTTCCTCAGGGGTATCTCCAAAGAAAGGGGCGCAGCCTACCAAAAATTCATATAGGATAACACCCATGGCCCACCAGTCCACAGGTTTTCCATAACCCTGTCTAAGGATCACCTCTGGGGCAATGTACTCAGGGGTCCCACACACCTGAGAAGCACACAGGGCAATAGTGTGTTAGAAAATGGCCAGATGAAGGCAGAGACATTAACACATTGGAACATGCTGTAGGCCTTTACCTGTTTGTCTAGAAACTCGCGGGCATCTTTCTCAATGTGTCCTTCATACAGGTTCGTTGTAAGACTCATGAGGCCAATCTTTGACAGACCAAAATCAGTCAGTTTAATGTGTCCCATTGATGTGATGAGAAGACTGAAATTGGAAACAAACAACAAAAGTGTATTGTGATACTGTTTTATGAAATCAAATAAATGTTTATTTCTCCCATATGCCGTTACAAATATTTTCTGTGTCTGTAACCAAGGAGCACAAGATAACTTTGCAAATTTCTGTGTATATATGTTTAAGGTGGGCTTACTTGTCTGGTTTAAGGTCTCTGTGAACAATTCCGTAATTGTGAAGGTATTCCAGTGCTAGCACAGTCTCTGCAAAATACATGCGTGCCATATCTACAGGTAGAGCACCAATGTGCTTTAGCAGAGTAGCACAATCCCCACCTGAACAAAGAACATCAAATTTACATAAGACGACAAACCGTATCTATGTTTTATTCACTATATAAAGTATAGAAAACAAGGTCATAAAATTAGAAATAATACGCTGTTAATATGACCCGTATTTTTCAAATAAAAGGCATCCTGACTACACTCTTAATCTGATACCTTTCTAGTCAATTTTTTACTTTACAATTATAAATAAAGGATTCTGTTTTTTTCTTCCTAGCTTAATCAATTTATTTGAAACATGCATGGTTTCACAGTAAGCAACGTATATATATTTGTGGATTACCACACTGGTTGAACAGGGATTCAAAATGTCTGTGTGGAAGTGTTTGGTAAGTAGGGACCCACGATCCACGATCAATGTTTTTGTTTCTAGGACTTCTAGAAAGGACTTCTTGTTTCTAGGTTTTTAGGACTACATAAACAGAAGATCTGTGGTTAGTTCTCCAAGATGTTTGGAACAACCTACCAGCCGAGCTCCTTCAAAAACTGTGTGCAAGTGTACCTAGAAGAACTGATGCTGTTTTGTAGGGAAAGGGTGGTCACACCAAATATTGATTTGATTTAGATTTCTCTTTTGTTCATTCACTGCATTTTGTTGATTGATGAAAATAAATGATTCACACTTCCATTTTTGAAAGCATTCTTTGTCAGCATTTTTTCACACCTGCCTAAAAAAAAGTACTGTATATATGAGTTAGGTAAGAACATTCAAGCTTTAGAAATGCTCCTGCTACACCTGTACCAAAATGTTACAGCATGCAGGATTCATTGAGCAAAATGAATAAAAAGAATAAAAAAAATAAAGAAATAAAAAAACTGAGACTTTATCAGATTTATGTTTCTTAAATAAGTAATAGGCCTATTAAAGAGAAGCGAATTTTGTTAACTAAAACTGTACATGCATAACGTAGAGCTTCAGGTAGAGGAAAACAGCCATCCACCAATTCAGGAGTCAAAATGACATTAAAAGGGTCATCCAGCTCTTATATATATATATATATATATATCTCAACCTGCATTTGTATTCATGCATATTTCTTACCTTCCACATATTCCATGACCATGCAGAGGTGCCTGCGTGTCTCAAAGGAGCAAAACATACTGACAACGAAGGGGTTCTCAGCAAATGTGAGAATGTCTCTCTCCACAAATGCCTGCTGGATCTGATTCCTTAGGATCAGGTTCTGTTTGTTGATCTTCTTCATGGCAAAACGCTGACGAGTTTCCTTGTGCCTCACCAAGAATACAGCTCTGAAAGAAGCAGATAGTAGTTTTCTTGTAGTCCTAAAGTATTTCACTCTGGTAGTTGTTTTTTGGTGGCAAAGTGTGCTTTACATTTGTAAAATGCTTTGATCTTAGCAAAAGGTTACAATATATTATATGTATATAGTTAGTATATACTTAAGTATATGCTATATTTAGTAAAACTATAATTACACATAGCATCTTACCCATAAGCTCCATTACTGATGAGTTTGATGGTCTCAAAATCCTCCTCTCTTGGAGTTTTAGTCTTAGGCTGTGGCTGAGGTGGCTGCACTGTAGCACCTCGGCTCTGAAGAAACGCACAAGATTTTTAGTGCACCCGAACAATGACACTATTACTATAGGAAAAAAACTCAGTCTCGCAGAGTTGACAACAAAACTGCAAACACGACATTTCAAAATACTCACTTCTGAAGAGTCTTCTGTTTCAGGTGTTTCTGGATTTCCACTGTCATAACTGCTCAGCTGGGCCATTTCTGTGCACAGAAGAGAAATCAAATAAGAAGTTTTAACATGTTTTAACCTCTATATACAATTATAATAGAATTATAATAAAATAGAGTTTGATTTTAGCTAACTTGCGACACAAAATATAATTATTTAATTACTACACATTAGTGAGGGTAAATTAATATTGTGTGGTATTTATATGCAAGTTATTGACTGTAGTAACAAGCAAAAATCACCTAACTGTTAATTTAAGCATATTATTAAGATCAACTGAAAATGAAAACGGATGCTTTTATCAGATTGTTCTTTTGAAAATGAAAAATGGTTCTACCTTCCAGGGGGTCCCTGGTGAGGCCTAGCTGGCTGATGATATATCGAGGGATGTCTGATTTGATGCCTTGACCTTCCTTAGCATGGCCTTCTGCAGCCTCCAGCAGGTGGTAGAACTCCTCTGGATCAAATTCCTGAAACAGACAGACCGATAGATATAAAAGGGAAAGGAGGGAGCAGGTACAGTACTACAGAAAACATGAAACTGCTTCTTCTTTCGGCTGCTCCTGTTTAGGGGTCGCCACTGCTGTTTTCAGTCAGTCAGTCAGTCATTTTCTGCCGCTTGTCCCAAACGGGGTTGCGGGGGGGTGCTGGAGTCCATCCCAGCGCGCACAGGGCGAGGACGGGGGACACCCTGGACAGGTCGCCAGCCCATCGCAGGGAGGAGCGTGACGGGGACGGCACCTTGCTCAAGGGTATCTCAGGGCAACCTATTGGGAAGGGGTTCGAACCCCCGATCCTCCGACCATGCGGCCAACGCCCTAACCACTAGGCCACCACTGTCCCACCTGCTGTTTTCAAAGTTTTCAAATTATCATGCACAAATATTATACTTGCTATATTTAATATACCGGATAAAATACAAAAGCATATCACATGATGCGTATTTGTCTGGCCAGCTGAACCAAGCTCAACTTGAATCTGAAATTACAAATATGCTATATTCTACGAGGGAAGGTGGGAAAATATGTAAATTAACTGAAACTTTTTTACACTTTACGATTAAAGTCATGAGGATCTCGAAGCATAACAGATCCACTCTCACTTATCTTCAGGCAAGGATGTGTTCTTTAAATGCTTCTTTTTCCATTTCTTAATGACATGTTGAGTACTGATAATAACAAGCAGGAAGAATGAAAGAAAATCTGCATAGTATATCTTTTAGAGCCACGTTTCCTTTCACATCCACAATCAGCCATTTCAGTGAGTTCAGGGCTGTTGTCAACAATTCAATTTACGAAAATGGGAAATTTTGTAAAATGCAATTAAAGCAAGAGTCTTTAATTAATGAAATGAATGAATGAATTAGTTAATTCTCTCCTTTCCTTAATCAAACGCTAGCAAAACACTCAAGAAAGGCTGGGCAAAGGCATATACGTGTTACCACCTTTCCTTTAAATTACACTTCTTGTGAGCTATGAGAAGCACTTACAATAACTTTCAACAGCCCAAAAGCTCTGCTGTTACCGAGGCAAAGCTATCTTTCCTGTAAACACCTCAATTATAATACAAAATTATAACAAGCAGTGGCTCTGTTTCTACTACAGTTCTCATGGGTCGAGTGAATAAGAGTAAAGTTCTTAAGTGCTGAGGTTTAAACCCAGGTAATGTAACAAATTTCTAAAATTGTTTCGACAGTTTTTCCTCGCAGCCCTTTCTTTGTTTTAACTATCAAGTCGATCTGAGCACTCGTTTGTTTTACGCTGGAGGGGCAGCGCTGAACAGCTGCTTCAGCTTCATTAGGGAAGTGATGTTCTGCATGCTGTCAGGTTGCTGACTACACATTATTGCTCTAAATTCACATGTGAGCAGGACCGTAGAGCCTCCTTCCCCATACCTAACGTGTGTGATTATGCACCCGTTCAATTAGTGGTGGGCAATATGCCAAAATGTTAGATTTTTGTTAAGCTGAAAAAGACACAAAAAAAAGGTGCTGCCAAATATAATAAAGTGCTTTCAAAAACTGAGTATGAATTGCTTTTGTTCAGCAATTCACATGCTTTCCTGCACTAAAGACTATTAATCAGGACAGTTTGTCGTCCCTTACAGTGAATTATACAGCTGGTCTGTTTTCTTAAAGCAACGACAATAAACACAATATGTTACAATTTATGATGAAAGTGTTACATTTCCCAAGGTCCCTGACATATATACAGGCACTCTTACAGTAACAAAGCATAAATAAGCTCATAAATAAATCCTGTCTTCCTTTATTATAGTTCAGTTAGTAATGAAAAGCAAGCAATCGTTATAGACTATAGAACTGTATCAAGGTACACACAGCAGAAGAAATATTTTGGCAAACTCTGTTTTTTTAATTTGACAGGAGAACACACAACCTGTGAATAGAAAACAATATGAAAGAACACTTCTGTTCATTAATTCAATAGTAATACTGGATACACAGAGGATTTTGGTCTTGGTTCAGGAAGCTTTTATTTCTGGATGGTTTTTCCTTATGAATGTGCTGTAGAATGTGAGGTATTTGCTTCACTGGCAACATTAACATAGTTAAAGCTTTGGTTACACACTGAGTGAAAAGGTTAATAAAGTGCCTGAGAGTCTGAGGTTGGCTACTTACCAAACACTCCAGCAGCCGAGCAGGTCGAGCGATGATGATCATCAGCTTCTTCACAAGCTGGGTGACAAAGGTCACCTCCACACTCTCTGAACGTTCATGGGCCTGGAAATAACACGGAAAGAGACAAGAGACAAAGGCAATTCACTGAGCTTGCTTTTTTTGTGCGCTGAGAAATTTTGGAAAAAAATTAACACAAATAAATGACACAAATAATAAGGGAAAACAGAGACTGTGTTACTTAAAAAGTGAAAAAAAAGTGAAAAAAGTTCACCTGACTTAACCTGAAAGTGAATTCTGAGTACTGACTGTTTAAAAATTGAAGGGGTGGGGGGTGGGGGCAAAGAGGAGTGCAACGGAGTTGATAAAAACCTGGTATATGGGAATGTGTAATAGAGTGGTTCAGGTTAATAAACAGTGCTGGACTGGCTAATAGAACTGTCCACAGCTGAAAACATGCTGCCCTCTAGGGGATTTCTAATCATCTTTTGAATAATTTATACAGGTAATGAAACCTGCAAAATCTCCCTCTCACACACACACACACACACACACACACACACACACACACACGGTAGTCTGATGGATAGATTATGCTGTATGCAGTTCACCAGATGATAGAGGATACTGGAGAAAAACAGAAGAGAGATAAAATTGCCTGGCTTGCACTTTGCCCTAAGGTATATGAGGTCAGGAGCACATTCCCAGGATTCATCACAGGCCAGGCATCATGGTGACAGGTCAGGAGATTGACTGTGGGACTAGATTGGTTCCTGTGGTTTTAAATGATGACACTGCTGGAGACCAAACCATAGCGATGGGTCATTTAAAAAGTGATAGATATCAAAGGCCCTGGGACATTTTCGCTGTGACCTTTCCTGAGCGCCCGATGTGCTGAATAAAAATCAAAGCAATGGAAAATGACGGTGCATCAAATCAGCTCAATTTTTCACAAGGAACTGAAACATCCATGCAGAGCACAAAACCATAAAAAAAAAAGAGTAACACTTCACCATGTGTAAAATTACAATGTAACATTATTAATGGATATTGCTGATACTGATAATATTTTCTAATTTACAACTACAAACCACTGATAATACACTAACAATATTTTCTAAATTAGAACTAAAAAGCCTTCATGTTCCAATATAATGGGTTGTTTATTTGGCCAAGTGGCCATTTGTTAAATTGTTTTCACATAAAATCGTTTTTAAACGGATGCACTATGTGTTCTATGTACATGCTGCACCATAATAAGCAGCATTAGTAGAATTCTGTAAAAAAAAAAAAAAAAAAAAAAAATTTAAACGGAGACAGATGGCACAAGTATCCACTCTGTCGTTGTCCACATATCCTCAGCGTTCAACTAGATGTTTACACTCAACTGCAAAGCCCTCGTTGTGTCGGAGCACGTTCCATTCCCAATACTCCAGAATCTGCTGAAGCACCTCTTCTTCCTCCAGCCGCCTCTGCCATGAGACACGCGCCATCCTCCAGACGGGACAGAATAATCGCGCAAAAGTGCACACCTGCTGAAGAGGCGATTTATACGGGCGTCCTGCTCTTGTCCACCTGTCACTCTGAACTCCCCAATCCAAACCAGCCAATTAGCCTGGGCTGGGTGATGTCATCCTCGCTTGCCTGAATGCCAAGATGGAGCATTCGAGTGTGTGCTCATGAGTGTGTGAGGTGGATGCAGTGTTACTATTCCACTGGCTTGCCAAGGAATTTGATCCTGACAGGCAATGGTGATGGGTTGGTTAGACACAGCCAACCAAAAGAGGGAAAAGCCAGACCCCATCTCTCCTCCGCCTCTCTCCTTCGTTTTCCATTGCTCACATTCCCTCACCCAAACACGCGCTCTCTCTCTCTCTCTCTCTCTCTCGCGCGCGCTTGCTCACTGCGCTTATAGCCCTCCTTCTGATTGTCTGAAACCATTCGTCACCAGCAAAACAACTAAAGCGTGAAATTAAAATCAGGGAGGTGCTCCCCCCTTTCCTAACCATGTATACCTGACATACACAGTCATATGTGGTCTCACGCCCACACACACACACACCATTTGTAGGGATCAGAATGGGACCAGTGGGAGCCATAAAGCTTGTTAAATCTCCCGTGACTCTGCTGTTGAGCTAATCAAGACATCAGCAGACTGTCTTACATGAGACAGACATATAACAAGTGACTATAGCTACTGGCCTTAACTGACATGACTTCCTGTCCAGCAGTAATAAGAGATAAAACAAAGAGATATATTAAATTGAAGGTGCTACAAGACTCACTCATACATCTTATTACGATTAATATCACTGTAGGTGCATCTACACTCACATCCTGAAGGAGTTTCTCCAGGTTCTCCTGCAACTCATAAAAGTAGCGGGAGGTGATGAGGCCCTCACGTGACTTATCTAGGCAGTCTCGGGATAACTCGATGACTTGATGGTGTATGAAGCTCAGCACCCCATCAGCCAGAGGCATGACTTTCTCCGGAGCTGAAGAAGACATGAACTCAGCCAGACGCTCCTCCATCTGAGCTGTGGCCTACAGGAGGACATGAGTGCAACAATTGATGCACAGGCAAACAGCTCACACAGGTTCATGCTTTTACAACCTCTTCAAAGACTTGATGTAAATTCTATTACACACCCAAAAGATCAAATATAATCATGGACAAAACATTTCAGCTTTCCTCTAGTCATTTATGCGGGATTGTGTATGATAATTTGATATAGATGTAAAAGACTCATTCTGTAGGGCTTCACCTTTGGGAAACGCTCTTTGTAGACATGGTTCATCATGACGATCTCATGGTCAAAGGATATGGGTGAGCGGCCAGGGCTGTTGGTGGGGGTTGGAGACCGGACAGTGGATTGAGAAAAACAAGAAGAACCAGAAACGTTTATAAAAGATCCTAGAAAGATAAGGTTATAATAAGAAAATGATGTGACTGTATTGAACGAGACCAAACCATAGAGGACATGCCACTACATTAAAACAAAAGCCCTACATGAATGTGTGAAGAGCAAAATAGTAATGAAGGGATTTCTGTTTCAAACTTCATCAAAGCAGTACAATGCAAACAACATAATTTATTCAGAAATGTTCAAACTTGCAATAAGTGTATTCTTCAAAGAAACAAACATTAAAGCAAAAAAATAACAATGAATTTATTTTATATCTCACCTTGATGCCCTACAAGCAATACTTGCTAAATAAAAAAAAAAAAACAATACATAGATACAGTCACCACTCAGGACTGTATATACTCTATACTATGAGAGATGATATGAAAACAACGGGATAGAATGGGTGGTATTTTTGTCAGCTGTTTTCCATCTGTCTTGCAGTTGCTGCAAGAAAAAAGGCATTAGTAGCTTAATGTTAATAAGTCAATGCAAAAAAATGACCAAGAAAAGCTTATTTTTTATTACACACATTTCAATGGGCAGTATATGAGTAACTGATGACCCAACAGGGATGCTGGAAAAGAGGAGGGGGGTGATGGTGGGGAGGTGGGTGCTGTGTGAGTCACACTGGACAAGCAGTGATAAACGGGTCATGTGACTATTGGGGATGAGGTAATGGTTTTAGTCATCCATCGAGAGTCTGCCTGGTCTATTAGCGATCCTAATTGAATGAGAACACACTCAAAGTGGCGCATTAGGTCAACCTCAAGGGTACTGTTTCTCAAAGCAACAACACACAAACACACACTATTGTCTACAGGTGTGTCAAAATGCCTAGGAATGTCTGCTTGAAAAACTAATGCTGCAGTAAGAAAAGGTTAAGCATGACGGTGATTGATTCATAGCCAAAGGGTGCTGCATTAACAATCACATTGAGAGTTTTTCTCCAGCTGAGAATAAAAAGGGAGTATACACATGTGAGATGGAGAGAGAGCAAGAGAGAGTGATTGTGTGTGTGTGTGTGTGTGTGTGTGTGTGTGTGTGTGTGTGTGTGTGTGTGTTGGAGCAATATTCACTGGTATTAAATAAAGAATTCAGTGTGAGAAGGATCAGTGTTCTTCTCCTTAGACGAATAACAGCCACATCCAGATAGATGATAATTAGGTAGTGTAATTATTTCTCTAATGGAAGCAGAAAAAAAGTCTTTGCAGTTAAAATTGCTCATTTCTTTGAGAAACGACCTTGAAAAGAGATTCTCATTATAGTTTCAGGAAAAATGAGAATTGTATTTGATCTGCTGGATATGTAGCATGCATAAAAAATAAGCTTCATCTGAATATACATGTAGATAAAGAACAAAGAGACGGTCAATCTTTAACAGACTTGAGAAGACAAAAGAACTGTGAACAGGTGTGTGTTTGCAATTTGGGAGAGGGTGGGGGGGAGAAAAAGGGAGAGGCAGGGAGAGAAAGAGAGAAACAGGGAGATTGGGAGAGAAGAAAAGGATCCTGTAAATAACACACCATGGAGTGCATAGGGGAAGGAAAATTAGTGAGCTAACTGCCTGTGACAGAGAGTGGTCTACAGAAACACCACACAAAATTAATGAGGCACCAAAAGATAAGATAGGTATGTATAACGGAACTGAAGTTTCACCCCCTTCGCTACTTTCTGAGACAACTCATTTGTTTAATAGGATTTAATTTGTAATATTTTAATTATTGTAACTCCATTTCTCTATTTTGTCATGGAAAATTCAAGATGCACACAGGCTTAAATGGTCAACTGTCTTTGACCAGCCTTGGAAGAACTGATAGCTTCCAAGGAGTACTGCTTTCATTCAACAGGATTCACTTCATTATAGCACGGTTTCTCCAGAAAAACTTTTGCAACCAACAGCCTTGACACTTCCATGATGGATGTCAGTCCTCAGGCAAGTGAAAAAATGCCACTGTTCGTTTGCTTTGCCTGTCTGCTAAGCCAGGCCAGGGAATTAGCATATGATTGCTCAGTTTCCTTGCTTCCAATTAACCACAAGCTCCGTTCCCTCCTTTCATCACGATGGAGAGCCCCATCAATGTCATAATCGGTAAAACGTGCTAACAGCAAGTCTGCAGTAATCATCTATTATTTATGGACCTAATCTTTCTGATGAGAAGAACTCCCCAAAGATCATGTGCAGATACAGCTGGAATGAAGGCCACGGTGTGCTGAATAAGTTATTTTAGCCTAAAACAGAGAGCTGCAGAGTGAAAGACAAAGAGAAGGACGAAAAGAAGCAGTACAGAATATGAAATTTTGGTCAAGATGAACAGAAAATTAAAAAAAATAATAAAAAAAAAATCTGAGTATGGGGTACAGAGTGAGAGAAGAAGAATGAAGACTTGTCAGCCAGGAGGAGAGAGAGGCAGAATAACATTTCTATTTATTGATGTATGTGTGGGGTGTCAGTTTAGTGTCAAAGCTGAAGCTCCTGAACTTTACCACTGAGCGCAGTGAGGAGGTTTTGAAATCTGAGGAACTCTGTGGTCCAATATCGTATACTGTCTGAACCAGCCGGAGGCTATCAGACTATCAGCCATTCAGGTGTTAAGACTTTAAATTTTGCTGTGAATTCTTCAGTAAATTCTTAAAGTAAACCTTGTTATATTTTACATATTTTACAGAAACAAATGACTGCCGCATGGTGTCTATCTACCAAATGAAATCTGGTTAGTGGTGGTCCTACGTTTGTGCCGTTTCATTGATGGAACTGTACAGAAAAAGATGCGCTACAGTCCATACGGAAAACTGGAGTCATGGAGTCATGAATAAAGTGTATTCACATCTGCTGATTATAACTGACAAAATGGCCAGCAAGGGTAGGTGTTATTGGCACATGTGTACCTGAGGCTGCGGGAACGGGGTCGCATGGCTGGCGATCTCCTTCCGTCCTCGTCAGTGATGTTCTCAGAACTGAAGTGCTTGGTGAGGAAGTGCAGCTCATCTGCAGTGGGCTGGAAGGGCAACTGGTGCAGCTTCTCCTGGGATGAACATGATGACTGTGAGAAGCAGAGAGGGAGGGATTACAAGGGCAGAAGGCATTGCATAGGCTGTGGCAACTGTCGCTCAGATCAGCGAGGCCTCTTTTAAGGCTGATGGAGCTGAAGAACAGCAGCTTGTTAAGCCAGCAATGTTCAGAAAAAATAGAAAATATGTTTTAAAGTTTTTTGTTATTGTTTTTTTTTTTTTTGTCGATAACTGACCCATAGCAAAAGTCTCAAAAGTAACTTGAGAAAAAAGGTCAGCTTTAGTAAGATATGACTGTGGTATCAAAATTCATATGAAATTTGAGGATTGAGCATACGCAGCAGGCAACATGAGAATATGAAGGTCTTTGAAGAAAACACGTCAATATGAAACCACTGGTGCTTCTTCAGGCTAAAGAAAGCTGCTTGAAGCCGGGGGTTTTCCCCACTGAAGGTCAACGGGATAAACCATAAGGGAAAGGAATGGAAACAGATCAAATGAAACAGCACTGTATTTGTCTAAGGGCCATTTCACTATATGGCAGACAAACACTGGCAGGGACGGACAGACAGACACACACACACACTCACTGAGACTGTTGAGCTGGGCGTGTTGGTTCCATACCCTGAGGAGGGCAGTGAGGCAAGAGACCAACGGCGGCCATCCGTCCTACAATGACAGAAAAAAAGAGGAAAGATCATGTGAGCTTGATAAGAGTAGATAAATGAAGAAAGAAATAATAAAACAATTCTGCCAATCTTTCCTGATTTCTGTGATGACATTTTATTATTTTCATTTGGTAAATTTCCTTAGTTGCATGTTATTCGACTGCTTGGCTTGGCACAGGAGAGGCAAAACCATTCACTGAAGAAAAAAAAAAAAAAACACGCTGTGCTCTCATTCCATAAAGCAAAGAAACTCATGCACATACAAGCGTGCACACAAATGATCTGATGGCATGCAGAGCACAATGCATTTGGAAATATGCTTAACAATGAAAATAATAAAGCAAATACACCAACAAAATGCATACATGCATATATTACAGAGGTAGTTCAAAATGTAAGAACCCCTAAGAATTTTCTACATTTCTGCATAAATATGATCTAAAGCAACTGATTTTCATACAAGTCCTTAAAACAGATAAAGAGGTGTGTTTATTTAAGTACTTGTGACAAAAGCAGGTGAGTCTCCAAGATCAGCATTTCATTTTAAATTGAAAATAAAGTCTCCTGTTTTAAATAAATTTTGATTTTGAGAGGCCACACGGTTTTATTTAAAGAATAGTGAACTATTAAAGTCTGATCGTCACAACGCAATTGCAGAAGTGGGTTACAGCATAAACAAATGAGCTTTCTGAGGACCTCAGAAAATTACTTTCTGATGCTCATCAAATTGCTAAATGTGTTACCCTCCAAGGGAGTGTCGGAGAGAACACACCAAGAGCAAGGCATGCAATTGTCTACGAGATCACAAATGAACCCAGAGTAGATCCTAAGAAACTATAGGCTTCTTTCACATTGGCCTTGAGTCCACCATTAAAAGAACACTGAATAACAATGGTGTGCATGGCAGCACTACAAAAGAGAAAGCCATTGCTGCTATCTACAGTTTACTACAAATCTGGCAAACAAACCAGAATGCTACTTCAAACATTTTCTGGGGACAGATGAGAACAACACACAACATTTTGGCTTAAATTAGAAAAGTAATGCTTAGAAAAAGGTGACATGGCATTTCAGCCAAAGAACCCTCTAACCGCCTAAAACATGGTGGTGGAAGTGTCATGGTTATTACGTTGCATCTGGGCCAAGGCAGCAGCTTGCCATCACTGACAGAACAATGGGTTCTGAACATCAGTGAATTTTTAAGAAAATCTCAGGACATCTGCCCAGCAACTGAACAGCAAGTGGAAATGGGTCATGCTGCAAGACAACAACCCTAAGCACTCAAGTCAATACGTGAAGAATGTTTATAGAAGAAAAAAGCTCATGCTTTGGAATTGCCGGATCAAAGTACTGACCTTAACCTGAAAAAATGAAAATCTTAAGCAAGATGGTCACTTTAGAAACCCACCAACAGACAGACACCAATAGACAAACATTTCTCCAAGTTGATGTGCAGAACTGATCAACAGTTACCAAACACGTTAAAGTAGAGCTACTGCTTCACAAAGTGGTAACACAAAAGACAAAAATCAAAGGGTCACACACTTTTGCCACTTACAGATATGTAATATTGAATCATATTTCTCATAAATAAATCAGGTATATTAGTACTTACTTGTTTAACTACTCTTTAACTACTTTTTGGACGTGTGTGAAAATATGGTGATGTTTTAGGTCTCATCAACGCAGAAAATTCTAAGTGGTTCAAAAACCTCAAAGTACCACTGTATAATCATAAATGCCAACAATGTCGCAGATAGTCAGACCCATTTTTGAGCTGATGTTTTTTTTTGTTTGTTAGTTTTGTTTTTGTTTTTAACATACAAGTTATTAAAAACAGAAGTTTGTAAAATCACCTCAAATATTAGCACAGGAGGCACCAAATAAAGCCAAGGGTCAAATTACATTTAAAACCAAAGGAGATGTTAATTGGGCTGGTCTGACCGTCTGGCTTCATGAGATGAAGCACAATTCAAGATTGAGAGTTATGCAGGAAAAACAGAATGTGACATGGAAAATACCTGTCAGTTCTGTGCCCATGACTGTGTGGATATAAGGACAGAATTAACAAGACACACAATTGTTGTGTGTTTGAGTGTTTTTTTGCAGTAAAATAAATATTATATTACAAAAAAGGGGCTTACAACTACTCAAACTTATTTGACATATTTCTTGTGCATACAGTACTGTGCAAAAGTTTTAGGCAGGTGTGGAAAAAATGCTGTAAGCAATGAATGCTTTCAGAAATATTAATAATGACTGCATTTTGTAAACTGATAAAAATAAACAAAGTGAGCAAACAAAAGAAAAATCTAAATCAAATCAATATTTGGTGTTTCTACATTTTGCCTTCAAACCAGCATCAGTTCTTCTGGCCCCCACAGAGCCCTGATCTCAACATCATCCAGTGTGTCTGGATTACATGAAGAGACAGAAGGATGTGAGGAAGCCTACATCCACAGAAGATCTGTGGTCAGTTCTCCAAGATGTTTGGAACAACCTACCGGCCGAGTTCCTTCAAAAACTGTGTGCAAGTGTACCTAGAAGAACTGATGCTGTTTTGAAGGGTGGTCACACCAAATATTGATTTGATTTAGATTTCTCTTTTGTTCATTCACTGCATTTTGTTGATTGATGAAAATAAATGATGAACACTTCCATTTCTGAAAGCGTTCTTTGTTTACAGCATTTTTTCCACACCTGCCTAAAACTTTTGCACAGTACGGTATATCCACTTTAAATTTAAGAGTACAAGCCAATATTGAACCACAGTGCTGCAAAAAGGTAGTTATTTGTTACTGCATCCACTCCAAAATTATAACTGCAAAAAGCTTAGCAACAAGGTACCAGAGTTATTCATTTGTAATAACTGTTTAACCCAATCAATTTCATTTTTAAAACGTTCCTTAAATATTGGAGTTTAACACTTATCATTGGATGCTATGTCCAGCTAGCCAGTACCTCCATTAACCATTAGATGGCACTGGTGAATTATTACTCAAACTTCAGATTTACACCTCAGACTTAAATCATGTCTTTTCATTTTGCATGAGGTCTTTGTCTGTGAGATCATATTTCAATTCATTATCATATAGTTTGATGCTTAGTTAGTAGATGAGATTCACTCATTATCAAATGCCCTGTCAATATTCTCAGCTACAGGGGGAGAGGGGAAAAAACGTATGTAAAAAGGGAATGAGCTGTGATAAAAGACCAGCAGATAAAGCACCAAGACTGCTAGTTTAATCAGAGAGAAAAGAAAACTCCAAGAAAAAAAAAAGCTGGACTTTGCAAAGCACTCCATACCTGAAAAGGCATGACAGAGTTTATTATAACTAAACTGGTGTCAGGTTTTACTGTCAAGAATTAAGCAGACTCTGAATGTCACTTACCTGCGGGCAGGCACAAAGGAGAAGTGGGCTGCAGTGTTGGGGGAAAAATTACGTGGGCTGTCTAAAGGGCTGCTCCCTGCAATAGGAAGAAAGATGCAGAACCAAAAAGAGAAATATCACTTGCTTTTATTAAAATAACACATTTTTTTGTGTGTCAAAAGATTGATCTGAGAAATGTGGATCAAGTTTTAAGGTGTTGACTTTGCATCTAAATTCCCCAGATCTCAGTCTGTGGGAAGAGCTGTCAAATGAATTCACTCCATGAAGCCCCAGTTCACAAACAACAGGGTTTATAGGATCTGCTGCAAACACGTTGATGTCAGATAACTAGAGGGTATATAGATCTTTTATATATATATTTTTTAAAAAAAATGATAAAAACTGCCAATTAATTTTGATTTATTGAGCACATGAATTTGATTCAATTATTTAAAATTGGTGTAAGTGAGCAATCATAATATTCCTGTCCAGAATTCTAGGAGAAGGTTGTTGAGGATAACCACGACTGACCCCAGCCTATTGTAAAAGCTTTAATTTCTGGTCCTTTGAGAACTGAGTAGAGATCCAGGCATCATTAATAAAGCCAGTCAACGTGAACAGTGGGGCACTCGAGCGGCCGCCTGAGTGGCGAGACTGGGGTCACGTCCCTCTGTGCATTAATTATGCATTTGCTAAGCGCTCAGTGCCAAATCTTAAATATTAATGAATGCATACTTCTTTGTCAGAAAGCAGGGACAGCAGTGCACAGCTGGAATGGGAGGTAGGACGCAGAAAAATAATTATTTTAAAAACAAATGCGCCCACAGAGGGACTGTTATAAAGGGTTGGAGATGTTTCACACTCCATAGCAGCAGGCTATACGTCTGCTATTAGAGGGCATTTCTTATGAAGAATAAAGAATAGGAAAATGGAAAAGTGCAAGATTTCTTATGTACAGAAATCTGTAGGGGAGATGTCCATTACTTTCAAAGCTTTTAAAATGAAACAATGAATTAATATTTACAGTGTGCATTAAATTTGAGAACTGCCAACAGATTTCTCTTTCTCTTATAGTCACTTAATAAACACAAGGCATGCTTCTTTTGGGACTGTTTCTAGTACGGCTGAACAATATGGACAAATATTGATTGATATCAGATATGAGTTAAGAGAATGGCCACCATTACAAAAGAATAAAATGACTTCTATTTGCCGGATGATCTGCCTCGATTAATCTGCACTTGTTGTATGATGAATGCTAACATCAGAAAACAACTAAAGCTGACCAGTGCAGCCCTGGTGTCTTTAAGTGTTTAATGCTAAATAAAGGACAAAAGAAGGATATAACTCTTAAGCTGAGAGTTTAAGATATAGAACTATGTATGAATACTAGATAAAAGGCATGACTTCAAGTTTGCTGGTAGAAGACAATAAAAAAATATTCAAAGGTTTTAAACCTTAGGCAGGGCAGTTTTCCCATTACAGAGAACCGTTCCAAGCCGTACTGAATGCACACTAGTTCAGAAACGTCTCTGTTCAATTAGAAATATAGCCATCACCTTACTGAACCAGCCTGTCTCTATTTAACTACGTTACTTTGTTTTTTATCAAACCTTATCTGTTCTAACTAAATCTACCAAACTACTGGTAGGCGCCAAGATCTGGGTTGTCTAAGGTGACTATAGTTTGGGCTTTAACTGGACAGGCCTTTTTGTTGGGTAGAATGTCCATTTGCCTCTGCTCAAATAATCCAACTTCAAGACTTTAACATTAAGGCCAAGGATAATATCTGTTCAGATGCTAACTTCTTTCTTCATAAATGTCAAAATGAACACATTGAACTACAAAAAACCTTACTGTTAACTGACACTCTAACACACTCTGCCATTGCCAAAGGCAAGCTGTGCGATCTGTGATGAAGAATAGCACTTTCTTTTAGAACTGGGAGCCATGGGTCAGCCAGACCACCATTGCTTGCTATCTGCTTCTCACAAAACTGTTGACAAAATGTAAGATACAAAACAGCAGGCAGAATTCCACACAGCAGCAAACGGGCAACAAACTGACATGATTGTTCCACCAACTAAACTCAAAAAACCCTTTTTGCTGCTATCCTTTACTATCCCTGTACTTTTATTTTGCTGAAAGGTGGGCTTTTTGCTGAAACATGTGACATTAGGGATGCACTGTCACATTGCGATATCACAGTGCAAAAAATGTGACCGAATGCATTGTGAACGAGACTGGACAATTTATTAAAAATGACATCTAATGCATTACATTACATTTGCGGCATTTAGCAGACGCTCTTATCCAGAGCAACTCCCATGTCCTGATTACAGGGACAGTCCCCCTGGAGACACTCAGGGTTAAGGGTCTTGCTCAGGGACCCAGTGGTGGTAGTGTCAGAGGTGGGATTCGAACCTGGGACCTCTTGAGCCATAGGTCCATAGTCAAGTACCCTACCACTAGACAACCGCCAAAAACAACCAGTACCAATCAACAACTCACTCCAGCACTACCTCCCAGCTTTAGTGCCATCAGTAAAATATACAACATGATGTATGTTATCATAATTTTGTTTCATACTAAACTAAAAACACCTTTTTACCAATTACAGAGAGCCTGTAATAGTAACTGTATAGTCTATAGTAACAGCTTAAAACGCACAGTAACCAGTTCCTGACTGGTAGCAACGCACCTGACTTTACCTTACTCTAAAAATCTATTATTAATTAGTCGATTTTATCCATTCAGCACTTTTCATAAACTAACAAATTGTTATAGTCATTGTGAGAACTGTGATACTGAAGTAGTGATAAGTGATATTGATTTCAAGTAATGTGCCATTTTTTAAGATGCTTATCTAAATTCTCTAATCAGCAAATTCAAAACAACCCAAAAAAACAAAAACAAACACTCACTCCACTTTCTTGCACTGTCCTTCTCATACCTGCCAATCACTCCATCCTTGTGCTCGGTCTGTTTATCCCTCTTTTGCTTTCCCTTGACACTGTGCTGCTTAGTGTGTGTGTGTGTGTGTGTGTGTGTGCGTGTGTGTACACACTTGTGCTTGTCTGAGTTTGCAGATTACTGCTACAGCCTAATCCTATAACTCAGATAGATCTCACAGTGTGGATCGATGCAAGGACGTGTCTGGTCTCAGCCTGGGGACTCAAATGTAATGTTATTTCCTGCTTCAACGGTTCAGAGGAGTATCAGATCAATGCAATTAAAATTATTCTGGATGGGAAAGAGCAAGTTTAAGCTGTCTGATACATGGACTATCATGATCCGTAAGTGCCAAGAGGAGGTGCATACCTCATGTAAACTCACACTGAGCAGCACATGTTTATGCATAAAGGACTGCATCTTTGCATTTCCTTTCTTACAACACAGTGAACTGTTGTCACAGCAACCTCAGCAGTCACTGATGCAGTAGCTTCTGTGCATGAGTGTTAATTATGCTATCACTTGCCTCATGTACACTACCAAGGGTTTGGGGAGATCTGGAGAAGAAATCGGACTTTAAATGGTACTTTGCAACCAAATAAAGGGAAAATATTGTATGGCTCTTATTATATCAAACCAAACTAATAAGCCTGACAGCTAAAAGCCTAGTTTGAGGACAAGCTCAGTTGAGGATTTTAATGGCTTTTTCACACAAAACCTTTTGACATGCCTGGCAATTAAAGTCAATCAGACGAATATAGGGGAGTACAATAACGTATGAGATGGTTGCTTTTTACGAAATGTCAACTGCCACTCGAATTTAAAATCACTGTCTAAACTACAAGTGATAGTGATAGTTAGACTAGCCTGAATGTCTCACTCTTCAATTTCCTATAGGAAACCTGATAGGAGTGTATTATGATTTCTTTTACTTATTGATTTATTTACCTGTGTGTCCATGTAATGGTGAGTGAGGTCTGGGCAGGGTGGGAGAGGTACTGGACGTCACTATCAGGCTCTTCCTGTTGGTGGTACGACAGCTGGGGGAAAAAGAAAAAAAAAACGAAACAACTTAATCACTGATAAAGGTTTAAGTCACCTACCTAAACTGAAGTCACATAAGACCAAATGTCATCTCTTAACTGCACTGCATATTAGAGCACAGCCTTATGAGAACACTTGCCACATATCATTCATAAAAACTTTCCCAGCGCCATTCAGCAGTGCAGAACCAAGAACGAACACCTCAGTTAGTGACTCATAGATTCCAGCCAGGAAGGAAACTGCCTCGATTGCAGCAGGCTTAAATAAGACACTAATAGCAGCGCTCTCTCCTGCTGGCTTAAATGTTAAAAGCTTCTCTGGAGCTGACAGAGGGGAAAAAGCTCTTCACAGACCACACTCCAGCTCGGTTTAACCCGAAGACCTCCTCCAGCTGCTCTTATTTTACCTCACGCTCCACTGAGGGCACAGTGGATTTTTGATTGTAGAACAATTTCTCGAAGAGCAGCAGGCGAAGCAGAACTCTGAACAGCTAAGTGTGAAGCCCCTTTATGCCCACGCACACATAGACACACATGAAGAAGGAGAGTGAACTGCTCCACGGAGAAAGGTGCTCTGACCATGGAACACATCAACATGGCATCGTTGCGTTTAAAAAAACATTAATGTCATTCAGCAGCAAGTACTCTGATTCATCGCTAAAGTATGCCTTATATGTGCACTGAGCGAGGGATTACTGCAGCACTTCTCTCTTTTTGCCTATGCTAATGTCAGCTGCTATGCTACAGCACACACTCAGCAGGAGGAATGAAGCAAGAGTGATAAAAAGAGAAAAACAAGAGAGAATAAACTCTCCCACACTGCAGAACATGGTACAGATTTTTGTCTTTTTTCTGTTTTCTGCTTCATCGTGTATGTGAGGACATATTTCCAATGAACTAAAACACTGAAACAAACGCTCTTTGGAATCATTCCATCTCTTTTTTTCTTGAGGGAGTCCAGTATATACAGTTAGAAGCCAGAACTTCTGCTAGTCAATCCTGTATCAGAGTTAATTATTGGCTGCTGATGGAGGTTAATAAACCATGCACTGACTGAACTTCCGTATGACATCTGGAACCAAACCATGTTCAACAATATTCTTCAAAACATAAAAACACAAAAACCCTGTGTTTGTGTATTTATTTTAGTGTTAGAGTCCTTTAAAGGCTAAACCTCCTGCTGAGATTAGTCCTGCTTTTCTTTTATACACTATTGTGTGCACCTTTTCTCTGGAAAGAAAAATCCCATTTATTCGTTTTTATATGTATGCCTCTGAACACAAACATATGCATGCATGCATGCACACACAAACACACACACACGCACACGCACACACACACACACACTTAAAAAGCCATATCCTGGCATGTTTTTCGTGTGCTCCAGTTTTTAGAAATTCAGTGAGAGTGGATACTGAGAGTCTTGCTCCATCTCTCTCAAAGAAGTTACTACTAACTAAAGTACAAGGGCAATGTCCTTTTTATGAG
The DNA here is from genome assembly GCA_017165825.1 of Hepsetus odoe. Taxonomy (NCBI): domain Eukaryota; kingdom Metazoa; phylum Chordata; class Actinopteri; order Characiformes; family Hepsetidae; genus Hepsetus; species Hepsetus odoe. Next base: position 19,278,627 of record CM029366.1, on the reverse strand, counting down.
AAAGCCTCATTAGGTTTCTTAGAGGCAAACATACAGAGCAGTATTTATTCTAACTAATATAAAAATAAATAAACTGTAGCTGAAAGCTGTGGCACGTTTGCATACTAATAGCGTGAGCAGCTGTGCCGAATTCATGGGCGTGAAATGAAAGTTGTGCCTTAATTACAGTAATCCAGGAGAGAACACTTTTACCCAGCATTTAAATGCCAAGGGATGCAGAATACATTACAGATGTTTGTTTCCATTTTTATTTGGTTTTCATTTGAGTTAATGTGAGCTAATGGAGATTATTAAAGGCCTTTCGTCAATAAAAATCTGAAAGCACTGACTCTGTTTAGTCATAATTTATTTAGGCTTGGAGGTCATATCAGCTTTCAAACAGAAGCTGTGAAAGTACTGTTTTTCTACATACAGTGTTTAACAAAGAGCTCATGAACCTTGAGACCAAAGTCATCAGTGAGTTCAAGAGTGGTGTCTGGGGTCCACGACAATGTGGTCTGATACTTGTTTACTCTGTTTATCATTATTTTACATTCAGCACAGGGGTTCCACAACCACAAAAATAAGTCTCCCAAGGCCAGCTTTGTGGAGCTGCCTCATTTCTGTACTGCCTCATGAAACATAAAACAAACCGCATCCACTTCCAAACACAAAACTAAAGAGACAGCAGCCAACCCGATGCAAATGCAGCAGTAGAGACGAATACAGATATCCAAGCAGCAGCTTTGAACATTGATCTAGCAGAATAGCTGGATAAGCGCAGAGGCTTTACAGAGCTACTTGCTTCTCATCTCGTATCTTGCTGCCGCCCTCCCAGGTGCGTGTGAAGCCTTAGTCTCCAGCCTAGATCAAACATGAGAAAGTATTACAAGACCCCAGTATTCTGACTTGCCCTTATGGTTTTGAAAATGGGGAGTGGGGCAGGGGGTAGATAAAAGGATGGAAGAGTGCAGGTGATTTGCCATTCATGGTGAAGAAGGAAGAGCCTCAGTGGGTGTCAGAAGAAGTCAAAGAATTACACTTCTGATCACTGATATTAAAGAGCAAGAAATCTTCTCTCCTTTTTTGATTCACTGTGGTGAGACACGTCATCCTTGCCCCAGATTTTTAAGTGCCTCAGCATTTAACATTTGTAAATTTACGCCAAAGTTATATTTATGCACATTTATCTGTCTGATGTACCATCTTGCAGAATGTGGTACATTTCAAATGTCTGAATTTAAATTTGAACATATAACTACACCCTTTAGAAATAAGCAAGTAAACATTAATTTGCAAACAAGATATATTACATCACTGTTATGTCTGCGAAATCCACAAGAGGGCTCTCAGCATAATTTACAAAGCACCCCATAAAGCACACGCTGTCTAAGGCAGCGATTTGATATAGGATTGTCAAAAAAGACAAAGAGGCATTGTCTAAGATACATTTGAAAATGAAGTCAAAATTATTTTTCCATACCTTTGATATTCCAGTTATTTCACCACCTTACAAACATTGCTTACTCCAGAAAGAATGCACCTATGAATTGCTGGCTAGAGAGGAAAAAAAAATCTGCGTTTGTTCATTTTATTGTGTGAAATCAGAAGTAGTCAAGTCAAAAAATCTAAATTTGTCAAGTAGTGGATATTCTGTTGTTTACCTGGGTTGTTCTATGCATGGCCAGACTCAAATACACTGAAGCTTCACAAAAAGGAATACTTATTATGAATGTGCTATCCTGTGCAGAGTGAACCGCTATAACATGCCCTCTCTGCATTTAACCTATCCACACCGCGCAGCAGATGGCAGCCATACATCCACGCCCCGGGGAGAAGGGATGGGGATGGTACCTCAGGGCAACCTACAGGTCTGGGACCAACCATCTTTGATTATAGGGCCTAGTCTGTAACCACTAGGCCACCACAGCCCCAAATGAATGTATGAGTAATATTGCTTGCACAGCAAAAAAGTACAACAATAGATGTTCTTTCTTTCTGGGCTTAATTAACAATCTCTCAACTAAAAGTCATGGGGGTGGGGGATCCGACTGATGGCTTCTCAATGCCATTTCACTCTGGCTCTCAGACAGCACAGGAGTGTTTCGGGCAGTGATAGCTCTCCTGTGACTGAGCAGGGCAGCTTTCAGCCATATGTTCACTGCTGACAAAAATGCAAGGAGGAGAAACCATTAAAACACTTCCAACATATAGAATTACATATTAGCAGATGGTCAGATACACTAACAAAATCGCATTTACACACATACACAAACCGGGACCGCAGGGACTAGAAACACCAAAACGTGTTCAGATAGGATGGCTCCTTAATTGTCATTTATGTTTGTCATCATATCCATGATTATGTACTTCATAGTTTCAGCAAACAGAATAATTTGTGGCCCAAGGCTCAAGCCATGGACCGTCAGAGAGCTGAACAGCATAATTGCAGCTAACAGATGAGACGAGCCTATTAACACTGAACATTGCAATTATGCAGCAACACCTGCTAGCCATGCTTCTCATCTCAGCCCCACAGACTGGTGCACTTTTTAAAGACAACAGGCATCCAAACAAAACCGTCACAGCTTTTCGTCCACACCGTCGGCTGCCACAATAAAGTGAAGGCTAAACTTGATACCTTAAAGCACATGACTTGTACCAGAGAGTAACAAAAGACTCCACTGCAGCCATTTTGTGAGGGTGAATAATGAATAAATCCTAACCAGTAGACTGTCAACACCATATGCTACCAAAGCCTTTGCAGTTACACTTTTTGTTCTGCGATGCAGCAGTTCGTCTTAGGACATAAAAGACGAGGACTTGGCTACAGTCACCACACACCGCCTGCAGATAATCACAAAGTACCCAATCAATGGACAAAGCACCAACTGTACAGATGTAATCAAACATCGACTGCATCATATTCAGCTTCTTCCAAAGGCCTCCTATAGGCTAAGAGGCTGTACTGGATGCTGATGAAAGAGAAGACTGCTTAAAAAAAGGAAAGAGAAAAAAAACTGAACATTTTGTGTCATTAGAGAACAAACCTCAAAACTGCTTAAAGAAATTGCTTCTCCTAGACTGAAGTGCCTTTGTCCTGCTCCTCCACAAATATATAAAAAATGCAAAAATGCATGCATACAGCTAAAAATGATTTGATGGAAATTCACAAAATACACATCTGTCAATGCACACTTCTACCAAATCTACCAATAGCAGCACACATTTCAAATGCTAAATGAATTATACATTTGCCCCACATCAGCTAAGCAATCTACTATAAGTGCTGTTTTACTTGATTTACAGCAATGCAATGAGAGAAATAAAGAGCAATGTTTCCACGATTTTTTGTTGCATTATAGATCTTATTTTGTTCATATAAATAGTATATGTTAACAGAGGATGACTGCAATGGATGACAGGCAACCACTCATACCAATGCTAGGGTCAAATCCTACCTCTAGCACTATCACCACTGGGTTCCTGAGCAAGTCCCTTAAACCCAAAAGCTCCAGGGAGACTGTCCCTGTAATTAGGAACTTTAAATTTCTCTGGATAAGATGCCATAAATGTCTGACAGTGTCAGTGATGGCAGATAAGAGATGAGCAATTCGATCAAAACTTTCTGCTGTGTTCCATGCCAGTTTAACTTTCTCTTTAGTTACAACTGTTACATCTGCACTGGCATGGTGTGCAAGAATATGTTGCATCTGTGACAGGTTTAAAATTTATAAACTTATGTCTGTGTGTCGGCAACGAAGAGAGATTATCATCATTCAATTATCATTCTTACATGAATCATAATTTAAGGTGTAGATTCTAAAAGCTTTTAAAAAAGGTATGTAGTAGAACTCAACAAGAATCAAAGTGGGGCTAAGCATGTGGCAGGATTGTTTTTGAGTGTGTAAAAGGTCAGAGTTCACTAATGATCCCGAGTGTGTGAGGCAGGTGGTGAAACACACACACACACTCTTCCATGGGGATCTTTAATAATGCATACCACCTCATCTGCTCAGAGTGGCAGGTGTGTGTAAAGGAAAGGGTGACTAAAAAGATGGCATGAAAATATGAGAGATTTCATACCATTGTTTGTTATAGACCACAGCATGTGCAAGGAACACATAACGTCCTTCCGCTTAGTTTAATTTGGACAGGAGGGGAAAAAAAAAAAAAAAAAAAAACACCCAAAAAACACTATAGTCTACACTCTCACTGCTCCGTTTGCAAACACACACACACTCTCAGTATCACTTTTCTGCTTAGTTTAGATTTCTGACAGTACATATTTAACAACTGCCTTTAATAGAAATTCTGAGAACGTCACAAAATTAAACGACCATTCAGGTGCTCTTGATTGAGTTTATTTACAATTAAAAATGTATACACTAAGGGGGAAAATGCATAGCCTTTCAAACAAAGATGGGCACAATGCCAGAAATGTGGCAAATTCAAAGAAGGCCATCTGGATTAAAAATGTTGATGAGGGCAGGTAAAGTACATAACGTCCCATTACCAGGAAGCAATGCACTTCTGTTTGTACTGGAAGCTAGCCATAGCATTACACTCAGTATCTTATCAGCAGCATTTGCAAAGTAGAAAAATCACTCATACTGTTCCCATTGATTCTTGGATTAAAAAAAAAAAAACTAAGAACAGCTGCTGAGGTTTCACACAAAGCTAATACTGAGACTAAGTAATATAAAGACTAATTTCAGGCTAGGAGACATTTGCCTAAAAATGGGCAAATGAGCTATTCACTTGCTGATACAAAGAGAGGAAAGAAATGAGAGGCAGATGTGGCAAGGAAGTCTATAAGTAATAACTTTAAAGCTCATGGTTGTAGGCTATTGAGAAGAAGCATCTGAAAACAACCTACATCTTATTTAAATTCTAAGAATTAAGAAGAATTTATAACCTCTGAGCTGTGAAAACATTCGATCTTCACCAAATTAACGGGAACATGGATTGGTGCTACTTTAGCCTGGTTATGAATGTAGTCTTAGGTTTCAATGTTCTTCTTAAAGGAGTTTTTTCCAAGAGATGTTCACAGTGAAATACAGAGGTGCCCATCAACCCACAGCACAATCAGAGTAATCACTGAAAGCCCTGAGAAGTGTCCTACAAGACACTACTGCCTCCAATACTCTTTAATCAATGAGAACTCAAAAGCCTCGAGTGAGATACAGTATCTCACAAAAGTGAGTACACTCCTCACATTTTTGTAAATGTTTTATTATATCTTTTGATGGGACAACACTGAAGATATGACACTGTGATACAATGTAAAGTAGTCCGTGTACAGCTTGTATAACATTGTAAATTAATGTCTAAACCACTGGCAACAAAAGTGAGTACACCCCTAAGTGAAAAATGTCCACATTGTGCCCAAAGTGTCAATATTTTGTGTGGCCACCATTATTTTCCAGCACTGCCTTAACTCTCTTGGGCATGGAGTTTTCTAGAGCTTCACAGGTTGCCACTGCAATCCTCTTCAACTCCTCCATGACGACATCACAGAGCTGGTGGATGCTAGAGAACTAGAGATGTCCCACCGATGCTCAATAAGCAGATGTACTCACTTTTGTGAGACACTGTACTTCTTGGACCTCTGCAGATGTCCACAGATATGCCTTTTCTGTGTTTTAGAGATTTCCAGTTCCTGCCCTGTGAAGAAACTTCCTTGAAGGGATACCTTAAAGTGGTCCTTGCTCTGACACCCCTGATCACATTCATGTCAGGGCTGATAATGAGGTACTGGATTAAAATAGATGTATTGGGGAGAAAGCCCAACCTATGCACAGAAGGAGGAGATTATGGATGACACTCCATATTAATATGTAAAATGTAATATTTTATGACTTGTAAATCTGCAGAAACACCTTTAATTCGAGTACACAAGGAGCTCAGTCAGAATTCACAGGGCTGGAAAAGTTGTGATCCCCGATGATTCATCTTCCTTTAAACAGTTTTCAGACTTTATTGAGCATATGTTGTAAACTCAGTGAAAATCCAACAGATGGCCTGTTGAAATTTATGCAAAAAAAGTTTAAGTGTATGGTTAGGTTATTTTTGACTCAAAGGCAGGGCTTTGTAATATGTTGTCTAAACTATCATACATTGAACATGAACTTCCATGATATTACATTTTAATCAAATAATTCACTCTCACTCATTTTCATAGTCACTTCTAGGAGTTCTAATTAGTGTCACTGGGGTTGCTGGAGCCTTTCGCAGCTCTCACAAGGTGAAAGGCAGGAAACACCCTGGACGGGTCGCCAGTCCATCGCAGGGCAGACACACAAGACAAAACATACACACACTCACACCTATAGCCAGTTTAGCATCTCCAGTCAGCCTGACATTATAATTCATATGTGTGGATTATATCCCTGACTGAAACAGCGCTAAAACAGCTCTGATACGTTTAAGCAATACCTCTGAAGGTGTGCCGTGGTATCTCACGCCAAACCTTTACCAGCAAATCCTTTAAGACATTGTGAATAGGGGTGTCCATGAATCAGACTAGTTTATCCAACACATCCCACAGATGCTTGGTAGGAATGTAAGAATGGGGTCTGAGTAAACTGGAACTCTTTGCTCTTCTAAATGTTCCTAAACTAGTTTTGCAGGGTAGCAGGTTTATCCTGTTGAAAAAGCAGCAGCCTTTAGAAAATACTAATTTCATAAAGAGTGCACTTCTGCAACAATGTGTCTATCACAATTCTTGTAAGGTGCCAGTGCAACAAGACAATCCACACTATTCATTTGACCCACTATTCCTCTCCATAGTGTACGTCTCTGGTTCCTCCAGAGAAAATGGTCTCCACACTCCCCTCTACCCAGTTAAAAAAAATTTTTTTTTTAAATTAAAAGAGACATCTCAGCCTCCAAACACAGAGTTAAAAAGCCACTGTGCCCCATGCTAAGTCTTGTTGCTATGCAAGCAGTGTGCCCACCCCTCATCTCTCTTTTTGAGCTACACGAATACAGGAGTATATTGTCAAGAGGAGAGATGGAGACTGACTGCTGAAGATAAATGCAAATAAAAAAAAACCCATATCCCTACGCTGCAGGGCATGGAGTTGCAGAACTGCAAACTGATTTAAGGCACTGTGTGAGTTATAGCCTAGGATCATGTGCGGTTACATGTTTTCACAGCTGCACACACCTCCTCGTATGCTGCACAGGAGAACGAAGTGAGAGCAAAGCACACACAACCTTTAAAAAAAAGGAGAAATGATGGACACAAACACTTATACACACAAAAACAAGGTTAGCGCAAACATCGCCTGCTGTGTGTCCTTTATTACGACTCGTGACTAGTAAATCGAGTTTTCTGTCAAGATCAAGACACACATACACAGATGATACAGGGTCATATCAAATGGAGGGGCATGCAGTTATGCGAGTGTGTGAGACAAGGAGGGAGAGAGGGAGAGGGAGAATACACAGGTGTAAAGCTGTACCTTTTGGATCGACGTAGCATGCTCCTCTCAGGCAAAGAGAAATTGGAGAGCACAGTCCAGAAGGAGTCAGACATGATCCAGGCTCTTCACTAACATGGCTGTCATGGAGCTACAGGATGAAGGACAGCTACACTAAACGAGTGTATGTGCTTTCATGCTTGTGTCCTCAGCTGCAGGAATGCTGTCACTATTGCCTGCCTGAAACCTCTGACGCTGATCGAGGTACAACAAGCAGCAACCGTCTTCATCCTCACAATCTCTCTCTCTCTCTCTCTCTCTCTCTCTCTCTCTCTCTCTCTCTCTCGCTCCCACCCCCTACTCCTCACAGACGCAAGCCTAGCTTCCACCACTCTCTCTCTCTTTCTCTCTGATGCATGTTAAAAGCAGCAGGCTGTTCCAAATTCACATTAATAAGCACAGAAACACAACAGCCAAAACTCAATACTAACTTATACCGTAGCACAGCTCGACCCAGTCCAAAAGCAACGTCAGAATAATGGTAATGACAAAACTGGAAAAAAGGTAACATTTCACTGGAGTGCAGCTTTCAAAAGACTACATGACACTAGCATGTGTCAGCAGAATAGAAGGGCAAGAATCATTGTGGTGGGCCAGAGTGTGACACATTTAGTTCATCCTCCTTCTCTGTGGCTAGCAATTTGGCTTTATTTGAGAGACGTGTTGGTTAGTTTGATAGACTGATAGGTTTCTTAAGTACAGGTGCTTAATTAGGACTAGTAGGCCAGACCTAAAAATCATAGCCATTCATAGAAATATCCAAGGTATAAGAAAAATGTAACCTTCACTTCTTTTGTAATTCTTTTTCCAGATACACCTTTCACTATTACCAGGACTTTATACAGAGTCCTTTGGAGAATTTAATTTAATTTAATGGTCACTTTGATAAAGAACAGACTATATTAAAACAGGCAGCTGCATCAATCACTGGTTCTAATTCTAGTTCTAGTAATTGATTATAATTTATATCCAAAATGTACTGCAATGATCTTCAGTGTTCGCAAATAGACAATGACCATAAAATAGTAGGTCAAATAAGCACAGCCACTCTGCATTTTTAACTTGGGAAAAAACAGCAATATAGGCTGAGAAACGCTCAGCTGTTCCACACTGTATAAGCACTAAGAAGATATTTGATAATCCTGCTGTTGCCCCAGAAAGACAAGATAGAGAAATACTCAATACAGAGTCCCTACAGAAACTGTCAGAATGACAGGAGATTAATGCTTGAACACATGCACGCACACGCACACAAATTATTTACTTCATTCAGGAAATGATCTGAGGGGGCAGATTAAAGTCTTTGCTTGAGGGACATTTATCCTGTAATATCAGAGTTTTTATCATCTGCCAGGGTGTGATGTTGGACAGGGTGGGATAAGGAAAGAATAAAGCTGGATTTGCTGCAGAGAGAGAGAGAGAGAGAGAGAGAGAGAGAGAGAGAGAGAGGTGTGTAGGTAGGTGTGTGTGTGCGCGTGCGGGCAGAGACAAACCAGCCAAGCATATGAAGCCCTGTGTCACCTTGAACTTGTCCACAGCAGTGACTCCACACACATCATCTCACAGCAAGCACCCCCTGTCACTCCCCCCAACACACACACACACACACACACACACACACACACACACACACACACACACACACACACACACACACAGTTAAGAAAAGGTGTTTCTAGTTTAATAAATTTAGGAATTAGCAATTTTGAAAAGCTTATCAAATATATTTCTTGGCAACTTTCATCTTCTGTATTTTCTCTGTGCGGTCTGGTGGGGTTTTAACTTTAGCTTAAGTTGCTAATAACTCTTAATTCAAGTCTAGGCTTTCTAGGGTGAGGGACAGGTATTCTTTGGAAACTATAAAGCACTCATGGATGAGCAGTCAAAAGCTGCAAATTGAAATGTAAATATCACTGTACAGTTGACTGCACGTTAACCTGCTTATGACCAATATGAATAATATGAATTGGATTGTCTTTATAGAAATGTATTTGGCCGCAATAACTGCTGTGTGTCGATTTAAGATGAGTCTTTACCATTTTTGCACACTTTCTGAGAGCAATTTTCACTCATTATGACTGACATATTTGATCCAGGCTCTTCAGGTTGATGGATGATGCTTGTGAACAGCAATTTTCCACCAAATGCCACAGATTTTTTTTAACAGGATCTTTTCAAATTGGAGCGTTTATCTACATGGAGTAATGGAGGTTTGCATTACTATACTTACCTGCATGTGTGTGTTTGTTGAAGAATGTGTACCATTAGGTCAGTGCTACCCAAAGCGTTTTGTATACTTGGTCTCTGCTGATGAAAAAGCTATACTTTAGCTAAGTCATGCTGATGCTTCTTCCATTCCTCACTGATGTAGCCATGGGATGTTATTTTATAGAATCTTCCTATTAGGTACATGTCTTTACTTTTAGCTGTAACTCTAACTTCTATTAAGGAGGTCTTTTATCCAGGAACTAATTTTTTTAATGAATGATTCATTATTAATATATTTCATCTGTGTAAACAGCAAAAGGGTTGAATATTTTGTCAATATCCCTTTAAGAGATCAGAAAAATACTTTGTGACTTATTAAATATAAATGATAACACTAAGTGACATTAGTAATCCAGACAATTCTGACTTAATTTTTAAGACAGTTAACATATATGCATAACTTAATTAAATGGGGTTCAACTTTAGCAGTGATGAATGCAAAACTAAAAAAAGAACTAAAAAGAACTAGTCACATGAACTGAAGTTACAGAGCCCAACAGGAACCCTGCAGAACACACACACACAAACAAGCGCTAACGCTGATCTAACACTGCGTGGTGCCGTTAGCAGTGACGCTGCCCATACTAGGTCCTAACCATGACTTATTCAAAATCCTTTACCTGTTACTGGTTTTTTCCCCCCCATGAAGCAAACATCTTCGCAACAAGCAACGACTTCGGAAACTCTTCATTATTTATTTTATTAATCCATTTAGTGATCTGACCAGGTCAAATGGATTTCCTTTTTTTGACATCAACCCACTCAGTTATGTTACCATCAATGAGAGCTGCATTGATGTCTTACTTAAAAACATGGGTTTAAATCCTGTTATAAAAACAGAATGAAACAGAACACAGCAGAACTGAGGAGGTGCAACAGAAGCGCCGATGTGAAGGAAATGTTAAATGTGTTCCCCTTAAAAAGTGAAAGTGAAAGTGACAACCCTTGTCATTGCGAGGTCATGGCACAGCACACATGAACCACAACGAAATTGGACCTCTGCATTTAACCCATGCACACTCAAACCCGTGCAGCAGTGGGCAGCTATTGAAAGCGCCCGGGGAGCAGTGACGGGGACGGTACCTTGCTCAGGGGTACCTCAGGGCAACCTACTTGTGAGGGAATCGAACCCACAATCTTCCGATGCGGCGCCAACTCCCTAACCACTAGGCCACCGCTGCCCACGGCATGACATTATAACAAAAACCTCAACTAAAAACAAAAACACTTCCTAAGAAGAGAAATGAGTGTACATTAGAGTGAAGAAAATTATAATCCAAAGAGACAGAAAAGGCTGGATAGTTCTGGATAGTTCCCCAGAACATTCCTAGGAAAAATAATGTCTTGATGGCGACGATCTGTTTTTTTATTAATGTAACCATCACAGATGATCAGATGATCACTGATAAACTGATCCATACATATTTTTTTTTTTAAACATTGCAATACATTTCTCACCTATTTCTTGACAAATTGAGATCCTCAGCCCATCTATCCTCCTTAAAGATTTTCATTGATACTATTTTATTTATTTATTTATTTTTTTTTACATGATTTCACTCACCTGATGACATCTCCTATTTGAAATCACATATTAGGCTATTTTTTTACTTCATTGCTAGCCCTTGCCCCGTCCCAATTTATTTATTTATTTATTTATTTTTTAAACAATGTTTGGAAATACGCTTCACGTGGCCGAAAATGGATTTATATTAATGAATGAAATGAAGCTGATCACATAAAACATGGAACACTTTGGATTTACACTGTAATGACAAAAAAGTCACAGTTCTTAATTAAAGAATTACTGCTTTTCTCATTTGCACTTGCCATACTGGCTCAACTTTTCTGATTTGGGGTTATTTAATAAGAATTCAAATAAATACATCTTAATCAGTAAAGTGTAGTTTCATTTATACAGCACTCAGCATAAAAATAAATAAAGGAAAACAAGCAGACACTGTTAATATCACAATACTTAAAAAGGAGAGAACCAAAGCAAGGGCAACAGTCTGTGTGTACGCGCCATCGCAGAACCTCCTTACCTCCAGTGGAAGGGGTTGAGGTTAACCACAGCCCCCTGGGAGAGACCCAAGGCTGGGGCTGATGCAGGCTGCTCCGGCCCTCCAGCTGATGACAGGAGCAGAGAGGAGAGGGGGGAGGTGGGGGACAGGAGATGCTGAAGGAGGCTGCTGTTGCCATGGCAACGGAACTGAGCTGTTGGCCAGATTCTATTGAGCGAGTGTGGCAGCACGAAGGAAAGGAAAAGGCCAAAACGACTGGTCAGATGCAGATGTTATGTTTTTGTTCAAGAGCTAGCCTGAGTGTGTGTCCATAAATATGTCGCTATCTACTGTGTGATGCTTTCCGCTTACCAAGTGTTAAGGTTTTATGATCTTTGAGGTGAGCTCTGTGGTTCATAAACATGACCAGGCTGCAGCCTATATAGTCAGACAAAGTCAACAAAGCCCTTTTGCTTTCCCTCTTGTACACTGTAGTGCAAAACAGCACCTGCTGTAGGAGAGTAATAAGGTTCGTTTTTTCTGCACAAGCTAAGGAGAAGTAAAGGTTTGCTGCAGTCTCTGTGCCAAGAAGCTGCCCATAATGAACTTGCACACCCTTTCAAAAACACATCATCCTTTCATTGCCACTAAGAAACTACAAATACCTGTGTGCCAGCACACTCCCACAGTAATAACAGGAAGAGATAAGCCAAAAGAAATCTTGATGTACTACTTGCGATTTGAGAAGACTCTGCTTTACAGCGATCCCTAGCTTCTCACCAGATACTCTTAGCCACTGTCCAGACGAATGAAACCAAAAAAAAATTGCTGCTGGCCATGAGACTGACCCGGCACAATATGGCTGACTTCCAGAGAGGCA
>CM029366.1:19138510-19263510 GCA_017165825.1 Hepsetus odoe | reverse complement strand
TGATGTAACAATGATACAAGTCAAGAGCTTCTAGAAACACTGAAAGATTTTGACAACACAGTGAATGCTCTGAGAGCAAGCTTTAAAGTCACATAAAAAAATGCAGGTAACATGGAAACAAAATAAAAATGATCTACAGATAAGAAAAAAAAAAAAAATCAATCAAGCTCCCTTAACATGTTTGAATATAAGAATTTTGGGAAACTAGTTAAGAAGCAAGTAAACACACGAACACCCACACACACCACACGTCTCTCAGTTTCCTTAAATACCTGCTCAGGTAACGGGATATTCACTCCGTAAAGTCTTTAAAAAAAAGTGCTCCATTATGGCACTGGTTCAAAGCTTTCTATATGGACTCATTTCAGAGTGGCGCTTCCTTTGTACTTCAGGAACAGAAACACAAGGATGACTGGTTTAAAAAAAAAAAAAAAAAAAAAAAAAAAAAAAGCAAGGTACTTACAAACTGCCTCTTCGGGGAAGGCTTAGCTCCTTCTGCAAAACAGTAATCGAGAACAAAGAGATTAGATAGAACCAGGCTTAAACTATGCAACATACAAAGCTATAACAGACAAAATATTAAGTTATATAGCAGAAATAAAAGACTGCACTATGTAATTCTGTCATTAACCAATTAGAAATAATGTCCATTATTGCTGTTGCTCTCAAGCTGGACCTTGGATTCCACTTGATGGTCCACATTTTTGCTTGTACCAAACTTGAAAAAACAAAGGAACAGCAAAAATGAATGAATGAATGAATAAATAAATAAATTAATTAATAAAAAACATTTTTGGACCATTTGAGATTCCCTAAGGATCCATCTGAGGATTTGTGAAAAAACGTAGACATAAAATGTTACTATTCCACTGCATTTCATTTAAAATCTGATCTCTTTACATTGTCTGTGTCTTCAATACTCCAGTTTACCACAGTTCAGTGTGGCAACGTTGTTCTTCTCTTCACAATTACAAATTGGCAGAATTTTCAGCTTCCAAAAGGGCTTTAGTAAAATTTTACAAGTGGCCACTAGGTGGCAAAAGAGTAACATTACACAAAAGTGCAGTATTATGGATTGCGGAAAGACTTCCAAGGTTCCATTTACAATGAAAATGTTTCAGGAACGCAAACATTAAAAATCAATTTACACTGAGAGCAAAGGAAGAAGAAAAAAGCCCAAACTGACAAAAAAAAGATTTCAAAGAGTGGAAGAGCTAGCTAACTGACACCAGGCCCACCAGACTGATAGGGCAGAGAGGACAAACAAAAAAGGCCCCTCCATCTGTCTCTGTCTGCAGGGAGCGGATACGCTCCACTGTAAATATTCATGGGAGGATGAACACCGCGATACTGTAAGCACACACATGCAAACACAAATCCACCCACGTTTACGTGCAAACGCCTACAGATCAGTGTGTAAAGTCCGTCGTTTTAAAAATGATAGCTGTCAATGCACAGTAACAGATGATGCCAATTCATGAATATGAATATTTTGCTTCACAGAAAATAATAAATGAATACATTTCCTTTTAGATCTCTGAATGGTGGATTTAGTGCATTGAGGCAAAAGGTGAAGCAACAACTTTTGACGTAATAAAGAGGTTATGCCAGCCACACTGCCCATGGCGACAATTATTCATTCCTCTCCTCCTTCATGTCTTTTTGGCAGTGGGAGATGTTTCAAAACAACGAACACAAGCATTAGCTGTTAGCGCAAAGAGGATTCATCAGTTTCAGTTGGTTGAGCTGTTAATAAGAGCCATCATCCATTAACTGTGTGGGTGTGTGAGCAGAGGTCACGCATGTACTGATACCCTCACTGAAATCAGCGAACGCAATCACACCACACTGGAGAGCTCTCTACTTTCTGTTCCCTTTTCCAACTATCTAATATGCTCGATTTGTTAGTTGAGGTCGATGTTTTTCTAAAAGGCATCATCATCTTTAAATCAAATTCTTATGCAAAAAACAACAACAACAAAAATCTGTGAAGAATGGCATGAAATGCAGTTCATTTTTTAGGTTGGCAGCCAGAAATGCTTAAGCTGAGCTAGAGATATTCCCCTAGGGATGCAGTAACACTATGGTCCTTTAAGTGTAGTTTGTAGTTTTTAAACAAAAGGTGAAAAAGCCCAAAGTACACCCACTTCAAACACCTCACACACATTTATGATAGAAGCAACACACACTTTTAGTTCACAATTTGAAAACACTAAAGAATGTATTGTTGCCAAAATCGGTATCAATGAAATTGCTCTCCTCCAAGTTTTTGGCAGCAATTCATAGTGGAATATAGCCTCTCACTCATTATTATAGCCGCTTGTTCCAATTAGGGTCACAGGGGGCGTTGGAGCCTACTCGAGCTCTCATTGGGTGAAAGGTGAGAAACCCTGGACAGGTCGTCAGTCCATCGCAGGGCAGACAAACAGACAAACACACTCACACAGACATGGGGAGAACATGTTAACTCCACACAGAAAGGACCCGGACCGGCCCGCCTGGGAATTGACCTATATCCCGCCTGGCATATACTAAAGTAAAACAACAGCTTTTTAATGAAAAGGTTGATTAATATAGGCTTAATGATTTTACCATTTTATGATAAAACGATAGAACCAATATTAAAATGACTTAGCAGTGCAGAAGATGGTACTAAAGGCAGAAAGGATTAAGCTGAGCTACAGATATTTAACTTCAACTGAGTCAAACAGTGGAACTGACTGGGAAAGATTTTGTCAGACAGTATGAGTGTATGTATGTCCGCTTTTGATGTTGATATCACTATTATCAGTATTATCATTTCAAGCCATAAACATTTCACTGTGAATCGTTAGTATAGCTACACCAATCTCCGATTCACTGCTAACCAAACTGACACCACAGTGTCACGCTGAATTTTTTACATCACTGGATTGAATTCACACTTTTTCCGCAGGATATCCAAGCCAGTTACCTCCTGCTGATTTCACACAATACTGATACCTGGTGCCATCTTTAGTATGTGTATTTTGGGAGGGAAATAGAGAGACAAGAGAGGAGTTGTTGGCACCATCATCAGTGGATTGTGAATGGGCAGGACTGACATCCTTCTTCCCCATCAGGACTTCTAGGCAGTGAGTGTATTGAGCTTTCCAGTGAAGTCTAAGCAGCATTTCAAAAAGGTACAGTAAAGGCTTCATATGGCTCTGAGGAAGGACTCACTAGCCTTCACCCTCCCAGTGCAGACTGTGTCATATGACTGGGTCCTAGTTTCAGTGTGGACCAGGACACTAGAGAAGCCTGTTATAAATACAAGAAAGTCACATAAGATATTGCAGACAGCATCACTGGTAATGCAGAGGCAAACAACACTTTTCCTTCTTTAAGAAATGTGTGCTGAGCCAGAAAACCCTCAAGTCTTTCTGAGCTGCCAGCACAGCAACTTTTTCAAGTCGCATATTAAGCAAAATACCAGCCTACTTTTTAATTAGCGACTCAGCCAATGCCGGGCTGACATTGCTGCTGGCTGTATTTATAGCAGTCATTTTCCTTAATTTTTTTTATTTAAATATCCTCGTCTCTCAACATCATGAAGTACTTTCCTCCACTGTCTGCCTTCCTCTGTTGAAAATACTCTAAATCTATAAAATGAGTTATGTCCAAATGCAGAGATGAGGAAAGATGAGGAGGAATATTTCTTCTTCTTCTTTTGTCTGATCCCTTTTATGGTCACCAAATCGTTTCTATTTCTTCTGATCCTCGCCATCTTCCTCTTTCACTGCGACTGTCTGCATGTCTTCTCTCACCACATCCAAAAACCTCCTCTTTGGTCTTTAAGAGATTAGGGCAGCGGTGGCCTAATGGTTAGGGACTAGGCCCCAGGATTAGAAGGTCATGGGTTCGAATCCCAGACCAGTAGGTTCCCCTGGGGTACCCTTGTGCTAGGTACCATGCCCATCACTGTTCCCCAGGCACTGCTGCCCGCTGTGTATTGGTGAAATGCAGAGGTTGCATTTTGTTGTGTTTCACTGTGTGCTGTGCTTCATAATGACAAATAGTCACTTTCACTTTTCACTTACCAGGCAGCTCCATCCTGCTCCCCACACTCCATAGACTATCCTCTGTTTCATTCACTTGTTTTCTGTCTTTGTTCTACTGACCTTCCTACAGATCACAATACCATCAACAAACATCACAGGACCTCTATCTTATCTCACCTGACAACCGTCCATTACCACTGCAAACAAGAATGGGCTCAGTGCTGATTCTTGTAAAGCTACCTCTGCTTTAAATGACCTCACCACTTTCATCCTTTCCTCATAAATATCCTGTACAACTTGTTCACAACCTGTTCACTTCACCAACATGACCATTAAAGTCCACCCCAGTCACCACTTTTTCTTCTCTGGGTACACTCTCTATTACTTCATCTAACTCACTCCAGAATTCTTCTTCCTCCTTCAGCTCACAATCTACTTGCAGGGCATAAGTACTAACAACATTCATTTTCACACTTCCAGCGTCCAGCTTTAAATTCATTACTGTGGCCCCCTCTTCACCTCCGAAACACTTACATATTCTTCCTTCAGGTTAACGCCTACCCCATTTTTCCGTCCATCTACACCATGGGAAAACAATTTAAATTCACCTACTATGCACCGGGCCTTACTACCCTTCCATCTAGTCTCTTGCACACTCAAAATATTAACCTTCCTTCTCTCCATCATATCAGTTAATTCTCTCCCTTTACCAGTCATGCTGCCAACGTTCAAAGTTCCTGCCCTCACTTCCACTCTCCTACTCTTCCACCTGCCTCCAAACATGCCTCCTTCCTCCTCTTCTTCTTCGGCCAACAACAGACCTATTTCCACACGCATCCTGGTGGCATTGACTGATCCGGCATGAAATTTGTTTTGCTTTTTTCCTACATATTGATTTGGCAAACGTTTCACACCAGATGCCTTTCCTGGTGCAAAAGCCCCCATTTGTCCAGGCTTGGGACCAGCGCAAAGAAACACACTGGATTGTGGATCCCTAGTGGCTGGGTTATGAGGAGAAATAAATTAATAGGTACTGCACTGAGCTGCATTTTAAGGTGTAAAACTATCATCTCAGAAGATGTCCAAAACTCATGAACTCGATCAGTCTGAACTACTGCTCTGCTATATGAACATCTGGGGACACCTTTTCATGATTAATTATCAACAAAACTAGAAAGAAGCTACCTACTGATTTTAACATTTTAACTGCTAAGTGGTATTTGGGTATATTATGCAAACACTCTGGCTGAAAACCTTCTTGTTTGCCCAGGCTCTCAGCCTAGCTTAGTACACTGTTGGCTTGTCTGCATTTCTGTTCTGAAAACATTGAAAATATTGTGATTCATTTTACATTTGCTTTAATTTTCCATGCTTCATTTTTTCTTTTAAACTTATGCATATCTTTGATGTCTGACCGGCCTCAAACATGACCTGCTGTGCGTGTGTGTGTGTGTGTGTGTGTGTGTGTGTGTGTGTGTGTGTGTGTGTACATTTTGCAATTTATTCAGTAGAATAATGTAAAATAATTGCAAGCAAAAAACCCATTTAAAAATAACTAAGGGCTCAGATATACTATGGAGCTATCAAAGGGTGACGTCCAAAAACAAGGTAGTACCTTTCACGCATGCGCACAGACACATATACACACTCTGCAAAAATAAGTTCCATCATTGCCATAGGCTTAAAGGGGAGGCAATGAAATTAGCCGGAGTGACAGTTTGAAGCAGGCCCTCATGCTCTTGCACAAAAGCAATCTCTGCAATGGAGCCCATCAATATTATTTAAGTCCATCGAGCATGACAGGGAGCCAGAGTGCAGGGAAATGTAATCAAGCAGATGGGCAGAGAAAACAGCAGCATGTAGCTAAAATGGATGCACTGCCGTCAGTTAGTCATCAAATAATGGAAGGTGATCGGGATGGTAGATATGGATACAAAGGGGAAATTGTGAAACTGAACAGGCATGTGGTGATTTGGGCTAAACACAATATACAATACTGTGCAAAAGTCTGCAAAATGTAATGTAAAGGGAATCATATGGATTAAATCTTATGTTTAATGCGCGTTTCTGCTGATTTACTTTTATCGTAACATAAAATACCGTAGTCATCCGGCTTAAACATCTATTACTGTAACCTGTTATCAATGTAAAGTGCCTTGGGGCAACTTTGTTGTAAAAGGCGCTATACAAGAATAAATTGAATTGAATTGAATTGAATGATGTTAAGTATTATTGGCAAAACACTAAGATAGTTTTAAGCAGTTTCATTGGCTGCTTAATACTTGCACAGCATTGTATATCCATGATGTTGCCATGTTGCAACATAAATATACAACCCTTACAGATGCTTATTTTCCAAATCAGTTTCAAGGTTTAAGCACAAGCAACAACAACTTGGCCCACAATATGCACGAGTACTGTTTGAGAAACCATAAAGACCTCAAGGATATTCCAGGTAGAAATTTGGCAAAAAATGATTGCACTCTGAATCCAAAGGGTTCTTTTCCAAAATGCCTTACAGATCACTTTCAGGAATTTTATTTTTGCACATGATATACATTGCTGATGGTATGGTTTACACATCCAAAATGAATATAGCATACTATATTAATACACCACTTGTTTTGGAAATAAAAATGTGTTTCCATGTATTTCTTTTTAAATACTTATTATATCCAAAACATTTACAACAAAATAGAATTCCATCTTTCTCCATCTACTAAAGAAATTCTGGTAAGTATCTCTGAGAATATTCTACCTTTTAAGTTTCCAGTGGTATGAGTTAATAAAGCAGAGAAAATGACTCTTTTACAATAGTAGCTAAAATGCTCATTTAGACAAGAGCGGTCAAAAGTTTCAAGTACAAAAATGTTATTTTGGTTGGCAAGCAACAACAACCGTCTTTCAGCACCTCATGTGGATTGTAGGGCACTGCACACAGTTACACAGGACTGTGATTGGCAGCTTTAGCCCAAGGCTTTACCCCTCTGGTCTCTTAGGAGACCAGCAGGGGTTCTGGCCATTCTGAGAGAGTGACAGCCTGGAAATACAGTGCTCAAGGTGGCTGCAGTGCCAACACACGCAGAGGGCAGATCAGCCACCTCATTCGCTCTGACTGAGCACGGACATGGCGAGTGAGGAGGCTGCAGATGCACAGAGTTAATCCCTATGAAAACAATAGGAGAGAAAGGCAGAGGCAAATAAAAGAGGGAAAGCTGAAGATAGATCCTTTCAGCTGTCAGATGCACCATGTGGTCTCCATGGCACACAATTAGAAAAGGTACCAAAACGCAGCCAACTGCCACCACAAAACTCATTAAGCTGTAAAAATGCAGTCTAATGATTCAGTAACTACACAAAGCAAAGTATATGCTTCTCCTGTTCATATTACAAAGGAAATAAAAAAGAAATGAAAAATAATTAACAATAAACACAACAACTGAATTTTAAAACAACCTAAACATTAAGAATATAGCCTGGATGATAACGTATATATAGGATGATGGCGCTTACAGCATGTTGCACAAACAATCTCTCAGCTAGCTATCAATCTTTTTGGAGGGTATCAAACCCACATAAAGTGCACAAAGCTTGGCCTATTACATTACACGAGGTGACGAGCCAGTTAGAGATCACACACGAGCACTCTTCAGCAGGGGGGATGCTTCACACGATGTTTCAAACAAATATAGGTTTGAGACCAAATGATTCACATTCCACTTCATAAAATGTGAATTTGAATGAAAAAGTAAACATTTGATTGTGACAGCTAACAACTGTGGGAAAACACTGAGGCCAGTTAAATAATACGATAAAGCAGAAGTTACTATTTAGCTTGGCCATCATAGCCTATAGTCAAACATGTGTGTCCATTATTAATAAAAATTGATTGATATTAATGACTATAAATACTGTGCATTTCAAACAATACCCCTTTAAAATGACTTAATCACTATAACAGCCTCTAATAGCATATAATGTTATGAATTATCGTATCGCAGTTCAAGGCTCTGCATTTCTTGAGGGTAAGGTCAGCAAAATGTCCACAGTACACACCCATTCCTCCACAGTCCTTCGCCATATTCCTGCTTAGCATTTTCCACATTCATACAAAATTCCCTTAGTTTATGACACTTATGTTTGGCAGCTTGTGATCCCAGAGGATTTAAGAGAACGCAAGGTTGCCTGGCTGTGTCAAATTCTCGCTGCTCTTTTTATATGTGCTTTTTTGACAAGGGTTCTACATCAGCAGAAGAGAACATCTCCTCTTTGTTATCTTAATGAGCAAAATGTAAAAAAACACCTTCTTGAAAGGAGTAAACACACTGACCAAATAAATCTTGTTAATAAAATGTTTAAATTGTTAAAACACTGATGTCTTTCTCGCCACATTACCCTGGTTATGTAAGATAAGTGAACGATCTGATATAACTACATGCAAATATATACTGGCAACCATGTTCTTACTGAGGGGGGAATCTAAAAATGAACAGTAAAAATCCTTAAATTAAAAGCTTGGTAGCTATCGGTTCGAGTGCTACTGATATTGCAGAACAGTGCAGCATCACATGACGTGTACACTGCACTTAGGAAATACACAGAAATCCAGAACCCAGCTGAATAAATAAACTACAGAACATCTAACAAACATTTTAGCAAAATAACAAAACTAATGGAGGAAAAAGAAGAACTGCCCCGAAACACTCATTTTGTCATAATGATCACCATGGATAAAAACTGAGCACACTGAGCATAATCTTCTAAATACTCCCACCTATGAGGGATATGAGGGTCCATGTTCTAACAAAGCACTCTATTAAGGCAGTACAATGCAGTTAAGGGTAAGGCAGAGAGCAGTAGTGACTTCTTGTTAGATAACTGGCAAACCAGATCAATGGCCATTTAATGGTTCCAAAGAGCAATGAGGTGTAGCACTAAGACTGTCTAGACTAATTGCCAGCCATCAGTTAAAAAAGGAAGTGGTGGAGGCGGTCATGGGGATGGGGATATCAAAGGGATGTTAGTAGGAGAGAAATAACTATACTGTGAATATTATATGTATTGCGGCAGTAGCAGGTCCAAGATGTTTTTTTCACTGATTGAAAGCTGCTGAATCGGAACTCAGGCAGGTCTCATTACAAAGCGGATCAATCCACTAAAAAAGCCAGGGAAGAATTACTGAGTAGATGGCAAGAGGTAATGGAGAACTGCTTAATGTCCGGCATTATACAAATATATTCCTAGGATCCGAGGAAATCTAAATCAGCTGCAGTAAATGGGTAAAAAGGTCTTTTAGAGGAGAGAACATGACAGCTTAGCTGGTGCTTGCAGTTCCGTGCAGCAATTCTGTTTCATATAGAGCGGGGGGTGGATTCCACTCAGCTGCATGTCAGAGTACATTGTGTCTCAGTCAAGCTGCATCTCATTTATATTGAATGGATCCTGTGCTGAGAGTGGGGCTGAAAGGGATTTGCCTATGAATTTCCACTGTGTGACTCTGACCAGGAGGGCACGCAAGGGGGAAAAGGACAGAATAGAAAAGTTAACACACTACAGCTAAATGCTGGGGGTACTACCAATATATCACATATGACATCATATGAAAGATTATAGCAAAGAAATGATTAACATTGCTGAATCTCCGGTGCATCTTTGATTGGAGGCCATTTTTCCAAAATTAAATCTGTACATCAAAAAAAAAAAAACTTTGTATTGCAGGTATCCCTGAGCGACCGCTCTACTTATGGGGCCCTACGTAGTCTGTCTGCTGATAGTTAAAAGTAAATAAATAAATAAATAAATAAATAAAAATAGGCTAAAGTAGTTTAGTTGACGGACAGCTTTCTCTATTGGTACTTTTGACTGGCCGGCCGGCCGGCCCCCCCCACACACACACACACACTTTGTAAATGTTGACTGCAGCTGCTTTTCACTCTGAGTGAGGGTTAAATCAGTACAATTAGCAGTCATGTCACATTACTTTTGCTTCCCCATGTGTAGCTGAAATAGAACACCAGCTAATTATGTGCAATATTCTTACAGAAAATGACTCTCATCAAAGCCCCCTATCACAACCCCCACATCCTTGCCCCCCATCTTTTCCACCTCTGCCACACAGAAAAGCTAATCACAGTCGATCAGCCTCCCTATTCATACTAGCTCCACTGCTGCAGTCCATCAGTGTGTGTGCGTGGGGGGGGGGGGGGGGCACTCTAATCCTAATTAGAATTTACACAATCAAATTAAATCTACATGCTGGAATGGCATTTTTAATGGAGATAATGGGTGGAAGAATATGCAATACTGGTCTGACTGACACTTTTTTTTTCTCTTTAATAAATTTAATACAACATATTACACACAGGGATTTTTTTTTTTTTTTAGGTATCTGACGGTTGTTGCCCTTACCTTCAGCTGAACTTCTTTAATTCAGTGCCAGTGCTGGTCTTCCTTAGCAGATCACTGAGCATTAATGCCAAGGAGATGCTAACACGCTGAAGCTGCACTCTGACAGCCACTCACAGAGTGCTGAAGCAGGCTGTCTTATTAGTAAACATTAGCGGCAAAGAGATTCACAGTATCTCATCTGTCTCCAATACACAGGATGACAGCAGCCATCTCTCCACGGAGAAAAAATAAGAAACTCTGAAATGCAACTTTGGCAGCACTGTTTGTACCGCACCATTCTGACAGTGTTTCGCTATGAGTGACTCATGTAGGGCATGTAGGGAGAAAGGGAACGAAGGGAGAATACTTGAATACATTTTTATTTTATTTATTTATTTGTTTTTAACAGTATGAAATCCAGGCTCTCTCTCCAGAACTTTTTCTGCATGTGTTTCAAAAATAAAACAAATAAGCCTTGACCTTGAGCACCCCAACAAAGTGACCTGCATGCTTGAATTGATCCATTGGTCCAAAACTGAAAAAAATGTCTTATCAGAACTAATAATCCCTAATCTTGTTCCTAATTAGGAGAACAGCCCACACTATTAGTGAAAAGATCACTTCTGGGAATTCAGACACTGATAACATTTCAATTGACTTTAAAAGATGCACTTCCCTCATAAATGTCTCTTATTTCCCTGAGACAGTTAGGCTATCTAATCTTAATCTTCAGAAATGACTGTACTTTCCACTAAAGATAAAAAAATCCAGCATTTATGCAGAAATTAACAAAGAAGACCACTCTGCTCTCTAATAATGTAACATTCTGCTGCTCTGATCATTAAAGAAATGAAAATAAACAAGAAAGGGAACTCATACTAGGCCTGAAAACATGTATTTTAAATGATGAAAAGAAACACTGGAAAAAACACTGCACTCCAAGGACTGCAATGAAGCAGTCATCTTGTTCTTTGTCTCTGCCACCCCTCCCTCTCTCCCTCACTCCCTCCCTCCTTCTAACCTCCTTTTCTCTTTCTGTCTTTTCCTTTGCTTTTCATGCTGACAGACTGAGTTCATTACCGGCAGGCACACAGAAACACCTCTTCTACTCATCGCTCTGGTGCTGCGCTCTTTGACATACGCAAACATCTTCAATTTTCACTTTCAGCACACCCTGCAGTCCCCTTCACAGAAACAACTCTGGAGGAAGAGCGACCCAAAACATCAACAGTACTTTACAGAATGCTGAAATAGGCTTATTGAGCGAAGGAAATAGTCTTTAAATGCAAAAGACAGCTTTTAAAATGATATATTTAATAATAAATAATATAAAATAATACATGAGACAAATACACTTTTATTTTCACTACATGTGTGTTGTATGACATGTTGCACACAGTTAGATCATGTGCAATAAAACAATGTAAAAAAATGTTGGTGCTTCCATTGTTCTATTATTTAAAAAATGAAAAAATAAAATAATGATATTTCTAAACAGACCAAACAACCAAAGCGAATTAAATGTGTAAATGTCTTGTTTTTAATAAACTGATCCATTTGAACGGTGCTTTCACCTTACAAGGTGGTCGTGCTTTGGCAATAAGCAACGACCAAAATTGTAACAATTTTTATATTTGAAAAGCATTTTGAGGAAAAATCAGGTATGTTACTCTATAAGCAGTGTATCATTTACACCCTTTTGAAAATGGAGACAAAGAAGTCAAATAGGTTGTAGCAAAAAGCAACAAGCAGGGGACGATAAGCATGAGAAATGAGCAAAAAAAAAAAAAGAATAAATTAATAGATGGGAGTCAGATGATAGAGAATGACACATTCACAATGACAGAGAGGAGAAAAAAAGACGAAGGGACAGACTGACAGGGAGACAAGCAGTAACACCTCTACCAAAGAGGATGAAGAACGGAGAGGAAAACACTAAGCATTTACAGCAAGAGCGAGTGTCAAACACCAAAGCCTCAGTGTGAAACGAACCCACAGAGCTACAAAGAGCTTGTGCTATGGGCAGATAGAGAAAACGTGCAAGAGGATGAGGGATGGCACTCATTAGAGAGAGTTGAAGGAACAAGGGGAAATGGAGGCGTGTGGGTCCCAGGGGAGAGGGGCACGTGAGAAAAAGAAGATCAAAGAAAGCCCCCCTCTGCTAGAGCAGTCTGACACACTGCAAACACCACGCCATTGTTGCTCTACATTTGATTATTGCCTACTGAGAGTGAATAGTGATCAGACACAAAGAAAAAAAGTTTGGGGGTAGCAAAAATAGAAACGCAGAAAGAGAGCGCTATAGGAATAATAAAATCAGTCATATTAATGTGCAGTTCAGCCAGGCTAGCATGCATCACTCTCTAATGTTGTCTGTTAAACAGTGTTTATCCTTTTGGGCTTAGACATTAAGTTGTGTAATTTTCTGTGTGTGTGTGTGTGTGTGTGCGTGTGTGTGTGGTGGAGGAAGGGGGTGGGGGTTGATGATGAAAACACATGATCATTAGTGCAGTAAATTACCTCCTGATATATGAAAAATAATTTCATTAGTTCATTAGCAGGGGTTTATGCCGGGGATCCAAACCAAAGGTTTCCACAGTTCAGACAAATTAAACAAAAATAACAATCAATATAGCCTTTCAAATTTTGCTTGGGAAAAAAAAACAAAAAGCCCAAATCTTCATGCCATTGATCTAAATTGTAGTATCTGAAACTGCAATATGATCAGAGAAACATGCCTCCTTGCCTTCCACAGTCACTTATGTTATGCATGCATTTCACCATATTTTGAAAGCAATGATTAATATGAATATTATCTGCAATATTTAAATATTCTTTGCTTACATGCATATTAAGAACAAAAAAAACAGCCCCAAAAGCAGTACCCATACTATGAGGTTAGTATCCATCTGTTTCCACTTGTTCAAACACCATAGAAAAATGAAATCTAGTGCATCATAAAGATATCTTTAAACCATGATCTTTAAGCCACAGAACTATTAAACTTAAGATTAGTGGGCACTATATCCACCTATGTCTTCTTGCAACATGCAATTATGCAGAAACAGACATGAAAAATGTGTTTCCAAGAAACTTTGGATGTCAACGTTGCTTTCAGAGTTGGGAAGTCACAAGACTCTAAAACTTGATGCCTTAAGCAAGTCAATTACCAGCCATTTCAGAAGCTGACCTCACACACTGTTCATCAAAGAATTTAAGACCAAGACTGATTAAGCTAGCTCAGAGAGGAGAATTCATTACCATTAAGTAATCTTGTGATGCTGCGTGCAGAAAGGCTGACCTAATCCTGAAAGGGGGTGTGTGTGTGTGTGTGTGTGTGTCCCACACAGCTGAGACCTCCCTCTCATTTACTAGCAGACTTCTCTCTCTCTCTCTCTCTCTCTCTGTCTGTCTCTCTCTCTCTCTCTCTCTCTCCCCCCCCCCCCCCCATCACCCCTCCTTTTCTGTCCTCTGGCTATAATGATGAGCTCATACTCTCAGCATGGACGCAGAGTGAGCTCATTGCTGCACTCCTAATACGTTTATCCAGTGCTTTGGCAGGGGAGACAGGCCGGTCAGTCTAGGCCGAGCAGGCTAACTCAGCAAAGAACGCTATGAGCTGAAGAGAACCAGTAACAATGTCTGTTATATCTATCAAACACAAAATAGTTTGGAAGTCAGGAGTAGACTGAAAAAAGCAGGCCAAGATTTGATTGCATGTTTTGTTTCAACAGCATGTTGATTCTGCACAGCTCTAAATAAATGGGTCAATAAACTCAGCCAGATTCCAAGAAAGTGGTTGCAGAACTTGTCTATATAACATAATGCCAAATTTAATGCCTTTTAAACAATTTTCCAATTAAACTATTTGGCCCCTGTTTTAATTATTTGCTCTCAAAAATCAAAATGAACCTTTTTTATTCTTAAAAATTGAAATTCATTAGCATAGAGACTTCAAACAATGGCATAAAAAAAATATATATATATTGAAACCGTGTGTCCAAACATGGAATCCCAGAGGCTGTAATAATGACATAAAATGAAGGGCTGAGAAAAATACGAAAATATAAGTTTTGAAATTAATTTACTTCTGGGACCCAAGACTGAGCAGCAGCAACCTTATCTGATTTGACCAGCAATAACGCGTATATCACAGAGAGGTTTACTCTTTACTCTTAATTATGAAGGAAAAAAAAAACTTTCACTTTGAGGTATGTTCAACAAAGGCAAATATAAAGAAAGAAAAACTGCAGCATGACCCGAGAAGATACCATCAGATAAATCTACTGTTTACTTAGAAAGTACATAGAAAAGCTTGTAGAATTCATATGAACAGATAAGACAAAAATCAAGCAACAGCAGAGTGATGGAATGAGGAAGGTGTAGAGAAAGCATATCGACTCATCTGCGGAACATACTGGAACTCTTCTAGCCCTACTCCCCCGTCTTCCTGCCTTCATTTGCACATTAAAACCAAACATTTTGGCTAGTACCAGTCACAACCTGCTAAGAGGTAAAACAAGTTGTGCCACATGTGCCCATAGGCTGTGGTTCTTCACCTGTAGTGTTCCAAAACTGCATTCTGATTTGTTGAACAGGGCAGCAGCTCAGTGTTTAGGGTGTAGGCCCCAGGAAGGTAGTGCGTTAAAATCCCAGACCAGTAGATTGTGCTGGCTTACCCTTGAGAAAGGACCCGCCCCCATCACTGCTCCCCGGGGCACACTGCTGCATTGTGAGTGTGGGACAAATGCAGAGGATGCATGATATTGTGGTTCACTGTGTGCTGTGAGGTGTACACACAATGACAAATAGTCCCTTTCACTTTAACAAATTAATAGGACAACTGGTGGTCATGAGTATGGTTCCAGTGATCTGATATTCAGTTTTCACACATTTCAGCACTCATTGTTAGTGTACATAGTGTACATTTACACTGTTCGTGTACAGTGTACATTGTTAGCTGCGAAAGATGTACAGTATTGCGAGAATCTTGCAGCCCATGTTTATTCATATATTGCTTTCAAAAAGACGGTCTTTCCTGTATTTTCTAATGTACAGTTGAGAAACAGTTCTCCAGGCTTCCTGAAGGACAGTTATTGGCTCACGTTTTCAGCCAGTTTCAGAGGATTGTTTTAGACATATATTAATCAAGTATGAATCATTTAAGCTCATTTAAGTTTTGCAGAAATAGGTTCCAGTGATTACAGAGGATCAGGCTGGCAATTAGTTTACTGGTGATGCTGAATGCTTAGTGGTGGGAACCTCTTTATCTTGACGTCTTGTAGCTTTAGGCACTTTGTAGCCTGTCGGAGTAAAACTTTTCTTTTAAAATGTGGCTCCAGATTTTGCCAATGTTATAAATCGTTTATTATTTTTCTCATCATTTGTTGGTGGCACTTATGCCCTTGATTCCACAAAAGCCTAAATAATCAACTTAGTAGTTTTTTGTTAACAGCAAGCAAAATATAGACGCCAAATCTTTAACCTTATGTTGATGCTTTCTTTGAGAGAAAGAATTATTTGGCCTTCTAGCTGATGAATACCTGCCCTCTCTGCTCATGAGCATTTTTTTTTTTTACTGACTCCCTACTATGCAACTCATTACAGTAAAGCAAGCTTTACATTCTTAATATTTCTCAAAAGATTTGTGTGAATCTTTGAACATGGGGATGGACTCACAAACACGCTGAAAATGTTTCTTACCAAGGTTGTGGGGACTTGGATGTAAGCATTTAGATTGTGGAAAAAAGCTTTATATTCCTTCTCTTTGAGTCAAACAGGTATCTTTTTAGTAAATAAAAGAACAGGCAAATCTACAAGCAGAGAGCTGGCTTCTCTCACCAGGGCTCATGTCTGAATGGAAACAAGAGAAGGTACTGGGTAAAAGGCTTAGTTTCTCTCACCCTAACAACACGTTAGTCAGATAAGGACTTGTGATAAGTCTTTAAGGGCTGCAGTGTTAAACTATTGACTGAAACCTATTTTATACAAGAGATGCATTCTTTAGGATATCGTCCAATCAACAGATTTATACCCTGAAGTCATACCCTTTTAAGCAACACTAATGACCAACACTGTTGACACTTCAGTGGTAATACTGCTAAAAGCGCTTGTGTTTCACCAACAAGAAGTAAGAACTGCACAACATGCAATGAGAAGTAATGCAGAGCAGGTCATAATAAGAGAGATGGATCAATACATCTGACGTACAGCCTTGAGTATTCTGTGCTTAAAATACAAACCACTACTGAGGACACAGTAAAGTAGGACACAGAGCATCTCTGCAGTCTACATGACCTCAGAGAGGATGTTCCTTACTTAGCATCTAGGACTAAAAGCCAAAAAGTGGGTAAGTACCAACTTTTATATTTTAAAGCCTGCCATGCCAGTAAGGCCCTTGAGAAGGAAAATTACTTTAATGTGGGTTGGCTGAACTGATGTGACTGATTCAACTAAAAACCCTGCAGGCGAAATAAATAATCAGCAGTAATCAGGCCTGTGTTACCATGGAAATTCAGGTTAATGCACAGTGTACAGGTTTTAGCAACAAAAACAAATGTGTTTTTAATGAAAAAAAGACACTAGTGTAAAGAACAGATGCAACACTGTTTTATAGGAACCGCTATTCAAACACTGCAATGGGAAATGTTTTCTTATGGCCTCAGAACTGCTGTAATTAGGCCACTGCGGGGGACGGGGGGGGGACTCATTTTCTTGATAATTACACACCTTTTGCTAAGCTACAGTTTCATGGTAAGGTTATTCAAAAAGTAGTGTCTACTTAGATAAACAATGTGATCCAGATGTGATCTTAGATGTGAGCCTGGACTAGTTCTGAACTACACACATTGAAACCATGCTTTGTTTCTTCTGAAAAGTAATCAGATATTAGTTCATTAGTTAAATGAGCAATTATATTTTATAAACCTTTAAAAAGATTTGCCAGAACCACTAAAAAGATTAACAATTTTTTAATTTATAGTCATCTTTCCAAATCATTTCAGCCATTCAGCCAATTTAAAGGGAGAAAACTTGCCGCTGTGTAGTTTTGTATCATCAACAGTGCCCACACTGAACATTTAACAATTGAGAACATTAACATTAGAGCATCCTCTACATTAACCAGTTTACACACTGTGCAACAATGGGCGGCCATATCTAGCACTTGGGGAGTAGTGATGGGATAGCAAGTTGCTCAAGAGAACCTACTGTCGCGGGATTCAAACCCAAAACCTTCGGATCCTGGGGCCGAGTCAAAGACCACTAGGCCACTAGAATAGCATGGATGGTGGATAAAGAGCCTAGAAAAGCATCCAAAGACCAAATGCCTATTTAATTCTACATTAATTCTACACCTGCACTGCTTCAAACAAGCCACAATAATGTGTCTGCATCAAGAATTCAGGGAAAAATAATTATTGAAACTTTAGCTCACCAGTAATAAGCTGGTAAAGATACAGCAGTGGTTAGAACAAAGAAAACGTTGTTTTGCATTGTGTGCGATACAATGAAAGGCTGAACAAATGATTTCTTGCTTTGAGAGATTAGAGCTATTTGTAAAAGTAGTGCAATAAATCCCTTTATATAATGGCTATTACTTTGGTTGCTGCAGATCCAAAGTACATTTGTGCCAAAGTAAAAGAAAAGAGATTAAAGCTTGGGAAATACAAAACCTTATGACGTACAAAAAAGTTTGTTTGACAAAGGAATATCACCGCAAGTTGATGGTAATTTGGACGCTTCTATCCTTCACCGTATTGTGTAACTACATTCCATGCCTGAAACACAGTCCACAGTTGTGCAGTGTAACCGTTGTTGTCCAATATGTAATACTACACAACAAAAGTAGTCTGCACTACATACTGTTATTCATCTCACCTGTCGGTGGGTCTCCTGTTATAACTGACTGGTTCACATGCTAACATGCTTTTGTAAAAGTAACAATTATTTTGCCAGTTTACTTTTTATTGGGCGTAAATAAAGAAATAAATTAAGAAATAAACAAACCTGCATCTAGTTTCCATCAGTTCATCTCATGCACAACAAACAACTTCCAAAGTTTAAAAGACCTGATTAAATTCAAACTACCTAGAATCTGCAAAATATTAAGAGTCATACAAATGTCAACTTTACCATTTAACTGATGGCTTGATAGTGGGAGGTCATATAAACCTCGGAAAATGGCAGCAATTTAACACATCTTATAAAAGAGATTGAAATATGTTTCAGGAATAATGACACTGCCACAGTCATAACGCTACTGGGCCAGGCGTATTCGGTTATCATAAATCTAGAGAAACTATAATGGTACTTAATGAATAATTTCTCTCCAGGTGTCTTACCTTTCCAGACTGAAACATGGTCTGCGTGGAGTCCTTTAGAATAGACAGCCTTCCTCCATACAGACTCAAAGAGCGCCTACGGGCTAATGTTTTTCCGCTCTTACAGGACTACTCAGTTAGGATCCTGGGGCACACCATGACATCTAGGATGTAACATGCTCATCACACCAAAACTGCAGTATTCCTACACCTGTGTGAAACTGGGCCCATGTCAGGAACTGTAATCCTTTTGTTTTTTGTCTACTAATTAGTTAGATCACATGTTTGACTATTGTTTTTGTTTAAACCCTCCCTTTAGGAGAAAATTCCTCTTACAACAAAATTTTCTGGCACTGATTGGTCGAGAGAAGACCAGATTAAACAGAGAGTTAAAGGGGGCATTTAGAGGTAAATTAATGAAATTCAAAATAAAGTTGAGAAGTCATACTTGCTAAACTGACAAGACCAGTGCAACAGAATATTCCCTTTCATTTACACAAAACAACTGTAGGTTCATTGGACAAGTCCATTTAAAAGAATAATCAGTCTGTTCTCAGTGCTCGGAGTGGTTCATAAAAAGTTACCCCCTTTAAAACACCATTTCAGTCTAAACTTCCACCACATGGACTGGTATTTGCCTCATCTCTTCCTATCACTTTCCCATTTTCTATAGCCAATAGCTCAAATATTCCCACCTTGAGTCTTCACCAACAAACCCAGTAAAGCATTTAAGCAATTTACCAGTTAAACATAGCAGGAATGCAGCTAACTCTAATCTTAGCATGCGAACACTTGTGAATAATTCAAGCTGAAAACCTCCATTTCTTCTTCTGATTGATGAAAACAAACACATTCAAAGAGGAACACAGTAAATGTGTGGAACACTTTTATACAATGCCTGCAAAAAAACTCCTTTTTTAAACAAACAATTTGCTGAATAACAAAAACATGGAGATGAAACTGCAGAGATATTCCAACTGACCATTGTCTCTTGTCCAGAAAAATAAAATCTTTTAGTAGTTTAATCTCTGGACCAAATGAGGCAAGATGTCTCGTCTATAAGGGAAAGCTGAGCCAGAAAGAGGAATGCAGCATCAGCATTAAAGATTAAAAACACTAACAGTACAAAGCTACTACAATCTTTATTAAAAATCACTGTGAACTTATGAAACAAATATTTATTGAACTTTAATATAATTACTTAAAAATCCATTTCTGGAATACAGAGGGAAAAAACGGTTTAACATTAGCACAAACACTGAGTGAAAATGAAGCCAAGCCCTGGGAGATGACTGCATTTGGATGATTTACAGGAACCCCCACATAAACCCTAACAAGAGCCATATTAAGTGCACAGCATCTTCTACATGCAATCATTTTAGCCCTGTTCCCTACAAGACTGTTCTGACTTCATTAGGCTATTGAGAGGAAGTACTTAAAACCATAAGGGCCAATTTATTAAGCGCCATTCTAATCACTTTAAATATAAAAGCGGCCCCCTTAAGATAGCAGAGAAGTAGACGCCTCCCTCAGGATGAGTAAAAAATAATTAATAAAAATGATTAAAAATCTTCAATGTAGAAATTAAATGACTTGCTGCCTTGTTTGTGCAGAATAAATAAATTATGGAACTGTGGTTCAGAGAAAACTTGAATGAAATCAGCCCATGGGCTCATCATTCCCACTTTTAGTGGGAGTTTAACCCCTAAAAATACTCCTCTGCTGCACTGCTGCAGCACACCGAGGCAGCGCAATGCCCAGGGCAGAGCCTCCCCAAAGAAGGATTTACAAAAACAAAACTCCCACTGCACAGTTCAGTGCCCAGATACACAGAGCAGTCCAGGTCAGCACAACCTCACTGTGCTTCTCTGCCAGAGGTGCTGAAGCCCCTGCTGACATGCACTAGTACAAAAAGTGAGGCAAATACAAACTAAACTCATAAGCTACTAGGAAGTATTTATCAATCGCCAATTGTTTTGTTGTTCAGTATTACAAAAATACTGCCTTAAAGGCCTATGTTCACAGAATATATATAAAGACAACAACAAATCTAAAAATAAATGGGTTACACCCCCACCCCCGGCCCATCTATGGAAGAAAGGTGGGAGTAAAAAAACAAATATCAAGATGGAAGAATATCAATAAAATTAAAGTGTTTTGCGACAAGCAGGGCGCTGATGTATGTAAGGAATTTGAAGGAGAGTGACCAAGACTAGTCCTTTTGTCTCAGCAGGGAGCTGAAAGTGAATCAGAGCTGACCTGACAATGTCCTTTATTTGGGGAGAAGACAAGGCCCACTGCAGGGTTGAGGCAAAGCCGAGCAAGTGAGAGACCAATTACAGTGAACATCTCTTTTGGAAAGTAGCCTTGAAAACAATTAAGCACAAGACTAGCCTAGACGCCTCAGGGAGATGTGGTTATAACACTCATGAATCCGCTAAACAAGCAAAATAAGAGCAATTAACTTGCTTAATTAGAACAATTACAGCAAAAATTAAAGCATCTGACCAAACCATTTCTGATGCCATAATGAGAGAACAAAAACAGTTCATAAACAGGACGTTGTGTCCATCTTTATAAAACCACTGTTTGACTTCATGCATCATTTGTAACTGCTGCTACCCTTTTACACAAGTATATGAAATCTAAAGCTTGTGCCTTGCATTTCATAAACGTTTCTTAATCCGCACACAGCCACTCAGTTTAGTTTCAAAGAGGTAATGTCTCAGCAGCGTGGTTACACTCCGGCTTTCATTAAAAATATTAAAAAGGGGCATAGCTGAGTGTCAAAACATGAATAGATAAAATTCACAACGATTTCTAAGATTGCAATGTGCTCACATCCCTCATGGTGCATGTGGGAATACAGCAATTCCCTTGTTACAGAGTTATGAAGCACATGCTACCAGACAAAGTAGCCTGCAGGTTATATGGGCAATGACGTAATCCGAAAGGAGTTGAAACAAGGATTGTTTAAGAAATGAATTGTTCATTTTCTAAAACCACCACTAGGAGTGTTCGATTTTAGCAAATATTTTAGTGCAAATACTTTTAACACCATCATCATCATCTGAAACAAACAAAAAAAAATCTGGCGCACTTCATGGGACATTTAATGATCCATGTTCATTAAGAAATCTTACCTGGAGACCTCTCCGTCTCAGAATACTTGAGTCATCCATTCTGTTGTCGTCTCCTCGATCAGCTTTGGTTATGTTTCAAGATTCTTGATAAAACCAAACCAACAGGCACTTGTCAGCTTAATCGCTGTAGTGGCACCACAGGGGAACAATATGCCATGAATGGGCAGATGGCAGACAGAAGCAAGTGGAAAGAGGGAAGAGAGTTAACTCAAGTAAGTCAATCGTTCTTCAATTCCCAGATGGAGACTGGCTCACCAGTGTGTTATCGGAAACGGACTTCATCCACATTATATTCATCAAATCCCATTCAACATTCCAAAGTAAACAAAGGCGATTGTCCTGCAAAAGTAAACCGAGCAAGTCACAGATTGTTCTCCATTAATGGTTCTTTATGCCACTTGCTTTGATATTTGTAGTACGCCTGGGCAAGTTTTCAATTGTGGCATTTCATGGCACTTATTCATTAAAAAGTCAGTAGTACCTTTCCCTTCACAATGCTGATTATCTGGGTGTGTTCTTCAGACTACAAGCTCCAGATATTTAAATATTCAGTATATGGAGAAAGACTGAAACTCCAGAGTAGCTGTAGCTCACTAGATTGCCCTGTGCTCATGCCATTTTCCATCTGATCAAGCACATTGCTTATGCAAAGTAATTCAGACACCATCCTTTTACATTTCTCTTTCCTGGCCAGCCTCTCAGGACAACAAACATTATTTGGTGCTTCTCAAAATGGGGGTGCGGAGAGACTTTCTTTGCACTACAACACTGGCTTTTTCTCCATGGATTCCCATAAGGGCTGATTTCTATGAAAACCCCAACCTCTGCATGATTTGCAGGGATGTAATGACAAAAATGGCAGCTTAGAAGACAAAAATAGAATAAAAAATAGGACAATGGAAGGGAGTCATTTGGTCCAGTCTTGCTTAATTGGCAGATTCTAAGGATAAGTCCATCTATATAATCAGGGACACACCCTGGGACACACCCACACCCCTGGGAAAAAAAATTCCATGATTGGCTGTGGCTTCCTCTTGCAATATTATTCTATTCAACTAATAAAGTTCAATACTTGCTGGAAAGCAAGTTTTAAAGCACCAGTGAATGTATAAGGAAACTGTTAGGCAAAAAGATTGTTTTGGTAGTCCTGTAAGAGTCACAAAGAACGAAGAATGACAGCAAAAAAGGCAGAGATAAAAATGCTGCCCTCTCTCTGAGCTGATCTGGGAAGGGTCCACAGCTGCAGAAGTAGAGGCAGTAGCAGCCCACTGACAGTACAAGACGAACAACAACAACTCCGTTCAGACCTCCATGGCTAGATTCCAGCGTAGCAGCAAGAATGAGGATGCGTTCTTGTTAAAGGAATAGATGAGCAGATTGATCCATGAAAGGTGAGCGTTTTCAGATTCAGGCAAAGTGAAGCTGCAGTTCCATTAACACTCTTCCATTTTCTCCCACCATCTCACTCATTCTCAACAGTCTGCTTTTTATCTGGCACTTCAGCCACCTGCTCAGACTCTGGCCAATATCGCTTACCGGAAAATGCTTGAGATCCGGAGCAGCTGCATAGACAGAAGGAAGTAGACCGTAGGTTAGTGAAAGAAAAGTGGCACTTAGCTTCTATTCATATTTCTCATTACCACTGCCTTTGAAGCAGTCCAACATGGTTATGAATGGAGCGCCTGCCAGAGAGGCTGCCACAGCAATGACACAGTCCCTCGCAATTCCTTCCGTCCTCGATCCTTACGTTTGCAGACAAAGAGTCCACTGCCAGTAAGCAGCTTCAAAACAGGGTCTGATGTAGTGAAATGAAAGCTGGCTTTTCCTCTTTGCTTTAGCTGAGCATAAAAAAAAAACCACCTCATCCAGTCATGTTTCCTGCATTCTCCGTATTCTTCACAAGACTCTGTCTTCCTCCTCTGCCCACCGCATAGGAGCATTCACAGCACAACGCACTCAGTCTCTCCTATCGCCAGGCAACACACCCTGCCAGCCAATCAAAAGCAGGCAAGCTTGTATGCATTTACATATTATGAATGGGGGGAGCTCAAAAGCTCCTCCCTTTCACTCTCCTGCTTCGTGCACAGCTCTGCCATTCTTATCTCGACACAGAGCAAGATTCAGCTCAAATGCACACATTAGGACCATGCATTCCTTTCTAACACATGGTTGTCACGCAGAAATGAATAAGTAATGAACTCCCTGATCTATGATTCATTATTTAGTGCCAATGTTTAAACAAAACCACTCATCGCTTAACACACTGCCAATCTTCCTTCTGTCAGTTCGGTTACCATTGCACACAGTAAACACATTTTAATAAGATTCTATGCAAGTCTCTGTGTACAGTGATTAATTTGCAGCTAGGTAGGTTTTTCTGTTCCCTGGGTGAAAGAGAAAGATATGAGAAGGATGTATCCATGACCGCAATGTGTCATTATTACCCAACCTCATTATTTATATATAATTTATATTGTATGGTTACAGCATTATAAAGTTATCATTTAATTTTTCTCAAACAGGTGCATGCGTGTGTGTGCACGTTTAAGGCAGAGCAACAAAATGCCTTTTGCACAAGTCACAATCACATATAATCTTATCCCTCAAAGTGAAATGTCACAAACGCCTGCTCTCTGAGAATAGCCCTTTATCTCATCTGTGAATAGAGGAGCAGAGTTCCGCTTATCAGTCTGTCCCAACAGCTGTTAGAACAGAGCATATTCTCTTGAAAATAACCTCCTTTCACCACAATTAGACATGTCTGAGACATGAGAAGTACCAGGCACCTTGTTTTTGGCCACAGCTAGTATAGGGCTAGCTGATTTATGCATCCAGGGTGATGTATCACCCCTGTTCAACTGAAAATTCTCTATTGAGAAAAGGATGTGAACATTTACTTTACAGCTTTACTCAATTTAAGCCAGTTAACAGTGGAAAACAAAAACATACATACCATGCCTGTAAGCACAAACAAAAGGAGCAAATCAAGTCAAGCTGATGGTCAATGACTAAGGTGCAATGTGAGACCTCAGCTTCCACCAGTGAGCGAAAAGCTGTATCACATATCCAGGAGCTATGGCCCAGTGAAGGGCCAGGAGGTCAAAGAGAGCGAGGTGAAATAAATATGGAAACAAAGACAACCAATCAAGTGCATTTCTTTCATCATCTTTAGGATTCTGTTACCTCAGTCAGATGCTTACCTTGTTTCACACTGGCATTCTCTGTCACTAAAGGCTGATTCATGACAAAGTAATGAGCTTTTCCCCAGGTACAAGATAACCCAGGCCCCATACAAAATGCAGGCAGAACTTTGAAAGGCCCGTGGAAAAGCTGACTGTTTGCACAGCATAAACCACATACAAACAATCTTTTTGCCGTCAGTCTGCAAAAATAGATGGCCTTTCTGAGTCGGGTTCACACCAACATCACAAGAGTGGTTACCACTTCAGCATTCGCTGGGTGGATAATAAAAGCTAGAGAGAGATAAAAGCAAACCTGATAGCAGAAATGGGTGCATTAAATTGGGTATGCCCTTAGAAAATTCTGATACCCCATGAACACTCACCTCTGTGGGAGCCTAAAAATGAAATAGAAGCTTCCCTCTGGCAAGAAAACATGTCTCTCAATTCAAAGAACAAGCTCTTCGCTGTCACAGAGCAAGGAAGGCTAAAATGAATGCATCTGAGCTTTAAGTCAGTAATGGAATAAGACCTGTTCTAAAGGCTGTTTATTAAGGTCGGTCAATGCTTTTCTCAATCAACAACACATTTTTCATTTTAAAAGATTTCAGATTTAATGTATGAAATGCAAGCTGTTAAAAGGTGTGTTAACAATTTTTAAAAACAAAAAATGTGCATGTGCATAATATGCACATAAAACGCTCAGTACATAACAGGCCTTTGTTCCTGAACGAAGGCTAATTTCTGATTCTGTCCCTTCTAAAATCTCAATCTAAGATCTAAAACTTGGGAAAGTCAAGTAGGTAGTAGTAGTTGTATTGTCATTGCAACCATATACACAGTGAAATTAATTCCAAGGACGAGGAACGTTGTTTCATTTCATTGTGCTACTCGAGACAACATCTAACATTACATGAAATACACCATAAGACAAGTGCAGACAGGACTAACAAGTGCACACAAGACAGCCACCAGTGCAAAAAGAATTGCACAACAGAGGACAAGGAACATTCATCTGACAGAAAACAGAGGCAGTATGTACATACACGTATAGAGCAGCAGTGTTGTAATGTACTTTGTGACCAGCAGTATAATGAAGCAGCATTTTTTTTTTTTTATCTTTTCCAGAGATAAATAAATGTGAACATTTATTAATAAAGAACTGAATATTTAATGGGGTGTCCTAATGTTTTCACACGACTGTATACACACACACACACACACACACTTTACCCCTGGAGCCCTGCAGTGTGCTGTAGCTTCAAATGCAAGGGGTTTTATCAGAAGCTGGAAGAGACAGACTGCTGAGAGAAGTAGAGAGAATGTGCACAAGCATCATCAAAGAAAAATTAATGAGGGGCCTGATAGTGCTGAGCAAGCTTCAGGCCAAATGAGAAAGGATTAAAAAAACATTCCTAAGTAGGGTAGCATCAACAGTGCTGGCAGACAGTGTGGGACAGTGTGTGAAAAATTAAACTGCTTATTTGTTTGTTAGCAGGTAAGCAGTAAACAACAGCATGAATTTGAGGTCAGCTTGAAATCGCATATCACAAACAAATATCATGCTAACAATAAATATTATATTACCCAGCCATATGAGACAAATTATGTTTATTCAGACCTATGTACACTAACTTATTTATAAATGTTGCATAAAATATTTTAACAAACAAACAAAAGGTATGGGTGCAAAACATGGTAGCGTAAATTACAGTAAAATTCCACATGCGTTACTTAATTTTTGACATGTGGGGCACACAGTTCACACTGAGCTGACAAAATCAGTGTTGTAAAACCATGCCATAGGTCACCATACAGGAGTTTACTGAGAAGGGTTTCATTTTGTTTGAAGAACAGTTTCCTATAAAGCCATGCTAGGGAGTCACACATTTACAGATCTTTTTATTCAAGGAGAATAATTGGATTTGATGTCAACGTGTGTCACACAAAATATTCTTAGGAACTTGATCAGTAGAAGGATAGGATGGGGAAGAAATTCAGCATGAGCAGCAGGTAAGGCCAGGGTTGTTGTTAAAACAAATGATCAGTCATTGAACAAAGTGTCTCATAAATATGAAACACTCAAGAGTATTCTGGCTTGAAATTTTAGCTTTTTTGATCACATCCCAAGTGCAAGTATGATCCAAGGTGCAAGGAATATACAAAAAAACTAAACAAAACAAACAAAATAAAAAAAATAAAATAAAAATAACACTATGAAATGCTTCTAGTCCAAGCTAAAATAAAATACAGGATTTTTTTTTTCAGGCTTTCACAATAAAGAAATGTTTTTAAATAAGAAATCAACTGAAATAGTATTTAAGAAGAAGCTCTTCAACAGCACATTTTAAACAAAAATTATAGCACTACAAAGAACCAGCCCTGTAAGCATCGCCAGAAAAGGAAACAGACTTAATTAATGGATCTCAGTTCAACTTTGGAACTGACAACTTTCCCATCATCACTCACTGCTCATAACCCCTGAGTTTCCAGTTAAGGTGAATATAGAAGTGGCCATCATTATATTCCAAATTACTGAGAACTGCAAGTTTCATAGAAATGTTTCACATGCCAAAGAGAATACCCCCATTCTGTTCACAAAGCACTCCATTCTGCTTCATTAAGTCTGATCTAAACAAAACAACCAGTTATACCATCAAATAGTGCTTTGTTCCTATTATCTTCTCCAAAGAAAACGACCGAGTTCCCCTTATCTCATTTAAAATGCATTTTCACGATTGTTTCAATCAAACAGTAGTCAACGATAATGTTTTACCTGTAATAGCCTCTAATCTTTGGGCTTCATACTGTTGGGCACAGCAATAGGGCCATATTAAACTCCCCATTCTTCCAGCAGGCATCTAAACAACTGTTTAAATGTAACCACTGAGTCTGACATTACTGCAACAGTGAGCGCTAGTTCTTACTGCGGAAACTGAAAACGTGCATGCCTTTGTGCACAAATATCACACCATCTTGACAGTTTAATCCCTGTAAGGTCACATGTTTGAGTCTTCTTGCAGTGGGTTATGGAGTGCTGCACAGATATACTGAGGCAGCTGTGTCACAGAAAGAGAAAACTAACTGCTTCTTTGCTAATTAGGATTATAAAATGGACTCTTCTCCAAGCTTGCTTCAATCGCTGCATCGGCCCAAGCACCGATTCTGCCAGCAGTCCAGAACTCGCTGACTAGAAACATCTTATCAGAAGGTGCAAGACTATCACAGTGCCCTCGAGCTACGTCTGAGTCGAGCCACTTAAAATTTAAACTGATTGTGTCTTATTTTAAAAGAAAGAAGGGTCAGCCAACCCTTATTTGTGACCTTTCATTCATACCACACTTGGTTTATGAAACAGCACTAAGTTTTGAGCTCATTCTTAGGATCTGCAGTTTGGCAGCAAAACTGTAATTCTTTTAAAGAAAGAAACAGATATGATATAAAATATAGTCCAATTATAAGACTACAAAACAGCCTGTAATGTGTTGAGACATACATGGACAGTAAGGACCAGTCCAATATATGTCCAAGGTTTCAGGATGAATAAGCATTTCTCCACACCAGAAGCTTCCAAAACAGCAAATTCAAAGCAAGGCAAATTCTGCCATTGATTATAAATGATGCAGGAAGCAACAAAAGAAAAAAAGAAAAGTGACTCAATTTAAAAAGAGATAACACACATTCATAACGACACTGACAGTTTCCAAGGCAACCCTGCATGGCTTTTGTCCGTGCCTACGTTAGGTGAAGAAATAGATCTCATCTGAGAGGGAAGGCAGGACACTCCAGTAAAGTTGAATTGAATCCACATCATTACCCACGTCTCAGCTCAGAACAAAAACATCGAGGAAGGCCAAAACAAAACCGACAAAACCGTGTTTGTGTTTTCTTAATCGTTTTGTAAAAAGATACCACAGTGTCAGCATTTCTCACTTTATTCATAACTAGGTTACGGGCTACTTAATTTACAATTTTTGGACAGCTACTCATGAAAAATGAAACTTTTTAAACATAGATATCAAATGTTCAAGCTAGAATCTATATCATTTATAGTAAGTTACCATCCCCAACACTGCTCCCGTGCACTGGATATGGGTGCTGCACAGTATGTGTGTGTGTATTAAATGCAGAAAAGCCTTTCATTGCAGGTCACCGTGCGTTGTGCTGCGTCCCACAAACAATCCCTTTCACGTTGTTTTTATTTTTCAGTACTCTATATCCAACATTGCATCTTGGAAGGCTGGATTTTTTTCCAATGCATAATTTACACCAAGTTCCCAATTCATGTAGTTGAAAGTTCAACTCCTCTGCCAGCAAAAAGAAAGTTACAGGGTTTAGTCATACAGAAAAAATTCCAAGCTAATTAAAAAAAAAAAAATAATCCAATGGAAAAGCATTTAGTCAGAACAAATAGTCTTGAACAGCCAACAGAAGATGAGAACGCTTGAGTTATTCTTGATCTAATCAGCTTTGTCAGGATCCCCACAAAAAGCATCAACCAATCACGGGGTCTCCAGCAAATATGAACAAGCTGTTGTCCAGCCTGAAAGTCCCATCATTCATCAATAATCCTGGACACTGCAGCCTGAAGTGTACAGGACTGATGAACAGAAATGTTTGCTATAGCTGTTGTCCTGTATATCAGCTTGGAGGAACTACAGCCCAAGCCTCTGTACAGAGCAGCTTCAACAGGGTTGGTTGGTTTCCTCAGATGAACTAGTTACTTTGGGTTCCAACATTCTAATAGGATACCAAACCGTTCTGGTCCAGATGCAGCAAAACAGATTCAAACCATGACACTGCTATCACCATGTTACGAAGATGGGTTAAGGTTTCCTGTCTCCAGAAAAAAAAAAAAAAAAAAAAATTAAACAATTAAAAATAAATAAATAAATAAATAAATAAAATAATAATAATAATAATGACCTATGATTTTACCAAAAAAAGCTTTACTTTGGTCTCATCTGTCAAAAGATTTTTCCAACAGCCTTCTGGGAAAACTGGTAGAAAAGTACTTTTTGGAGAGCAGAGGCTTTCCCCTTGCAACCTTGTCATGTAACCGCACTGTGGTTTGGTGTCCTCTTGATGATGATCTCACATTCTTACTCATTTTCCTTAAGAATCTGCCTGAAACATTTACTTCCCTGGCAATACTACATTTCTGAGCACAAAGAAAGGGATGAATTGAATGCCTAATTAGAGCTAAAGCTTGCTTCAATCTAGTAATTTCTACTTCACAGTTCACAGAAAGTCTGACATGCATCAATTGGACACTAGAGGCACATTTAGAACAACCGTTAAACCAAAAGAAGAAATGCTATTGATAAACTACATAGCAATTAATCCAACATGACTCCGACCTGGAGCAGAAATAAAATAACAATAAAAGACGCAAAGCATCTGTCTCACTCAAGTGTTTATCCAGTGTTATCGCAGACGCTCTATAAGGAAGAGGACAACCGATGCAGAGGATGTTAGTCGATTATTTCAGGAAAATGAGTTGCCAGGAGCAATGAGTAATGTTGTGCTTAGTTTTTCCACTGCACACTCCAAAGCACTCAATTCGAGCCGCTGCCTTCTATTTTTCATACATATCTTAATTGCTGTGAGGGGACAGGCAAAAAGAATCTCACCACAGAGAGGAAAAGGTCTTTGTTTGGGGGAAGTAACAGAGGTTCACGAAGATCCAGGTGATTAACTAAATTTGGACTGGCTCATTTGAGAAGAACAGAGCTGGTGAAGTGGAATTAAGCACAAGAGATTTAGTTTAATCCAGTAAAACTTCAAATCACAACAGCCTAGAGACATTTGGATAATTTCAGGTTTATAACCATGTTTACCTTTATTTCTCCTTCTTAAACTATTGGAGTGACACTTTATTTGTGTGTGTGCGTGTGTGTGTCTAACGCTGCTGACAGGTTAAGGGAACGTGCAGAATACGCTCATTAAATAGACAGTAATGGTGATGGCAGCTGAGAGAAATACAGTCACATTTGGTCCAATTAAAGTCTAAATCCTGCTTGAGTATGAATCTCAAAAGGTCACTACTTGACAAATGAGGATAAGAACTAGATCTTATGTGCAGTAAGACATCTCATCACTTATAAAGAAATAACAAAAAAGAAAAAAAGTAAATTCGTCAATCACGTCTCCAACTTGGCTTATTTCCATGCGGCAAACAAAAGCTGTAAAATACAGCACTTGGATTAATTTTAAAAAATGACGTCTACAGAAGCATGAATATAAGAAATATGCATGAAAATGTTAAATATGCAGTGAGCATAGAAGGGGGGAAAGTGATGCATCTACTCAGCTCAAACTGAATAGCAAAATAGATTAAAAGGGAAAAATTGAAGACGTGAAATCTGCCAAGTCAGACATGCCAAGAGAAGATAAGAAAAGCCTTTTCAGCTGTACAAGGTGTAACTCTTTCACTACATTTTCCTAATGTTCTGTACTTTACACAAGGAGACACATGCAGCCCTAAAGTTAAAAGATTCCAACTAGTGCAGTGGCGGTGGTCCAGTGGTAGGGTACTTGTCTATGGATCTAAGGCTCAAAAGGTCCCAGGTTTGAATCCCACCTCTAGCACT
Organism: Hepsetus odoe; assembly: GCA_017165825.1. Lineage (NCBI taxonomy): Eukaryota > Metazoa > Chordata > Actinopteri > Characiformes > Hepsetidae > Hepsetus > Hepsetus odoe. The sequence continues at coordinate 19,231,868 of CM029366.1, read as the reverse complement.
ACCACCACTGGGTCCCTGAGCAAGACCCTTAACCCTGAGCTGCTCCAGGGGGGGGACTGTCCCTGTAATTAGGACATGGAATAAGCTCTGGATAAGAGCGCCTACTAAATGCCGTAATTGTAAATGTAGTGCACAATGTGACAAATCTAGAAATAACGTTTGCAATAACAGCAAAAAAAAAGTAAAGGAAAGATGAAACAATCCCTTTCAATTGTGAATTTCATTAACAAGTACCAGACCTACATTTTATTTTACCTACGGTTAAAGAATTTTGTATTTGGGTATTGTGTATTTTAAAAAAGACAGAATAAAACAAATACTGGAGAAAAAAAAAAATGTGTAAGCAGTGATGGGTTAATAATATACTTGAATTAAATAGATTTTTTGTTATTTCTTTTCTTGAAAAGATAACAACTAGAAGATTTTTGTTAGGAAACCATTAAAAAGCGTACTAAGTTTAGTCTCGCATGCAGGGCTGGAACACCATATGCCATTAAGTGTAGCTTTCCTCAGCACCTGACACCAGGCGAGACTAGGTGGGAGAGGAATTATGAACTGAGCTCCAGTTGCTGAAAGAGGTCAAAGTTTATTTTTTTTAACTGCTTGCTGTGATTTTCAATTTGTCTCTCCAACGAAGTATATTTTTAGCTGAAGCAAAAGGAATGAGTCATCGTTCCCTAATTGATTAATGTTGCTTTATTCATCATTAGCAGTTTTAGCAGCAACTAAAGCCTTGAGTTTTGGGCAAAAGGAGGTCACAGTCGCTAGTTATTAAATGTGCTGGATTAAAGGAGTTTCTCACAAAGAGCATAGAAAGCACATTAGGAAACGATCATTCATCCAAACTGCAATTCAGATACAGCAGCACCGTATCTAACTGCACTTTAAAGCTGAGAGTTATAGGCTCTTTAAGTAATTATTCATAACATGCTTATGCATATTTAATAATGGACACAAACAGAGTCCAGGAACCTTTTAGATAGACTCACCATGGTCAAAGTGGAAAAGCAGGCTTTCTTCTATATTTTCTTCTGCATCTTCTGATTTCTTAAACTGTGCTGCATTTTTACCTGAATTCATCAAATAACGAAACTACTTGCAAATAAATGATGTAGAAATAAGAACAGTTGCAAACACAGGCTTTTAGTTGTATATAACACTGTTGTTTTAAAATATTTTATCTCCCCACATCTACTGGCACCAGTTTCACTTATTTGTTATCAGTGCAAACACTATTCCTACCAACCAGCAAATGTTTAAAAGCAGTACTTCCAACACTTTTCCCCCCCATTTTCCTCCCCAATGTCCTATTTTTCATTGGACCCTAATGTTTTTGTAATTTCTCTATGTCCACAAAATAAATCATTTTGGTCTGTATTAGGCCTCATCCATCAGCCATGTTTATTTGCAGAGCACAATTACAAACACAAAGGCAAGTAAAGGTGCTTTATAGAAATAGATACAGGAAAAAAAAAAAAGAGCTTTACAAGACACGGAAAACAAGTGTTTGTCTTTCTAAAATACAGTGCTTTAAAAATGAAGTGAGGAAATAAAAGCTTAAAAAAACTTGTTTTTTGTACGTGCATTTAAAAAAACAAAAACAAGAACAAAACAAAACAAAACTACTTGACTGTCTGTTTTTGCACCTTCATATCAAAGATGATAAGTGAGAATAGATTATAGCAAACTACATCAAGCTGGTTAAATGAAAAAATAAAAGAAAATTCTAGTTTTGTGCAATTTGGAATCTTTAAACATCAAAGTTGAAAAGCTCCTTTTAATCTTCTGTCCTGCCTGCACTTAGTTATTCCACACTGTCATACTTCGCCATAAAAACAAGCCTGAGCATCAACCATTTGAGTTGCATTAAAAAGGACTAAATTTGCATTTGAGGCGTCGCTAAGGTTGAAGTGGGGATTTAATTGGCTCAGCCTCCACAGAATGTCAGCTGCACTGCTCCACTAAAAGACTCAAGTGACAAAGAATGAACTCTGCATGGCAGACATGTTCACGTAATCAATACATCTGTGCGGCACTGCTTGCAAATGCCTGAAAACATTCTCCATTCGCCAAATCAGCAAGAAGCAAGACATGATGTGAACGTTTCCTAATTGTATAGTGGCTTACTGTATAAAAGGCACCAAATTTAATGAACAGATACAAAACCATACAGAAACAGAAAAACAAACACACGCTGATGTTGTCGTTTCAGTCTTTAAACTTTAAAACAATACTTCTAACTGGCCAGTGAATTTTAAAAATAAGAGTAAAAAGAATTTTTAAAAAAGTGTAGGAAAGTAGACAGAAAAGAATAGTGTATGTATTCCTGTTCTAAAGTGGCCTTTCCTTTTCACCCAGGGCCAAATGCAAATCACATGCAAATTTCTAAATATGCTAATGAAAGACGTTCTTTCTCAATTCATCACCCTCTTGTTTCAAATGAGTTTTAAGGGATCAATCAAATAATAATATTTGGGTTTCTCTCTCTCCGTATGAACATCCTGCATAAATTGAAATGAACCTTAGGCAGAAGATTCCCCGGAGAACATTCTCTGTAATACAGCACGATTCCTCCAGGAGGACCGGAATGGTGTCTCTCTACGCTGAGTGAAGAGGATGTATGTAAGAAAGTATTCTAACTGCACAAGTTCATGTATAGCTATGTTTCCACAACTAAGAAGAAGGTGAGCAGTGAAGGATTTCAATTTAATTTCATTTAGGTTTTTTTTTTGGAGCCACCCCTCATTTTTTACTATGGAAAACACCATGTTGATGCAAAAGGTATTATTTTATGCCGATCAAACTGACTTATCTTTGCCATATCTAGTAGATTAGATTAAGGAACAATAACAGGAACAAATGTTTTTGCAACAGGCTGCAAAGTTCCTAAGATACAAGGTGTCTAGAGAAAGGGTTTCCAACCAATCATTATTCAGCATCTCCAGTAGATGAATCACTGGCCTAATCACCTGCACATCTTCACCTGTATCTTTATGCCTTAAGTTAGATGCTCTTTATAAACTCTTTATTTACTCTTTTTGACTTTATTTACAACACTTACAGACACACTAATAAATTCCACTCTAGTGTTACATGGAAAACAGTTTTGGACCAAATAAACTTTTATTATAAAGTTGTTTTTATTGAAATACTTTTACTTTAACTTGGTTCACCATTTTACTGAAGCAGCAATACATCTTAATAACGCTTTATACTTTGCTACCACTCTTTGTTAACCATCATTTCCACCATACTATCTTCCAAGTAGTATAGTACTTGAACAAAAACATATTCACACACCTTTGCATAACCACTTTAAAACACACCCAAAGGCTCCATGACTTGGGCTGGACAGTAAACACCATCTGCTTGCCCTGTTCGGTCCTCATGAGCGTCCCAGCCGCTCTCTCTTCCACCCCACAGACATTAAAGCTCAGCTGCAGGGGCTCCGGCTGCCCTCACAGCCAGGGTCAGGGAATTAGTTTGCCCACCACACTGTGATCCAACCACAGGTCATTCCTGCTGATACTGACCAGTGTCAAACACCAGAATGTTTTTTTCCTTATTTTTTTTTTTTTAATACCCTGAACGACAGTATTAGAAAGGCCTAGTACTAGTATTGGAAATAAACATTACATAAACTTACTACATATTACAAACCTAACCCCTTGATTATAAACACACACACATCAATACTCTGATCAAGTTGCAAAGCACAAAAGAAAACATACTGCAGTCAGTAAGAGAGCGCAACTGCAGCCTTGTTTAATGTCCATCTCCACAGCCATAACTAATTTGATTTCGCCTACCTAAGGATATACTGTGAAGCTATACTGAACTGAAAAATATTTTCTGAATTATTAGTAACTGTAAATTTGCCAGGACAGCTAAGGCATGGTTTGTTTCACCTCTAAGAGAAAATCCAATAAAACTGTTTATGGCGGCATAAGAGGCACAGCACACTATGATGTATAACGGTCATATTTTCCATTTAGCACAGCTTTTGCAACCTCCACTCGGCTGATGTTATGGTGTATACAGGCGGCCAAAAACAGACATGCTGCCCTTTATTCAAACTAATCTCAAAACAAAACACCAACCTTTTGAATGCAGCAAAACTATGGTGTAGTCCCGGTTTATAATTTTAAGGAAAAGGTCACATTAACCAAGTGCTAAGTCTCATGCGAGTCTGTAAAGAAATGAAAAATGTTTTCAATTTAGCCCACAATTTCAAATCAAACAGTCATATGTATCATTAAGGCCTGAACCGGGACATGCAAATAACAATAGAGAAATACGTTCAAGTTAAAGCATGGCTCTTGCTTGTGATGTTTTGCAGCAAGACACAAATGCATGTAATGTCACATCACCTTCAGGTTACCGTTGCACACGAGCACAAAAAAGCTTTGCAAACAGCAATTTTCTGTTCAAGGCTGCTTCTCTTTCAGTGGTGAAGGGCTTTTGAATGAGTGTTGACATATTAATGCAAACTCTAAAGTAGTGCATTTATTGTAATCCTGTATTGTAATAACGTGCCAGGAACTAATCAGCCAACAGTCCGTGGTGAAACACACCGAGCTTATTGTGCCGCTCTTAAAGCAGTGGAGCCACTCTGTGAACCAAAGCAACACTGCCACATGCTGGCAAATGTTATAACAGCGCAGTACGCATGCCTCATTATTGTTTATCCAGTATTTCTTTGTTTTTGGTCAGTCATTTTTGCATTTTCTTTTTGCCTTGTTTAGGTGGGGAATCTGTAGATTTATAAGCAACAATGAAATTAAATACTGAAATAATGCTGCTTGTACATTGAGTTATGCTAAATAAACTAAGTGTAAAGCTCCCCTTATTTAATTAACCTTTTTTCTTTCTAGTCGGTCTTCTCGTACTGATTCATCGAGAAGACATGTAATAAGGCACTCATTCCTTTCCTTCCATTACCTTCAATTATTTCATAGTGGTGTATGCTTTACATAATAACTATTTACCTGCGGTTGAAAAGCATTTCATTAAAAATTTAAACAAACATCCAAGTACCTCTAAAGATGGTCTTGCTTGTACAGATTTAATCATTTGTCACAGGCATCCCTGGGAACCTTCAGAGATCCAGAACTTTTAGGAACAGTATCAGGATAAGATTTTTGGATTTATGAATCATTTAAAACAATTCTGATTCATAAGTTTAACACCAAGATGCTTTAGGGAAGCAGTCCGGATGAATTAAAAAACTGTTATGCAGTACCAGATACAGGCAGCAGGGGTAGATGTTGAGCCAATCTGTGTGACACATGCATGCACTGCAAAATGATCCACTGCAGTTTACCCCATAGGAGGTCACATTAGCCTTAAAGACATAAAAGCATGGGGTCTTTTCTGCACTACATGTTGTCAAACTGCATTACTAGATGGATAGAATGGCACTGCAGTGTTTACTAAGAGCTTTTTAAAAAAAAAAAAAAGTCAAATGACCAATTATCAAGCCTTTCATAAACAGAACAGTTGTGCAGCAGAGACAACAATCTATTTGAGACAAAGCATAAAATGTACATAGTGAGGAGTGAGGGGTCTTAACAACGATTGTGAACTCGCCACAGTCCAATCAGCTTCAAAGTATATCAATCTGAATGCTGGATGAAAAAATACCCTGATATAAACATTACCACTTGCATTACCAAGCTGTTATAAGAAACATGAGAAGTGTGTTTGTTTGTGTCATGAGTGAACAGAGTTTTGGAGCATAAATGCCTTTCAGGAAATCACTCACCAGTCCTGCAGTGAGGGAGGGAGCGGACTGGCCTAGAGCCTGGCTTCTCATGCGTACAAGGTTATTGGCTTCTCCTGCCTGCTGCTGCCAGGCCAGCTGACTCACTCCACTGTGCATGCTACTGGACAGCGGTAGGAGCTGCTTCCCTAAGAAATTACACACAAAAACCAGTGAAGGCTAAGCTAAAGCAACACAGGGCACGCCATCTCGGTACTGTAGCAGGAGATGGACAGAGTTTTTAGTGCATTTCGCTGGGATTCAGCAAAACAAGGAATTTCTTAAACATATGGAATAGTGCATAAAGGTTTGTGAACCCCTTAAATGTTCATAAAATCAATAAATATTCATCAAAATCCTAAGAGAAAAGATACAAAAAAAAAAGCAAGGCTATTACTTACAATTATTTAAGATTATATTTCTGGGAATGGCAAAATGTGAACATCTATGATCAGGTCTTAATTTGAAGTTGAGATGAGAATCAAACAATCAGTCAGTCTGATGACAATTAGGTGCGAGTGGGCATCCTGCTCTATAAAAAGTCTATAAAAAAAAAAAAAACATGCTTTCCAAAGAATTAACATGGCACTGAACAAACTAGGTTTCTGAGAAATCAGGCTGAAAAGGTGGTGGTAGTATCAAAGTTTGGGCCTGTCTCATTTACAACACATGGCTATCATTAAAAAAACAATTTGTTTTGAACTATACAACTGAATTATAAAGAAAACTGTCAGGACATCTGTCTGTGAACTGCATCTCAAGAGAAAGTTGCTTAGGCAACAAGACAATGACCCTTATTAAGTCACAGTTCCACAGACACAGTTAAAGAAGAATGAGGTTAATGTTTTGGAATGACTGAGCCAAAGTCCTGATGTTAACCAAAAAGAATGGATCTAAAGCAAGCAGTTCATGATAAAGACCTCCAGAAATGCAGCATTGTGTACAGACTGATCAACGTTATTCGGAAACTTTTAAATACTAAAAGGTTCATAAAAAAGTCAAATGACCAATTAACACTAACAAATACAGTACTGTGCAAACGTTTAAGGAAGGTGTGGACAAAATGCTGTAAACAAAGAATGCTTTCAGAAATAATGATTGTTTATTTTGATCAATTTACAAAATGCAAAGTGAGCGAACAAAAGAAAAATCTAAATCAGATCAATATTTGGTGTTTCTACCTTTTGCCTTCAAACCAGCATCAGTTCTTCTGGCCCCCACAGAGCCCTGATCTCAACATCATCCAGTGTGTCTGGATTACATGAAGAGACAGAAGGATGTGAGGAAGCTACATCCACAGAAGATCTGTGGTCAGTTCTCCAAGATGTTTGGAACAACCTACCAGCAGAGTTCCTTCAAAAACTGTGTGCAAGTGTACCTAGAAGAACTGATGCTGTTTTGAAGGCAAAGGGTGGTCACACCAAATATTGATTTGATTAAGATTTCTCTTCTGTTCATTCACTGCATTTTGTTGATTGATGAAAATTAATGATTAACACTTCCATTTCTGAAAGCATTCTTTGTTTACAGCATTTTTTTCTACACCTGCCTAAAACTTTTACACAGTACTGCATATATATATATATATATATATATATATAAAAACATTAAATATATTTTTACATAAATTAATCGGCAGTTATTGGAAAACTTTCCTAAATGAAATAATTACCTGTTAAGCCACTGGCCATGCTGCTGCGGCGGGCTCTACTTTCATCCTGGCTGAGCTGGCGCTGCAGTTTGGTCTTTCCTGCTGCAGGTGACAGGTCAGGGTTACTCAGCTTCCGAAAGAGCAGGGGAGGATGAACAACAGTCTCCTTCTATAGCAAAAGAGAGCAGAGGAGAGACATAGAGAGAGAGAGAGAGAGAGAGAGAGAGAGAGAGAGAGAGAGAGAGAGAGAGAAGAGGGGAGACAAACAGAGAGAATCACTGAAATGTTGAAAAGCATCTAAGTGAAATGGTAACTACACAGAACATATTCTACAAGACTCTGGAACTGTACTGAGCTGAACGTCATTGCTTGTGGAAAGCACCCTCTATCATGTCCAGCTGGAGGCAAAGTCAACCTGGAATTCCACTCCCGTCAGGATAGAACGGTTTCATCACAGGATTAAAGGGATCAGTCAGAATCACTTTATCTTAATGTGTAGCGACCCTTCCCCTCTAAGGAACGGAGTGGAGCCACCACTGAATGAAAGTGTGTTTGTATTTTATGATGTGTTTATGCACTTGCAGCCCTACTGTATTCTCCCTCTCTGTGCAGATAGGGACAGGCTGTTCTTGCTGACCCAGTCTGAACACGTCCCACAGTGACATTCTCCGTCATCTGAAGAACAGCTGCTGTCCTGTTTTCCTTACACTTCACCCCAAACAGTCAACACCCTCACTTAATATGCCTTTTCAATCACAATTTCCATTTTCCCTTTTAATTTAACTTTCCTATAGATCTGGATGTCTAGTTTAGTAGCCATTTCTCTTTGTGACACCAAAAAACGTCTCAAAACTCCAAAGCTGCAAACCTCCTGCCATCTATGGTCCAGTGTAAAAAAAAGCTTCTTTTAAAGTTGATTTTTCTTCTTTTCCTTTTGATCCAAAAATCAACATTAACTAGTTCTGTTTGGCCTTCTAAAACGTATGATTATATTTGCACAATTAGGCAATTTTTCCTTAAAAATTTTCAACTTCATTTTCCAATAGAATTCATCTTTTTAATAAAGCATATTTTATAAAGCACATTTTAAAGACAAAAGGTGTCAAACGTGCTGTACGATAAAATCTAATTTAATGTAAAGAAGTAAAGGTTTTAAGAAAGAAACATTGAGAGAAGAACACAGAGAGAGGCCACTGAGAGAAAGGTTTAAACAAAAGATAGAAATCTTTAGCTAAGGTGTTTTAATGTCTGTCTAGCTTTGTGTTACTACATAGTCAAGGCATTTCAACACGAACTAAGGCTGAGAACAATACCCATCACCACTTACACCCTTCCATGCTGTGAGTAATCACATCTTTAAACAAAATGCAGTTACCATGTCCTTATCCCAGCTTTTTATTTTTTTTTCTCAAAAATGAAGAAATGGTATAACTTCTGTTGAAGCCAGCCATTAAAAAGAACCAAAAATGTGACTCAAGACAAAAAATAAAAGATAAAATAAAATATCACACTCCAGTAAAAAAAAAAAAAAAAAAAAGTTCAGTGTTCAGGCTTCATGACGTGTGTGAAATTCTTTATGCAACCGTGTTCTTTCAAAACGAGGCTGGGGAATGGATCACTTCACACCCTCTCTTTGGAGGAATAAGATTCCAGAACATCTGGATGGCTCACATGTGTCAAACACAAACCTCTCCTTAAGCTGGTCCAGTGCACAAGAGGTCTCCAAGAACATTTCCGCTGCTGAGCCACAGTGCAAAAAACTCCAACACTCCTCAGGCTTCGCATGCTTCAGATTTTAGCCTTTTTTTTGCCCGGGCAAAACTAGATACTGCGCTTGTTGCCAGAACATTCCATATAAACATGCCACGGTGTTTTTCCAACTTAGCCCAGGGGATTATTGATTATATTGCTCATTCAGGTGAATCAATCCATAATATAAGAAATAGTACTTATGTTGACTATTAATCAAGCAACAAGATTACAAACAGGCCTTTTAAAACACTTCATTAAAAGTAAAAAACTACACTGCAAAGAGTGTGTCTACTCAATTTTTTTTTAAGATTATGTAGGCAGAAGTATCGCTGGCTCACAGACAACTTATGGGCAAAAGAGAATTAAAGAATATTAAAACTGCCACTTCATGATATGCTTATGAAGAGCAAAACAGCTGCACTCTGGCCATCCTGTATTGAGCAACAAGACAGAAAGAAAGCACCTCAACGAGCATGTTATTACCTTGTTGCTCAAGTCAAGAGTGATTACAAAAGCATGCCTTTACTGGAATTACAAGTTGTGCTAAGGAAATAACTACCTAAGGCTTACGGAAAGCTTCATCCAAGTGTTCCCAGGCCTTAATGACAATCAGGCTATAACTGCTTATGGCCAGCTCACGTTCCTCACTGTTGGCAGGCCTTTTCTCTGATCCAGATGTTTTTCCACACTGGTGTCATCTCATCCCTGATGCCTGGCAGTGACAATCTCCCTCTTCTCAAAGCTCATTCATCCAGATTTTCACCATCCACTGATTCAAATACACATGATGGAAGGAGGGGATCAGCTCAGGGAGGAAGAGTGAACTGAGGACAAAGACTAAGTACAGTAATTTATATGTGGGTACAGCTGTTAAGATGCAGTTTACCCATCAATCAGAAAAACTAACTGTTACAAGTTGTGTGCGTACATATGCTTCTCTTTCTATTGGCCTGTCCCTTTGTACTGGTACCAATTTTTTTTAGGCTCTCTGAAGACACACCAGATTCATGATGCAGATTATTGAAATTATGATCTTGTTGCTACTTTTAATGATCAATGATTAAAATGTATGCTAACTTTATAGTCCACTATGTGGGCTGTGTGCTTTGTTTTTGTTAATACAGATAGCTAAACCGACCAATATATATTTCCTATTGAACTCTAAGCAACACAACAGCTTGGGTTCTGTGCTCTGCAATGTGGTGTTGGCTCCATGCTGCTGGGACTTGGTTAAGCATTCTGTTTACAAATATCCGCAGATAGTGAGAGAAATAAAGTGAAAGCTTTCAGTAATCCCAGGCTGACCCAGTAGCCTATAGTCCCTCCTGTCAAGTTTTGCACTGCCCAAGAGTTTAATACCCACACTACTGCCATCAAGTTAATCTCTAGAAAAACAAGCGCAACAAGCTCAGTTGTACATGTACTTCTTCACTATCCTATAAGCTGTGGGGTGTTTTATTTATTTTTCGATCATTACAGAGCAATTTCTATACAAGCCAAATACCTATACAAAACTAAACTGTCAAGAGACACACAAAAAAAAATCATGTTTAGACCTTTAAAAATTTGCATCTCACTGCCTTTGTAGCTATTTCATGATGTATTACACAAAAACTCTCTCTTTGAATCATGTTATGCCCTTTTCAGACTTAAGACCAAAGATTTACATAAAATAAACATTCTGTGGTTGAGCCGAGTGTGGGTTAAAAAGAGCATGTGAGAAGCTCTGCTGCTGATCTTGGTCAGGAGGTGATGGATCAGTCACCGTGTAGTCGCCTGCAGGCTGACCAAAGTGCTCAGCACTGTGTGATAATCCAAAACTGTACACGTGGCTGGAAGGGGCCACATATTACCCACATTATCAACTCTCACAGCTTAGGCCTGGGGAATTCAACAGTTTTATCCCCAACTTATAACAGATTCCATTTGAAGTTGAGTGAGTGCTCATTAACCTTAACTAAATGTTCATTTCGACATGATCAGTCCCTTTTGTGTAGCCGATTGTGTAACAATTAAAGAAACCATAATGGTCCAGCTAGAATGAATCACTTTTGTGATTCAATTGTTAATTTCAGAGAAAAACAGACCATTTCTTCTCATCATTGTTATAACACACCCTGTGTTTACGGTCAGTGATTACAGATTCACTGCTCACTGTTTGCGTCTGTAGGCATTACTAAAAGAAACTACACATTTTTATACTACTGTAATGTTTTTCACCCTGTGCTTGCCACCTTTAAGAAATAAAGCAGACTACACCCTGTTCAAAAACATGCAGAGAATTTTTCCATGTTAATAATTTTAAGGCAAGTCTGGTCATTATTTCTTGCCTACATAAGTCTCACTCTCACAGAGGCGGTTTTAGTTGTCAGTGGTAGCGAGTTAGTTCAGCCTGCTGTGACTAGCTGTAGCACTGTTGCTGCATAAATGTCACTCAAGTATGTGATCCATAGCACGACACTGTTTTGATCACATTTTACACAAGCCCACAAACAAACACCATGAAGCTGTTTCTATTCTTTTGTTGGTTAGCTAAGTAGCAAAAGCTGTTCGACCACACAGTGAGAGAAGCAAAAAGAGGAAGCTGGAGGGATAGAACGGCACAATGCGTGTAACACTAAAAAAAGGAGTGACTCTGACTGAACCTACAGCAAGCAGGTGGAGTCATAGTCCCTGCTGTTGTTTAAACAACCAGACTGAGGTTATCCATCCATCCGTTTTGTTTGCACACCAGAGTTTCACAATTTATTGAGTGTGGAGGGCAGCAAGACAGAAGCTTTTGAACACCATGGAGAGATGTAAACTTGGAGAAAAACACTTGACTACAAAGTGTATCTAAGGGAAGAGATGGCACAAAATTACTTTCCTTTTTAGATACAGTAATATCTAATATTTTAACAAAACTAATATTTTAACTTGGAAAAAGAAATGCACTTGGAAGACAAATAAAATAACAAAAACTGTTAAATTTACCATAAAGACTTGCTTGAAGGTACAATAACTATATTAAACCATTTAAAATATTTTTTTGATCATCAGAACCATCAGAAAGGGCAGGTGTTACAAAAGTTACAAAAACAACACACTGATGACAGGATACATGACATTACAAATAAAGATTATGTAAACATTTTATTAAGGCTACAACTAATGATTATATCAAATCTATTAATCAGTTAGTCATTTTAAAACATATGCAAGACGTAAGATTTATTCATGAAATAAACCTTTATATTTTGGGCTTGACAGCTTGGTAGAGGATAGTGCTGTTTTTTTTTTCCATTTATTTATTTATTACACAGAAAAAAACCCTTTAACAAATCTTTGTAACCCTTTAAAAACTGACTTGATGCAAACCATCTAAATATTTGCTTTTTTTTTTTTTAAGAGACGAATACAAAAGCTTCCTAGACAGTTAAATGAATTAAATTCAATGAATAGAATTCATGCATTTAAATGTATTTTCTTGATCTAGTCCTTGTGCTCCTCAGTGTAAATGTTTACATCAAACAATTCATATGTGAATAAAGAGCACAATGCAGACTTTAAATGAAAGTTATTTATGTACATTTTATGTAAAACGTATTAATGATATTCCAGGCAGCTGATTTTGGTAAACCTAAAGTTTTGCTGATGTCTCGAATAGGTTTATTCTTGTTTTTCAGACTTATAATAGCCTCCTTGACTTTCATTGGCAGAGCTTTTCTCCACATGTTCAACAATGGCAACCACACACTCCAAATGGTAAAAGCAAGCCTAGGATTTTTTGGTAGGGTTGAAAAGAAAAACGAGCGATGCTTCTTAGACAGTCAGACAAAGGTAGTCACTCAGTCTGCTTATCTAAAGGGGGATATAAGAGAATAAGACTGACATTCACTTGCTTTAATGTTTACATTACAGCTTCTGCTGCCTCAAACTCTAAAATACCACACCAATCTCATAATACACATGCATGCTAAGAAATAGGACTGAGCGATATGACAATCCGTTTTTGTGATGACGATCACCAGTTTTGGCAAGATGGTTACGGCACAGCATAACCAACCAATCGCTCAGTAAATTAGTTAGCAATTATATAAAGAATTGATTATATTGATCAGTTGGTGAAGCCCTACATTTTATTGCTTCTTGTCATACTACGCCCATCTCTTGGTGGATGTTGATATCGATATCGACTCCCTCGGTCATTAAAGGCATCTCTGTGCATCGACTGTGCTCTATTGTATTAAGTCCAGCTGCCCCAGCTGCAGCATTCTCCGCTCTCTCTCTTACTGCCAATGCCAAGTCCTGCACGGAGTCTTGAGATTTACTGTAGTGTTTGAGAATCAGCTAGTCGGCATTTCCTCTTACTGTAGACTGCAACTTGAAGTTAAATTAAGATAGAAAATGTTTTGGGGTTGCTATGCTTTGCGTATTAACTTCTGTCAGGATACATATTCAGCTTTTCTTCTAGTGTAACTCTGAGTTAATGCTTTCTACGTGATGCCTGCGTGCTATAATCAGCATACTCAAATTAAAAGATTTAAAATAAACCCAGTCATCTTCTAAAGACATCACATACATTAATTTAACAATAACTAGTTATTATTTCCAACCAACAAAAAGATGATCTTGTTAGTTAACATCAAGTGAATGTTTCATTCATTCACTCTTGTAGCTGATAACTCCAGTCATAGTAGATTAATTTACATTTACAGCATTTAGCAGACGCTCTTATCCAGAGCGACTTACAACAGTGCTTTGTCTCCACATTTGAACTTCATATAAGTAACCAGCCATGATCAACAGCTGCTGATTAACTATTACAACCAAGTAACATTAACCCTGCAACTACAACAAAAAAAGTTCCATTCGTGGGTTATTTTTATTTATTTTAATTTTTTTTATTCAGATAAATTATTATTCTTGAAGTTTGCAGAAAAGCACAATGCTTTGCACTGTCTATCGCTATTCACTTGGTTGGTTGGGTTTCTGGAAGTTTTCAGATTACAGTTGCTCTCCGATTGTGAAAAAACACATTGTTGAACAGAATAATTAAACACTGACAACATTTTGACATTACTGTTGTTAATATTAGTGCCTAAACGCTAGATTGTATCTATTGCTGCAGTGATACAATTATAATGTAGGTAACTAGTGATACCGATGTGAAAAGGTCACAAGCATCACTGGCAAAAAGTAGATAATCAGACCACAGTTTAGCAGAGCTGACTGTTCTTAAGCAGAAAAAAGTATGCAGTGTTTAAGCTCAACTGATGTAGTCAAAGTCCAACTTCAAGTCTATGCCTCCCAAAACCTCAACATCCATTTTATTACTGCATTTGATGTAAAAACCTGGGAAAATTCTTCTGAATGAATGTTTGCTGACTGCGTTTGACAAATGTTGCTGCCTTTTCAGATTTTTCCACTGCTGCTCCACTAAAGAATCTTTCTACAGTCATATCCTAAGTGCTATAGATAAAGATTAGGAAAGAACTCGTAAGGAAAGTAATGAAAATGTAGATATTTTAACAAAATACCAAATCTTGACCAAGATTTTGATCTTCTACAGTGCATTTAATGACTGATGTACATTCAGCCCATATCCAACTCCCCTTTACCACTTTAATTATAAACAGCCAAATCTCCTCCATACATTCAATTTTACACTGTGAAGGAGCAGCAAACGTTTCTGGCATATCATCTGCCGTAATTGTTATTAGCAAATGGATTGCTCCTCCAACAAAGGATTCTTTGCTCCTTCAAAACATGTGAACGATTAAGATGAATTATTTCCCCATAATCTTAAAGGTGACATTTAATGTTTCATCTTCTTGAATTGAAATTAGAAATTACAAATGAAGAAATTAATTTAAGAGCCACTGTGGTGAAAGATGAATCACCCACTAAAGTATTGGAATACATAACTCATCTTTTTCTTTTTTTCCAATCCAGACAATCCTCTTAAATAAAAGCAGTCATGTTTTAACAATCAATGTAGGGATTGTCCCTTAAGAGAGGACAATGGGTGGATTCCCTTCCCACTTCCACACCCACCCGTATCAGTTTCACTGTAGTTCTGCTCTACTTGAATCTCAAAACATGCCAATAACACACTAAAGCCCCTTAGCCACAAGCCGCCCTACTTTGCTTTCCTAACTCTCACAGTAAAGACCCTGGGAAAGGAAAATACAATAAAATATCCACACCACCAACTAAGACCTACCGTCTCTGCCCTACAGTGCACTTGCCGTGTTGCCCGGAAAAATCTGCTCAGTGTGAAAATGCATCGCAGGCAGTTATAACGAGAAGCAACAAAATGTCAGGGGTTTTCTTTTTGTAGAAATACAAGCGTTGCAACAGACCATGTAGGCACACTATAACTAAATTCATTTTACTTTTTCTGTGTAGATCAGTCTGGCTTCGTGTTTACAGTTTCAGCTCTGCTTAGCAACATTGCTAGTAATTTCCCTCCAGCTTAAAGGAACAGGCTGTAGCAACATCAACTGCAGTGCACTGCAGTGGGTCTCTCATTAAAGCTCCAGGACCACACACAAACATCCAAGACTACACACACAAACACACACAAAAACAATGATAGAATGCAATAGCAGCTTGTCGTGATTCTTCCCAAAGTCTGAGAAGGAAAGCACTGTTTGCACATGTAGGACAGGTGTGTCGGAGGGCACCAATACAAAGTACACACTCGTGCAGTTACTGCAGGGAAATAAACACTGCAGGCCCATAAAGAAAAACCAACTGAAGAGATCAAGTTACAACACCAAAACTATAGAATTTTCATACTTTGAGGAAGTTCACTCAAGCCTTTTATTTCTAAGCAAATAGTATCACACACACAATTAGTACTTTGGTTCTCCTTCTCAGCCATCCTCGTTTAGACAAACCTTTATAATGAAAACCCTGATTTTCTATCAGTCTGGTTCCAACTTTCTCAAACAGAAGTTTATGGATCACCTTGGTGGATAGAGCTTGGTCATGGACCATTTCCTTTTTTTTTTTTTTTTTTTTTTTATTTCCACCATGAAATCCAGACTGCTTGCTGTGTCTTCCCTGAGAAAAAATGTTGAACTGTTTAGTCAGTGGTGAGATTATAATCCTGATAAGTGTCATCATCCCTAAACCACAAGAAAAGTGTCCTACGTTGAGGTAATAATAGCCATCGCGAAACCTGTTTTGTGCTACATTTGTTGATGCTGCTAAGCTGTACGTTTTTCCTTAACTTCCCATTTTGTTTATACTTGTACCACATTTTAGACACAACTGACTGGAAACAACCATCATCTGCCTTGCGCCATGTCAAATTCCCTACTTGAAGGAGTTTTATATTCCAATGTACCGTTTCAGCTACTCTTGAAATAATTAAACTTAATTTGTTTCTTGTAGGAGACTGAGGCTCACAGAGTAAAACATTTAATGAAGAGCTTCTTGTTAAATTACATTCAACACTACTGAAAACTATATGAACATTATTCGTTGAGCACTGTTAAATTATCTATATTCCTGACAAATACCAGCCATTTCTTCTGTGCTATTTAATCACCTTACTAATAACATTCATTTACATCAAATTAAATGCATCTTCTGCAAAGGACAGCAGTGTTTCTGATTGTATTATGGCAACTGCTGGTATTACGGCAAATAGCTTAAAAATGACCCCCCCCCCATTATTTTAAAAGGTTTAAATTACAATTCTGTCAGGCTCTTGTGCAATTTCAGTGAGAATACAGTTGGCACACAACTACAGCCCTTGAGAGCTGACAACCTAGTAGAAAGAACAACAGTTCTGGGAAGTTTTGAAGGAATGTTTATTTTTTGATGGATGGATGGCTGGATGGATGGATAGATGGATGGATATATAGATACTTTATTGATCCCAGGGGAACCTTTCATGAAAGCAGAAGCAGTAAATAGAGGGGATCCAGCAATTTCAAGGGTTAAAAAAAATAGCTGAAATGACAGATGTTAGAAAAAATGAAAAGGCTGAGGGTCAGGTCCGTTCTAGCCAATGTTTTAACTTGTTGAACTGCAACTGTGAAGGAACTCACTAGAACATTGTCTGGCAAGCACCATAAGTGGTGGTTCCAGAGTGCTTCCTAACTTGATATCTTATGCATTCATGTGTAACAGGAAGTAGCACAATTTTCCCGTTCTCTGTTATAACTTCAGAAGGTCATTTTTTTTTAATGGCTTCTTACAAGCCAGCATTAACTGACATACAATAAATTTAAATAGCCAGAAAAGTATCAATGAAGGACTAAGATGATTCGTAGCTGGCAGATCAATAGTGATGAAGAAATAAGATGATTCATAGCTGGCAGATCAGTAGTGATGAAGAAATCAGATGATTCAGAGCTGGCAGATCAGTAGTGATGAAGAAATCAGATGATTCAGAGCTGGCTGGTAAGCAAGGTGGATGATGAAATGAACACACACAAGATGCAGTGGATAGAAAGGACATACCATTGCACTGAGAAAAGAGAATTCTGCTCACATGTCTAAGATATAATTCAAAAAAGGAGTCAAAACAGTCACAGGGTAACATATATATGGATTATATATATATCCAAGGAGAGAGAGCTGGTGAACCTGGGGACCCCAAAATAAAGTGTCACCACATACTTCAACAATAACAAGAACTTCAAGCACAGTTATTATACACATTTTAAAGAAGGAATTAACGATTAAGCAAATGACCATAAACCCAGCAGGATAAGAGTGAGACAAGAGATATATATGTGGTTCACCTATGGACCAAAAGGTTGCAAAGGTTGGTCAAATCCCACCTCCAGCTCTGCAAACACTTGGTTCCTGAGCAAAACCCTCAACCCTGAGTTTCTTCAGGGACTGTCCTTGTTATTAGGAAATGAAAGTCGCTCTGGATAAGAGCGTCTGCTAAATGCCGTAAATGTAAAAGTAATGTATATAACAACTAAAGGTTTGCTGTTTCACACACTCATGTGTTCTCTAATCTGTCTTCAGCAGCTGCTAGAATGAGAGAGTAACATCACTAACAGTCCCCCTCCCAACACCCTCATGTCACAACTATGGCCCTAAAAAGCAAGATAAGGAAAGAGAGAGAAAAGTCCAACAATTCATCTTGCGGCACAATTGCCAACCAAATAATGAAGTATTCACTCTAATCACAGCAGAGGGTACAGTGGGATGGGCTCTGAAAGATCCATCATGCACTTTACCCTAAAAAATTAAGCATTATTTTTGTCTGAGCATTAGACTTCACAGTCCTCATTAAAAAATGCTCAGTAGGCCAATTTGTGAGCACTTGCCACAACCTCTCAGTATAAGCTTTCACTCACAGTCTAGGTTTTCACCAACCATCAAAGTGAAATAAAAAGAGCATATCAAACAGGATCAGCACACTCTGGCAAAAGGAAGTACTCATCTTCACTCTCATCCTACAGTCTGGTCAGAGGGTCAGAGTGATCAGTGTTACAGCCAGAGGCTTGTCCTCTCAGATTAAGTATCGGGCAAAATGTTTACCATGACACTGCAAGTCATCAGCAACTCCAGGACAAAAGGACAGAGCAGTGGCCTGAATTCCCACCAGCACCCTTGACCAGAAGCTGAGCTTTGATCTGGCCAATCTATACCCCTTTCCAAGGAATTTAATCTTGGTGAACAATATTACCAAGAAACAACATAAATGAACAGTACTGTGATTGTAGTATTGTGTGTTAGTAGATGCTAAAAAGAGTAACTTTTAATCTTTTTAAACAAACAGAGCAGCTAGAAGAATTATAATTAAAAGTGCAAGCACTTCTTTTTGTGACAGGGTAACTCTTGTGACCCTTAAGAGTTCATTCCCACCCGAAAGAATTTACTCAACTCGCTGCATCCCCAAGCACTGCCCTTTCGATGAGCAAATTAAAGGCAAAGATCAGAGGCAGCTATGGGCCAAGGGCACTGCATCACTGTCTGCTGTGACTAATGGATTCATTAAAACACTTTGCTACTTCGTGCTCCCAAAACCCGAAAGACGACCTGCTGAGCCAAGACATGTTTTAGCAACAATAAAAACAGAAGTCTTGTTTAAAAAATGTGCAATGTTAGGCAGTTAAATTACGTTTATCTTTCAAATATGTCATTTTGCTAAGAACTGTTCTAGGTGAGCATGCTTAGTGTAGATCCCATCAGACATTTAAAATAAATAAAAAATTATTTCACACCAGTAAAAGACTTAATAGGTGAAATTTTTCATAAGGGAAAGCATGAGTCACAGGCAGGATGAAGGGGCTACCCTGTAAAGGATTCTGTTCCCCATCCATCAGAAACTCTGACAACAGCCATGGCGTCATTTTCATTAACCTCCTTGTGAAGGCTTCATCTCACTGCTCATCATCTGAAGAAAGAGAGAAGAATGATATAACTGCACTGACACACTAGAACAGCCAGCTGAACCCTCGCCACAACAAGGAAACGATTAGCATTTAAAACTGTCTTTAAAGGGCTGGGAACAAAAAGCTGGTGAAAATGATGTAATGGCTTTCATGCGGCTGTGCGCTGAGATAAGGTTCATTTGAACAATAAAGCACTGAAGTAAAATGTAGCTCAAGCTTCTCAGAAAATGAAAATGGCACTGAATAAAGATACTAATTAGAGTTGAGCAAACAGAATAAATCATGCTTTGTGTTTCACAAAAACCTTAACACAGAAGTTAATTTTGGTTTAAATGATTTTTGCAGACTGTTTCAACTCATTTCCAACCTCGATCATTAGTTTAACTAGAAAGAAAAAAAGCCATTTTCAAAACACTCAGGCCAAGAATGCTGGCATTTCAAACCATCCCCCCCTCCAATGCATCATTTAAAACGGAGAGCCATTAAATTGGATTTTTTCCCCTCAACAATGTAATTACCATAAACTGCATGCATTATTTCCTATTCAAAGCTCTTCCCATAATTTATAACAGTGCCTGCTTAATAGCTAATAGCACGGCTCCCCAATCCTGTCCCATCACTCTGGTGAATTTAGCTCCAACACAAATGAAACTGTGTGGTGAGGCACGTCCACAGGGGAGCCCTGGCGCAGACCAGAACACAAGAACCATTTTTGGTTCACTTAAAAATCATACAAACTGTATTAAACAAACACAGATCAAAGACAACTAAACACACCAAACAGAATTAACCCATATTAATCCTCCTTTTACATGTGCAAATATTGAACTCTGTAATTGTAGAACAGATATGTTAGCATTAAATGAAGGTTTAAGCATGTAAGAAGCAATGTTAAATGGCCTCTGTAAAATTTGACCTTACCTTATTATGTCAAGTTTCTTCCATTTGTAAAAGAAGTTGCATGTTTTTAAGTTACTGATTTACTGTTTTGCAACAACAGTAACTTACAGCCTCTCAAAAAAATAAATAAATAAAAAATAATATATAATATAACCCAACCAGCAAAGACAGACCAGAGCTCAACATTAGGTTATAGTTTCCAAATACATATTCTAAAACATCCCATCACCCATACAGCTTCTGGTTTAATGTTAAATAGTAAAGTATAAACCCTAAATGAACCAGCCTTAAAATGCAACAGTTTATAATTGGCTACTACCAACTCATCTAATCCAGACCGAAGACATGAGTTCTTCTTCTCAACACTAATGTGGTGCTTATGTTCCTCATCTACTGGGCTCATGGATGCCTTATCAGGTTCACTTACATTTTGAGCTTCACCGAAACAGATAAATAGAAGTGCTTTATTATTAATAACATTATTATCATTATTATTATTATTATTATTATTGTTGTTGTTGTTATTATTATTGTTAACAATATACATTGTTGTTATTATTATTATTATTATTATTATTAACAACATCAAATGCATCACATTCTTGCTTTGGAAATCACGACAAAAAGTAGAAGTCTTTTTACCATGTTTTAAGATAAACTTTTTGAAAAGACGCACTCATTTTCTGATCTGAAACAAAAAACAAAATCTACAAGCACAGATTTGATAGCCCTCTTTCTTCACACTCTGATTCAGATAGGCTATTAGCATAAATGTTTCATATGCTACAGTAGACACTAATCAGTTATGCATCTACTGCCTCCAGATTGGCTGAAAACATTGTCTTTGCCAGATTCATTTGCATGATGATGTTTATTTAAGCTCAACGTTTCCAATGAACTTCAGTCATGAAATACCACAGACCAGTCCAATCAGGTATGGTTCCTAACTACTGACACAACGCTACCTAAAGAAAAAGAACTGGACTCATTCATTACAGCACCAAGCCACTGGGACAGTAGTGCAAGTAGAAGCAGAACACTAGAAAAACGCTAGAACTATATTTTCCTGAGTCATGCAGTGTTTAATTGTCTGTGTTTAAGCTTAGCAGGGTGGCCTATTGTTTACGGACAAGGCCCCAGGATCAGAAAGTTGAGGATCTGAATACCAGATCAGCAAGTTGTCCTGAGGTACCCTTGAGCAAGGTACCGTCCCCATCACTTTTTCCCGGGCACTGGACATAGGCGCCCCTGCTGCACAATGTGTGTGGGTTAAATGCAGAGAATGCATTTTGTTGTGGTTCACTGCACTGTGCTGGGTGTCACAGTGACTCAATTTCACTTCTAAAGAAAAATGTTTTTTTTTCACATTAGTGCTTAAATCAAAACATTCTAGAATATCTTACTGACAAGGACTTTTCAATAATAGCTCTGATCATGTATAAGAAAGGAGGTTTTATGGAATTTGTGATGGCTTGCATGTAGTACTTATTATATTTTAGTACTGAGAGTATAACACGTACATATAGCTTTTCAAATGTGGGCAATTGCAGCCATTTTCATGTATGAACAAAGTGTTATTCTGAATCCTTTTCAAGCCATCGAGTAAGACAGACTAATGCATACTAATGACTGACAAAAATTTTGCCATGTACCACAATGTGGAGTCCAAGTTCTAATATAAAAGTTGAAAGAATGTCCATTTTACAGCGCTATTCAGTCAGGCCCAGTGTGATTCAAATTCATTCAATAGAAACAGATAATTATAATGGCCAAACTGGTGCTGTTGCTAAGGAATTCTTTGGTCATTTTGGGAAAAGAAATATTCCAGTCCTTGCAATTGATCATTGTTTTTGAATCAGAAGTGTGCTAGTCTGCAGATGTTACAATGAAGAGAAGCACATGGTGAAGCAATGAGGCAATAAGGTGGAAGCTTTCCCATTCTCCAAAGCACAGGGAAGTGGTGTTCTGCTACGCAGTGGTGGTAGAACAGAAAAGGCAGAACTGAGTTTGAGACTAAAGAGCCAAGACACAACTATGAAGAGACCAAAAGAGCCACAGAGGTATAGA
This sequence comes from Hepsetus odoe, assembly GCA_017165825.1. Taxonomy (NCBI): domain Eukaryota; kingdom Metazoa; phylum Chordata; class Actinopteri; order Characiformes; family Hepsetidae; genus Hepsetus; species Hepsetus odoe. The sequence goes on along the minus strand of CM029366.1, from coordinate 19,209,382 downwards.
CAGGATACAACCAGAAGCAGTCCATGACCCTAAAGACTGAAACATACGCAGTATTAGCAAAGTGTGGAGGTCAGGAACGATTTATAAGAAGTGAAAAAAAAAAGAGAATGCAGACATTGGAAAAGTGAGTAATACATCTTGCCCAGATTATGAACCCTTTTTATGTGTTGTTTTAGTCAAAAGTGTGGCACAATACTGACACTTAATAAAAACATTTTTCAGAATTCTTACCATCACACACATTTCTGCTGCAATGTTCAAGCTTTGTTGTTTTTGGGAAAACGAAATAAATACATTTCATTGCTTTCCAGCATTGTTTTGACATCCTGCAGATGTCGGCTCGTGCCTTTTGGGTGATGCAGAACTCTAGACAAAACTCTATGGATGGAGTGCAGCACGCAATGTCTACAAAAAGGATTACAGACATATCCGTTTGCTCTGTAACTAGCTAATATGTCTTCCAGGCAGAATCGATTTCTAACAAGGGAATCATTCTGCTCAGCACAGCACTATTTGATTAAAACTCTTTAAACATAAATTCCAGAAAATCGCTAATTCATGAATTCTAACTACACACTTCTACGATATAAAAAAATAAATAAAGATTTGCTGCAATGGAAGATTGCATTTCCTCTAAAAGTGTGATTATAGCATGGTCAGTGTTGAGTGAGCCTGATCCATCTTTCTGCACCATTAAATTCTGCCTTTGGACAACAACGAGTCAGCACTCACCATCAATACACCTCGACTCTCACTTACTTACGCACTAATTCAGACTCTTAATACAGAGGTTTCTTGCTCCGTGCTGCTGAACAAACTGTGACAGACACACACACACACACACTCACACTCACACTCAAACACATTCATTGTGCCGATTTTGTGACCAAGCACTTCTCTACTACAAAATATTTATCATATAGAATATAATTGGAAATCGACCTTAAGGGCAAAGAAAATGAGCTCAAAATACATAAATAAAAAATGTTAGTATTTTGTTTACAGTCATCATTTATAGTAGTAATAATTCTGTTGGTGACAAATTAGGCATAGATGCAAAAACTCCCACACACAACCATAAGCAAGAAGGGTAAAACATTGCCTAATTCCAGCAAACCTTTACTAAAGCTAGCACATAAACCTAATGCAAGGGGAACGTCATTTGACAATATTGTTCCTTTAAGATATTTAAGATGAGCTAAAACCTGAAGATTAATGAAAATATTAATAATGACAAATGGTTTGCTAAAAGCTGGCCTTTGCAACTTTCCATAAGTAGATACATTATAGTGGTTAGGGAGTTGCCCCCACATTGGAAGATTGTGGGTTCGATTCCCTTACCAGTAGGTTGCCCTGATGTACCCTTGAGCAAGGTACTGTACCCATCACTGCTCCCTGGGCGCTTTCAATAGCTGCCCCCTGCTACACAGTGTTTGAGTGCATGGGTTAAATGCAGAGGTTCAATTTCGTTGTGGTTCACTGTGTGCTGTGCTGTGACCTCGCAATGACAAGGGTTGTCACTTTCACTTTCTTTTTTTCCTCTACAAACCCACATGAGATGCTTTCTATGGCCCAAGAGGTCCCAGGTTCAAATCCCACCTCCAGCACTACCACCACTGGGTCCCTGAACTGGACCACCCTGAATTGCTCCAGGGGGACTGTCCCTGTAGTTAGGACATGGAAGTCGCTCTGGATAAGAGCATGTGCTAAATTCTTGCTTGATTGGTGCTTTTCTATCATCTTAATTTTCTAATGTAGGAACAAGCTTTTCTGTAAAAGCTAAGTTACATCACTGTTATGACTGTGAAAGAATGCTTCCCGTGCTTTATTTTGTGAAATATAAAATATAAATTACATAGACAGTAACCTGAACTTTAGCTCTCAACTCAAAGCAAAAAAAACAGCCAAGAGACGGCTCGCATCTCAAAAAACACATAAGTCAAGGTACCACTGTATATGGAAATAATTTTTTTTTTTCCTTTTTTCAAATGTTGAAAATATTCTGAATCCTTAAGTCCACAATATGAATCCAAGTGTGGGCTGAGTCTCAGTACAGTTCTACTTTTTAATCTAACGGTCTTCAGCAAATCTATGTCTTTCTATCAAGCTATAAGGGTGGTTTACTCTTTGGTTTTGTGATGGCTTCAATTTAACATGGATTAAGCTGTGGGGCTATAATCTACAGGCATTTATCATAATTACACGCAGCCAGAGCTGGAGAAGCTACAGATTTACCCTGTACCGCTGGTGCTTTTAATTATTGTTGGCTACAGTCTAAGAACTGTAATATACCATAATGATGACAGATCTGCAAATGATTAATACTGTGACTAGTCTTCCTCTCTGTCTGGTCAGAACAGACAGAGAGGCTTTCCTTATTTCTACATTTTTACCTACAGGTTGTTTTGTTCAAACTGCACAGCAATAACAGACCGTGTAAAGGGGATTTTAAAATGACACTCAACTTAAATAGATCACGGTACGCTACTATGAAATACGACTTCCTGCATTTTTGCCATCTATAAATACAAAGTAGCATGCTACTCTCAAAGCCTGACATGTTAAACATGTCTGAAGAATCATTGTTAAGATTCTTGATCATTTTTTAAATTTTTTTTATTTCATGCGCAACTTTTCACTTACGAACATAACTGCAGCTTCAGACATGTAGGATTATATAACGTACTACATTAATGCCATATTTACTAGAACTAGAAAAGGTGAGTTTGCTGCAGGAAGCAGTTGCTGAATTACACAGGTTGGATGTGCTCAGTGCAGCATGCAGGCATCATGCCTCCTATGAGCTGTCGGTTTAACCATTTACCACAGTTACTATTTAATGATACAGGTTGCAAAAAATCATCTACCACATTTTACAAGTTGTGCGCTGTAAGACACCACAACACAAAACCCTCATAAGCTTCTTAACTTCAACACTGCAGTGTATTTTCTCAGTTTTAATAACAAATTGCAAGTACAAAGCCCTTTTCTACTTAATTACCTAATTAAGGGCTAATCATAATCTTTTTTGTCTTTCAGTGTAGCTGGGTAAGTTAAATTTAGAGAGGCAAGATTTATTCCATAACTAGGAAGATACAATCGCTGGAATAGAGTGGGCACTCATGCTCAACAGATTTTGACCTTACATATTTAAAGTAAACTGTGATGAGAGCAATGGGTGAATGTAAAGTGTAGTATTTGGCCACTGGCTTGCTTTAAGACATGCATAAATACTACCAGTAGAGTGGATCCCAGTTATTATTACTGAGCTACCTGAGGGACGGAACACAGAGACCTTGAGCTCAGGAGGAAAACAAAAGAAGGCAGGATGTTTTTCAGTTTTGTTACTCATACGGCAGACAGCCAAGAGTTAGTCTCAAGTGTAGCTTTAACATGATCTTGGCTCAAAAGAGAAGCTGAAAAAGCTAAATGTAATGGAAATCATTATATACCAAACTAGGGTCACAAGAAACTATCTAGAAACGAGAGTATCCACAGCTCATTAGTAAGCTGCACTTAGCAGTTTGTCTACATTGTATGACTTTCAGAGCTCAAAGTAGCATTCATCAGATGTACTGCTTTTAAAAAATATTTGTTCAGCAATGTGTTTTTTTGTTCATTTAAAGGGTTTACTGAACATTTTACTGATCCTACCACTGGAGAAGTACTGCAGGGATTAATATGTTTCACTTAGCAAAAAGTTATTTAATAGTAACTAATGAAATGACCAACTTCTTATTTCTTAACCATGTTGGAACGTATATTCTCTGGTCATGGAAAAGATTTCATGCTGCTTCAGAAGGGTTGTTGGCCTGCATCAAGCAAACGTTACAAGCCATAAACGGAGATCTCTTATGCTTGGTGAAATAAAATTGTTAAAATAAACATCAGAACTCGCAGCTATGTTTGATAGTGAAAGTAAAAACATTTCCTAAGACAAAAAGTCAAGAGGAACTAAAAGTGAAAGTCTGTCATTGTGACTATACTACAGCGTAAAACAATGAAATAATCCACTAAAATTTCCCCATCATACCATCCCCGCCGCATAAGCTGTTTAAGACTCGAAGACAAAAAGTGCAAGAATCCCTCAGGTAGTGTGCAGCATACCACCACCCACCCCTCCGGATTCCACATATACAGGCAAAAAAATGATGGGTGGATCACCTTTCAGAGTAACACTGTCCTGAAATGAACCTGTGACAAGTAAATTGCTACAACTGGCTAACTATGAATATGGAAGGCATGGCTACTTAACTACCAAACAGCAGAAGAGAGAAGATTCAATTTTCTGCGAAATTAGTACTTTTACTTTATATAAGTGCGGGGCAGAGGTGGCCTAGTGGTTAGGGAGTTGCCCTGCATCGGAAGATTGTGGGTTCAATTCACTCACAAGTAGGTTGCCCTGAGGTACTGTTGAGCAAGGTACCGTCCCCAATCACTGCTCCCCGGGCGCTTTCAATAGCTGCCCACTGCTGCACGGTGTTTGTGTGCATGGGTTAAATGCAGAGGTCCAATTTCGTTGCGGTTCACGTGTGCTGTGCTGTGACCTTGCAATGACAAGGGTTGTCACTTTCACTTTATATAAAGAAATTAGCTTGTTCCATATCTGTCATTTTGTTTAGATTCCTACCTTTGTGTACATCTGTGAAAAATCATTTTTTTAAAAAAGGCCTGCTGGCCTCTGTTTTTGCTGTCCGTTATAGTCTTGTACAGAGAGAGAACTTAAGTAAGAGTGTGTTTGGGTGTGCGTGTGTAAACACATGAGGTGACACTCACTCGCTATCACTTTCTCTCCTTGTCTATGTGCATCAACTTTGAAATAACAGAATCCACATTAAAGCGTTATTTGATAGGTAGCAGAAGCAATAGAGGTTGCATTCATTTTAACTTAAAAAAAAAAAAAAAAAAAAAGAAGGTTATGTTGTTTGGAAGAAAAAAAAAAAAAAAAAAAAAAAAAAAAGACGACGTTTTTGGGCTGTAATCAGAATATCATCAAAGCCAGATACTTTTGATCCCATCAGAATCTCATATGAGCCCACACCTCAATATCAAAATCTCAATCAAAAGAACCTTAAGTATAACTATGTTACTTTAATTTCCAGTAGGTAGCCTTATCCAGTACAATGCTGGAGAAAGTACCTTGCTTAAAGTTACTTCGGGGACGGCCTACTAGCCCAAAAGAGTCTGTAGTAAACAATATATATGGTTCATATATAATACATTTTAAAGCCCTACAAATAGCCTGGGTCTGATCAAAGATTTGGCCATACATTTTAGATCCTACAGCACTTCGTACACTAGAGCTTGATTAATGTAAAGAATTAAGTCAGCAAAGCAGCATTAGACCATTCTGACCATTTAGGAGTCAGTGACTGTAAGAGGTACGTTCCCAGTTTGGTGAACATAGAAGTAATTCCATGATGTTCGTGTAATGTCCAAATGCTTGCTTCCCCCTCTTTTTATTCATGCCTCCACAGGGACGTTAACTCATGGTTAATCAATGCTTCTCACAGTTATGAGCTCCATTTAACCACTTTCTCACTCGAAGGAAATCGCTCAGTCCCAGCAGTAAGAGCCCAGTTAAATATTTAACTTTACCTTGTATGTACCAGAAACAATTTCGTTAATAAATGATCTAATGCTTCTTAATGAACAGAACAGTAGCAAGGAAGAGTCACACAAGGGCATTCCCCAAACGCCGAACAAAAACAAATGATGGGTGCAAAAAGAAGTTAATAACACATAACAGAGCCATGAACAGAACGTGGGTATTTCTTAATTACAAAAAGGGCAACTGATACCAGCGATAATGAATCAATTTCACATAAAAAAATAAACTTAAAAAAAAGCAATGACAGCTGACATGCCATACGGCAACCAGCTTTCAGTTACATCAATATGCTGCAAAGCCATCCTTACGCAACTAAAGCTCTTTAGCTGATTCATCTCTCAAATGACTCAAAATATGTACACAAAGGAAAATTGAAAAGATGAAGAGCTTATTTGTTATACAAGATGTTGCTTAGAAAGGCATTATTTTTATATTGTGGTTAGATAACAGCATAAGGCCAGAAACATAAGTAATCAAGACGGATTTCAATCATCCTGCTTCACAAGCAGTGATGGGTTTGCTACCCCATCAAGTTAATAATAAAAGGAAATGAGCACATTTTGGTTTGATACATTGCATAGTCAATGTATTTTTCATTGCTATGGTCAAGCAAGCTCTCCGTTTATTATATATATATATATATATAGAGAGAGAGAGAGAGAGAGAGAGAGAGAGAGAGAGAGAGAATAATATATATACAGTACTGTGCAAAGGTTTTAGGCAGGTGTGGACAAAATGCTGTAAACAAAGAATGCTTTCAGAAATATAAATAATGATTGTTTATTTTGATCAATTTACAAAATGCAAAGTGAGCGAACAAAAGAAAAATCTAAATCAGATCAATATTTGGTGTTACTAACCTTGTTGTTGGTGTTAACTACTACCTTTAGCCTTCAAACCAGCATCAGTTCTTCTGGCCCCCACAGAGCCCTGATCTCAACATCATCCAGTGTGTCTGGATTACATGAAGAGACAGAAGGATGTGAGGAAGCCTACATCCACAGAAGATCTGTGCTTAGTTCTCCAAGATGTTTGGAACAACCTACCAGCCGAGTTCCTTCAAGAACTGTGTGCAGGTGTACCTAAAAGCTAGAAGAACTGATGCTGTTTTGAAGGCAAAGGGTGGTCACACCAATTACTGATTTGATTTAGATTTCTCTTTTGTTCATTCACTGCATTTTGTTGATTGATGAAAATAAATGATGAACACTTCCATTTCTGAAAGCATTCTTTGTTTACAGCATTTTTTCCACACCTTCCTAAAACTTTTGCAGTACTGTATATAATCTCTCTCTCACAAAAGTGAATAGACCCTTCACATTTTTGTAAATATTTTATTATATCTTTTCATTGGACAACACTCACTTTTGAAAAAAGTACTAACTTTTGTTGTCAGTGGTTTAGTTATTTTGAGGGGACAGCAAATTCACATTGTCCTACAAGCTGTACACACGGACTACTTTGCATTGTATCAAAGTGTCATATCTTCAATGTTGTCCCATCAAAAGATATAATAAAATATCCAAAAAATGTGAGGGGTGTAATTTTGCAGTCAGACTGGTTTTTAATCAACCAGTCCTGCTGGTTAGATTATACACATAAATAAATTCAGTTAACAATATCATACAGATAGACATTCTTCATAATGTGACTCATCCAAGCTATGTAAACGCAGATTTTTCTTATGTAAACTTTCACACAGGCTTAAAGAAAAAGCCCTCAATGTGATGACCCCGAACAGGAGCAGCCAAAGAAAGAATCTTTGTGACTTTTAAAGTTGAATGTTGATCAAGATGTCTGTAGGTCATTATAAAGCCAGGATCGTCAGTGTGAATATTCTCCACAAGGAGGAGCCAATAGTTCCAACACTTATGCTGAAAAAGTGGATCGTCAATAGCTACAGCCCTGCTTTTTCTTGTTTTTTTGTTGCATTGTACCTCAATCTTATTTTAAGAGAACATGCAAATCACTTGGCCAATAAAACATTTACAAGACCACCAATTTATCCAAATCAGATACCTTAAATATCTGTTAAGAGGAATTGAGTTGAAACGTGTAGGAGTCGGCTGGAAGAAATGCAGGTTCACATTTAACTGGTTTAATATGCAGTTTTCTGTTAGCTTCATGTTCTCCTGTTAACCCACCTTAATTTCAGAAATGCATGTACTTCTAAACATGGTCATCTTGCCCAAACTTAACCAGAACAATAGTCCATTTTGTAAACTGTCTCTCAACCTTCCTTCCTAAAATATGAAATTACAGCGACAGGATGATGAATATGTATCCAATGTCCTGCAGAATTTTTTCCCGCAGAACACTTTTCAGAGACTAAAGGCCAATTTTGTCACTCTACAGCAGAAGTGGGTAATATGACAAAAAGCATTTCTCTTCTCTCTGACAGTGGCTACAACCGCGTTGAACTCCAGCCCAGTAAACCCACTTCACTGCTGTCACTCCCTTTATGATTTTATCTGCAGATGCACATGATCCGTACAGCCACAGACCCAAGGAAAACATACACTGCAGCGAGAGCGCACCCTTTCTGTTTCCACCTCATCCGACTCACAAAACCCACCGCCACCAGGCTGGAAATCCACAGTGCAGTAGCGCCCATTAATCCAAATGGCAGCTCAAACAGAGAAGCCAGTCCAGTCTCACCAAACCTGCAGAGACTCCATCCTAAAAGCTCAAAAGACGTGTCAACCACCACATGGTAAATATACATAATGGTGGGACGTGCTTGAAAAAGTGCTCAGAGTACAAAAAGGAACACAGATGAATTAAGACACGTGCTCATGATCGGCGACACAGAATATTGAGAGCCACCCTGAACACGTTCACGCGAGAGATCAAGAAGTGCTTTACTGGTTTTTAACGAAGAGCAGCAGTTTTCCTGCTTTTCCTACAGAGATCAGTGCTAGCTTTCATGGTGCAAACTGCAATCCACCCACATCTGTTTCTCCGTCGTTCTGAGTCAGTCTCCACGCGCCACTGTGAGCACCACAGCACACGGTGAACCGCAACGAAAGGCTCCTCTGCCCTGAACCCACACGCACAGTGCAAGAGGGGGCAGCCATATGCAGCGCCCGGGAAGCAGTGTTGGGGACGGTACCTTGCTCAAGGGTGGCTCACAGCAACCTACAGGTCTGGGACTGGAACCCACAACCTCCCGATCGTGCGGCCTGGTTCCTGACCACTAGGCTCCCTGATTAAGAGGAGCAGTCGTGAAGGCTCACTGTGGACTGGGAGAAACACATCAGCTGCACGCTCTCTCACTCACCCCATCCTTCCCTTCCGCTCCGCCGGGCTGCTGCTCGGTGCTGCACAGTTTCCTCTTATTTTTGTTCTCGGTCCTCTTCATTGCGGCCTGAAGAAGACGCGCTGGACGGGGGCCTGGACGGGGCTCCTCGGGGCTCCTCGGGGCTCCTGCTTGGTCGAGCTTCTAGTGTGAGCCGGAGCGCCGCGCTGCTGCCTTCAGCCGCTCGCACGCCATGGAGAAATGACGAGCTTCTCCGCGCTTTAGGAACAAAAGCAGGGGAGGAACGCGCTCTGAGGGGGGACGCGGCTCTTCAGGGCACGATTGGGGCTCGACATGTCACGCCTGACAGTTGATTAAACGCGCCGTTTCTCTGGAGTTCGCACGAGCCTCAGTTGAGCGACACCCACAGCGCGGCTAGCTAGCGTTAGCGCACTCGGCTAGTGCCTCGGGGGAACTCACTTCAGTCAGATGCGAGTGAGCTTCTCTTAACTTTCACACACTACCCCAGTCGAGTGAGAAGAGGCTGTCTGGAGAAGCGCTGCTTTCGAGAGCCGCTGAGGGAGCGTGCTGTAGTAACGAGAGAGCTAACTGGCTAAAGAGCTTCAGCCCGCTCTCCAGACCACAGCGTTTAATGATGTTTCCAGCGCAGAGTGAATGCTCACTCACAGCCCCCCTGCACTAAAGTCATTTTGTTCTCTTTAAGTGCCTCGTTTGGACCAGCCGTCTGTAAGCGCTTGTCTGGACGTGTCCTCGCTGGCGGTGTGACGATAGCTCAGCAGATTCTGCTGCCGCTCGCTGTCATTCCCGAGGCGCTTTAGAGAGCAGTAGTTTCCTGACGACGCTCGCAGGGCTGCTGTGAGTCATGTTTAAAGTCCGCGTTGATAAACAGCGGCGACGGGCTCATCCGAGCTGTGAGGCTTTTTGCTGCCCGTCACGGAGGAATTTACCCGCTTCCTGAACCTTCTCAGGTCATCGCCGGGACCGGCTGCTCTCAGATCAGCCCGCAGGTACAGCGTCAATAGCGCAGCCCGGACATAAAGTCGGGGAGCAGACCTGGGATCAGTTTTTCCAAAAGTTGGGAGACCGCAAGTGTAACGACGCACAGCTCGTTGATATGTCTTTGCTGCCATCTGCTGGTGGGACCGCGGAGGCAGGGTTTTTTCTTTTCTCCTAGTTTTCTTGGTTGTCCTATAAATGATTCCTCGTTAGCTTGAATTGGCTATTATGGCAATGCATGTAAATAAATGTTTGCTAATCAGACAGTTTAGATTTTGGTTTAAACTTTAAGATGAACATGTTTATTTAATTTGATACCATTTGTGGGCTGTACTATCAGTTATGGACCAGTCTCTGAAGACAGATTAGTTTGTTGAAATGACAGTAAGGAATATTAGTCTTACTCTTTTTCTGATCATCTATTTCTTTTTTGCATGCTGATTGGACTTCTCCAGTGTCTTTGCACCTTCACCTTATGTGCATGTGCCCTCTGTATGGTAAAGATATGTGGCTCAGATGATGGATGGATGGATGGATGGACATGGTGTTTAGTTGAGGATCTTCCAAGTAGCAGGAGTTAAAGGGATACTGAGGTTTGCTTGAAATGTCACACACATACTTTAGTTCATCATAAACCCTTTTCCTTTTATAAATACAAAACTCTTATTTTACATCTTTAGTTACATTTTATTTCTAATTTTCTCAGCCACAGCCAAACACACAATATCTGGCAACAATAAACATCTTTATTGATTTGACATATTTATTACATCACTTATTGAAATCCAGGTAACAGGTAATACACATTAGTCTGTGAGATATCTCTTTTCTGGAAAAAATCCTTTAATAACCAAAGTGGCCACCAGAGAGAAGAAAGCGACTGTAGTGAGGATTGTCCTCAGTGCTTTGAACCAGCTGGGGTATGTGGGCAGGAGGGCCAGGTCATAATGTAGAGATATGCCCAGCCCAACGATCACAATCATGCCAGCCTGAGTAATGTTGTGGCTAAAAAGGAGTGCTAGCCAAGCTACTAAGGATGGAACTACACTGTTAGCTAAGTTCAGCCAGTCAGGCTTTGCTGGGCTGTTTTCAGGTAAGGCGAAGCCCCACCGAGCTCCCCCAAGAAAAGAAACTATAGAGGCACCGTATGCAACCTGAGCAAAAGCAACCTCAGGAAGGTATGCCTCAGTGATGGCCATTAGTAAAGGAGCTGACACAAATGGTATGAGACCAGAAAATCCCAGAAAGAGTGCTGGTTTAGGGGCTTTCTTCAGGTCCCTCAGATCATAACGAAACAGGTCAAGTTCTCGAGGAGGAGGCTCTTCTGGCTGGCGTTTTTTCAGCCTGATTGAAGAACAGTGGAATGGCTGGGCTTTGAGAAGGGAACCTATGGTGTATCTGGAAGGCAGCTGTGCACACTTCTCCGTCATAAGGAACCTGGGAGAGCAGGTCTGGTGCCTTGTGTAGATGAACTTTCTGGACACATGCTGAAGACTGGTCCATCTCTGGCACTGTTAATAAAGAATACACGTCAGTCAGCAGGAGCTCATGGACAAATAAAAAATAGTTGATTAACTCCATGAAACATCACTAACGTTTTGCATCATTATATCTGCAGAACAAGTTTCCAGACAACATGGGCAACATGTGCCGCATTGAGTAAGATAGGGGTGCATTTAACCGGGACAGATTTCACACACACGTCTACGCAACCAATATTCAAACTCTCAGATCCTGAAAATACTTCACTAAAATGTAGAGAATGAGTGTTTTGTTTCTATTCAAATACATTATTTCATTTAAATCTTTTCAGTGATGCACATTGATAGTTCAGAATATTTTTAGGGGTCAGGACATGGGTGCACTCACAAAATGATCTGTTCTTATAACTGCACATATCATATCTGCAGTACGTGTAGTCATAAACTCTAAACACAATGGTGTCTGAACTGTATCTCTGCATAATGCTTCAAAAAACCAAGTCTGGCTCCCTAAAGATTCCTTCAGTTATTGTCAGTACACAGCACAACACTCAGTGAAGCCCAACTAAAGCAAACCTCTGCATTTAACCCATAGACACAGGTGCAGCAGGGGACAGCTATTTAAAGCAGCCAGGGAGCAGTGATGGGGACGGTACCTTGCTCAATGGTACCTCAGAGCAACCTACTGCTCTGGGATTCGTACCCATGACCTTACGATCCTGGGGCCAACTCCCTAACCAATAATCCACCACTGCCCCTTAATGCAAAAACATTAAACTGGTGAAGAACCTGAACATTTTTTTAATTTTAAATGATTCCTCACAATCTTCTTAAACATGGTTCTTTAAAGAAACAAAAGGATTAGGGTGGTAATTCTGACCAGACTAGTGGTGGAATATTTTAAGAGATTACAAAAAGACAAAATGATGAGCTTTTGATGTGACCTGCATTTGGATTATGTGAATCTGAATGCTTTAATTCCTCAAAACATCCACAGAACACTCATCTCAGCCGTCTGAAGCCAGTCTAGATGGTAACAGCATGCACAGCACATTTATTGTATAGTGCCTCTTTCTGAATGCTCTTTATTATTACCATAATAATGAACAATATTTTGCAGTCCTAAATTCTGGACATGGAAAAAGAATAGCCAAGTGAAATTTTAAAAAAGAAAAAATATAACACCAACTGATCGCGATTATCTCTTATGCTGTGGAACTCACGATATATATGGTAAGCTTCTTTAGCTTAATGGCTTAAAATATAACATTTTCCTAGTTTTGGATTATATATTTTTAACTCTTCATTTACCTAGAACTTTGCTCTCCCCATTAAAGAGTTATTTCATCTTTCATTTTTGTTGTTACCTGTACATTTTTCTTTTTTTTATATCTTTTACATAATCAGTTTCTTCTTCCCATCACTGGCTAGGTTTATTCCAGTCAATTGATGATTAATGAGAAAATGAAGTTTAGTGCATGCTTCCTCACAAATCACAATTTTTTTTTATTCTGCTAATGCAACAAGAGAAGGTTATCTAATATTTAGATTACATTTCAGCCAGCTACGGTATTTAGCAGAGAAAGTGATAAAAACCACAGAACCACTGGAACCTTTCAATATGGGGGTCCAATATTCAAGTATTGTCCTCTCACTATCTAGGCCTGCTGAGCAGTTACACCACATGACATGGCAGGATGATATGCTAAAGAAAAAACAGAAAGTCCAGTCTCTAAAAGATTACAGGGCCATGAGGTAATCTGAAGTGATTCATGTGCCTAAAATGAACAGAAGCGAATGAGAAAATTCTCCAAATATGGTCTGCTTATGCGTAACCCACTCACTTCCTGTGACACATTTTAGATGGCAAATCCTGGGGGCAGTGCTGTTTACCTCTCTGTGATCCAGACTACCTGCCTTAGATAGGAAAAGATATGTGTGGGATCCAAACTAAACACTCCTTATCAAGAGGGGGTAAAGCCCCACAGAACCAAAGCATTACCAAACTATGCTAAACTGATGACCCCCAGATTATTCAATAGCTGCAATAACATTTCACCAACAAGTATAACGGAGCCAGAAGAGAGACTGGAATAGTCCTTAACACTGACAGAGACATCTGCCAAATGCAAATACCTAATGGAATACTAAAAAATGCCTTTAAACCAGTGATGCTGGTTTTGCAGAGATGGAAAGGGCACTGACAGGGCTGGCATGAGGAGAGGAAGACTTTGAGATGCAAGTGAAATTGCATTTCTGATTGATTTAACTTAATAAAACTGAGTAACTTAATAAAGACTTTGCTTTTAATGTCCTTGTAGATACATTAGCCTGTTAATAAACAGCAGGAACAAGACATCAGGGTGACACATAATGAGCTTGGATGTCAAATGAGTTCACACTGTTCCAAACTGACACATTAAAACTTGGTCCCTTGACCCAGAGTTCTGTATGATGTTGAAAGTGAAAGTGAAAGCGACAACCCTTGTCATTGCGAGGTCACGGCACAGCACACATGAACCACAACGAAATTGGACCTCTGCATTTAACCCATGCACACTCAAACCCGTGCAGCAGTGGGCAGCTATTGAAAGCGCCCGGGGAGCAGTGATGGGGACGGTACCTTGCTCAAGGGTACCTCAGGGCAACCTATTGGGAAGGGGTTTGAACCCCGATCCTCCGATCATGCGGCTAACGCCCTAACCGCTAGGCCACCGCTGCCATGTTAAGGTCACCAAAGTGTGAACTTTCTGCAGAACTGCAGGAAAAAAGCTCACCACTTGGAACTGGGTTTGGATATCTCAAACCCAGGCCATGGTGGCCTTGTGCTTTGGGAGTTGGCCCCATGATCAGAAGGTCGTGGGACCAGCAGGTTACCTTGGGGTAACCCTTGAGCAAGGTACTGTCCCCATCACTGCACTCCGAGAGCTTTCAATAGCTGGCCTCCTGCTGCATGTGTGTGTGTATAGATAAAAGAAGAGGTTGAATTTCGTTGTGGCTCACTGCGTGCTGTGCCATGTTTCACAATGATGAGAATGCTCACTTTCACTTTTTTCATTTTCACTTTGCCGTGATGGGAAGGCAGCTGTAAACCAAACTTGCACTCTTGCAGATATGACTGCAACACTGACTTTGTGAACAATTGCAGAACCATTATTGTTCCAGTTTAGACTTCCTGTAGGCTATCCTGGAATACCTGACCAGGGAATTACATCAAACAAAGTACATCGAACATTTATATTGTTTTGGAGAAATTCATGCTTGTCACATTCCGTCGTCTCGTTCTAATTATGACCAAAAGTAATAAGAGCAAACATTTACACACACCGTTTGAACACACCCCTCAAACATGTTCATATATTTGATACGTGATTGGAGTTGTAATAAAGTATTGATTCCCAGTGCTGGTCCTGGAAGCCCCATTCTACCCTACACAGTTCACCGTTTCCAATGGTTTTCAGGACCCGACAGCTATAACAGCTATTCCAACAGTGTTCCCAAACCAACCTGGTCCAGTTCAGCACTCGATTAACAAGTGAACACCATTATGCACATAAAACACAAGGACACTGTTTACCTTCCCAGCTTCGAAGAACTTATGGACACAGAAAATAACTGGATTGTCTGGAGGTTCCTGAGAAACAGACTAAAAAGCCATGTATTGTTTAGACGCGTGCTGTATATAGCTAAATGTAATCTAGTAAAATGTGGTCTAGTAAGTAATACGTTTATTTTAGTATATCCTGTATTCGCATTTAGCTCGCACGTTATCCTCCCCAGCACAACCTCTCCAGCTTTCAATCAAATCAGTGCCAAAATATCAACGCAATATTAAACAGAATCCAGCATGGATTCAATGATCTTTGCTGTGGAGTAGGTCGTGGTGGGGATTACCTGAATGTGCAGTGGAGGTGGTTCTCATTTCGGCAGCGCTTAACAGCGCCTTAAACCCTCGGTTCAGGTTTAACATTCGCTCCTCCAATGTTACTCACCCGAGAGCTGGCAACGAGGGGTCTTCCTATTAGAGCCAATGACATTGTACCTAGAAGGAAGACCTGGTGGTCAGATAAAGCATTTATAATACAGATCTGTATGGTTTTCACGGCCGGGAATCTAAACTGGTTCGTTCAGTAAATCTGCAAAGGACACCTGAATTAGCATGCTAGTTTATTATGGCAGCACTAGTGACTCTAAGCGCCTCAGAGTACTAGGAGTTAATACCGTCTAACTTTGTCTTCACTCACCAGAGTCACTGTAGGTGTTTAATGAGATCTAAATCATATCTTTACTTTTACGTCACTACACAAAACAGGCTACGAGGTCATTAGCACTGCAGTGGCTCACGATGTAAACACAGCAACAACAACAACAATAATACCGACGACTCTTCATAATAAGAGTCATGCTTCGTGTTATTTATTTAGATCGTTATTTTCTCTTGAATTCACTTTTAACATTTCACTAATTTTAACTATACATACATATATATATATATATATATATATATAGTTAAAATTAAAAGTTAAAGAAATTGACTAATTGACTTTTTCTTGCACGTTCTGTTTAATTAAATAATGGCTATCAGGTCAAGTTTGTACTCTTTGTATTGTTCCTAAAACCATTCCTGAACCTTTTTTGTTTGTTTTTAGCAGTATGACAGCACCAAATGTTTTCCCAGCAAAACATTGCCCAGAGCATCACACTGTCTCTGCAGGAATGCAAACAACTGTTTAAACAAGGGTTCTGAGTGTTCCCTGCCCAAACACACCTAGTTCAGGCAATACAGACATAACGCACATATCAAAATAAACAGTATAAATATAATACAATATAATAAACTGTTTAGCTCCAACTAAGCTTACAATACATATGGATTAAAAATAATTATAATTGAAGAAACAAGAATTGCTGGTACAGATGAGTTTAAATTTTGCTCACACTGCCAGTGTAGTTGCTTTTGTCAGATGAAAGTCATCAGCATGGTCCCTCTGACTGGTCCCATGAAGTATAAGTGACTATTTCTCATTGTGAAGACTCAGCACAACGCTCAGAGAGCCACAACAAAATACTTCTTCCATATTTAAACCATTCACAACATGCAGTAGGGAGTAGTATTGGGGACAGTAGCTTGCTGAAGGGTACCTCAGGGAAACCTATTATTCTGGGACACAACCTTCCCATTATTATTTCTAGTCCCCAACCACTAGGTCATTGCTGCCCCATATACAACAACCTGTGAGTGTTGTGACACCTTAAATCATAGCCAGCATTTACATTTTCCGCAATTTCTCCTCAAGTAGCTTTTCTCTGTGACCGGACCAGCATTGCTCTCCACTCATATGAATCATTCATGGGTACTAATGACACCTGTCTGGTTCATAATTTGTCCTTTGTTTGCAGTTTTTGGTAGGAAGTAATTACTGAACACCAGGAACACCCAACAAGAACTATCATTTTAGAGATGGTCTAACCCAGTCATTTAGCAATCACAGCATATACTTTAGGTAGAAAGATGGCTGATGAAACTTAACGTCTCCTTTTCACCTGCAAGAATAGTGTAATGGTAAAAAGTAAGTAAGAACGCAACATCTGCTAACCTGCAATTCCATCAGTTTTCACCAGAAAAATATGTAAAAAAAAAAAAAAAAAACTAAATTAATGCAATTAGGCTAATTAAATTAAACCCCAGACTTAACCTAAATCCTTTTAGTCCCCTCAGTCTTGTTTCTGACACTTGACTCAGAGTAATGTTATCAAAATAGTTTTTAATACATAAATTGTTCTCTTGGCCACACTAATACCCAAAACTCTACAATTACCAGTAATTTAGTAATTTAATTTTGAAAAACAATTACATGCATTATGGTTAAGATTTAGGCTCCTTTACTCTACTGAGGCATCCATTATCTAAGGTTATGTATTTTTGCTGGATCTGTTGTATTTTAGAACAGCATTTTAAAGGATAAACAGCAACATCCTACTAGTTTAGAAAACCTGGTTGAGATTACAGGAATGGTCTTCTTTTGCGTTATATTCTACCTGACTGAACACTATCCACAGAAATAAAGATTAAAGCAAATAAAAACTAAAATATGGCGTTCCTCAAGGCTCTGTTCTAGGACCTATAATAACTCCTATAGGACCTGTTAGTATACCCAAGGGGATTGGGTAGCCGGTTGACCTTGGACCCTCAGAGGTTTTTTTCTCCACATAGTGGAGTTTTTGGTTCCTCTCCTCCGTAGTCGTCCGGCTTAAACATCTTAAACATCTATTACTGTAACCTGTTATCAATGTAAAGTGCCTTGGGGCAACTTTGTTGTAAAAGGCGCTATACAAGATTAAATTGAATTGAATTGAATTGAACTGCATTATAATATCAACGCTGCACTAGTGTATAGTGAACAAAGCGTCATACCAGACTGTAAAAGACATAGAGGAATAGATGTCTGAATAGTTCATTTAAAGTTTTAATTTACTATAAGTTAGATCAGGGAAAGTGTTTAAAAAAACACGCAGCTACATGATTAAGTTCAGAAACTGCCTTACCTAATGCACACAGATTAGTGCATAATTAATATAGTTCACAAACTAATGTAATTTGCTGCTGATAAGAGCCAAAACATTTTCCATCAGCAGTTTTTTTTTTTTTTTCGTCAAAACAAAGTTGCCTGTCATTGGTCTTGCATTGATTGCAAAATTCCGCTACAGATATACATGGGCTTGCTTTTAACCTGATGAGCCTTATCTTTCATTATGAACCTTTACATCTACTTAAATCACAAAATGTGATTTCCCTATTAGATCTTAAAATCATTAAAACTACATCAGGGATTCCAGCTGGGTCTGGACTGAAGGCACTAGTCTTGATGCCTTGCTGCCCATGCTGTCTCCCAAATCAGAGCCTAAGAACGAAACGTTGCGATGTAGGTAGCTGCAACCAAATTGGGTTTGAGACCATTTTATTGGGACAGGGCTTTAAAAAACTTCCTGAGGAGACAGTATTTGTTAAATTGTAGAACTAGTCAGTGGGGCGACGATGGTCTAGTGTTTAGGGACTAGGCCCCCAGGACTGGAAGGTTGTGGGTTTGAATGCCCAGACCAGAAGGTTGCCCTAAGGTACCTTTAAGCAAGGTACCGTCCCCATCACTGCTCCTCGGGCACTTTCAATAGGTGCCCCCTGCTGCACGTGTGTGTATGGGTGAAAAGCAGAGGCTGAATTTTGTTGTGTTTCACTTGTTGTGTGCCATGTTTCACAATGATATAAATAGTCATTTTCACTTTAGTTTTAGTTTCTTTACTGAGCTTAATCTGGAGAGATGGAGATCTGCTCTAGAGAGGAGAGGAATGAAAGTGAGTAGGACAAAGACAGATTACATGAATGTGAGTGATAGAGAGGTTGCGTTGGTTTAGACATGTCCGGAGTGGAGATGAGGATTATACTGGGAGAAGGACGTTGAATATGGAGCTGCCAGGAAAACAGAAAAGAGGAAGACCAAAGAGGAGGTTTAGGGACGTGGTGAGAGAGGACACGCAGGTGGTTGGTTTGAAGGAGGAAGATGCAGAGGACAGGAAGAAATGGAAACGGATAATCTGTGGCAACCTCTAAACTGGAGCTTCTTGAAGAAGAAGAAGAAGAAGAAGAAGACGAAGAAGACGACCGATCTTAACCATTGTCTTTCCTGTTGCATGTTGCAGGTGCAAGAACAACACTGATGGAATGTCCAGTTTAGCATGATGGGCCCCCTGCCCTGTGCTACTCACTCTCCTGATGAGAGTTATATTGGCACAGACTCTAACAAGGACTATCCTGCTCTAGCACTTGTGCACCCTCATTCACTTTCTGAACTTCTTATCCCATTCAGGGTCAAGGGGGTGCTGGAGCATATCCAGCGTTGATTTGGCAAAAGGCAGATACCTTGGCAATGTCACAAGTGCGTTGCAGGGCAAACAGACACACAGTCACACCTAAGGGCAATATAGCGTTCCTAATTTACCTGCAATATCTTTGGACCGTGGGAGGGAACCACAACATGAAAACTGACTGTCTATCAGGATTCTAACCGACGCTCAGCACTGCGCGTGTGTCACATTGAGCACACTATACTGAATCATCTACATCCATCTCATTTATACTCTAAAAAGCTTCTAAAGTGAATTTACTGGCTTTCACTGATTAGTCTGAATAGTTTAATAACAATCTTATTTCTATTATTTATTATTTATTAACTCACTAATCACTCGTGTAATAATTAGCCTTTTTTTTTTTTAAATGATGCGGTGGCCTAGTGGTTAGGGAGTTGCCCCGCATCGGAAGATTGTGGGTTCGATTCCCTCAAAAAGTAGGTTGCCCTGAGGTACCCCTGAGCAAGGTACCGTCCCCGTCACTGCTCCCCGGGCGCTTTCAATAGCTGCCCACTGCTGCATGGTGTTTGTGTGCATGGGTTAAAAGCAGAGGTCCAATTTCGTTGTGGTTCATGGTGTGCAGTGCTGTGACCTCGCAATGACAAGGGTTGTCACTTTCACTTTCCACTTTTTCATTTTAATTCCACATGTTTGTTTTGCCACATGTTTGTTTGGAACCTTATTAGAACACGTAAAAAAATCCTGTCTGTTCCTTGACCACTGCTTTTGTCTTTTCTTTGATAATAACATTAACAATAACATTTAGCCTTTTCTCTGTAATACAACAACAACAACGATGATGATGATGATGATGACGATGATGATGATGATGATGATTATGATCATGATGTTATAACTACAATGAAAATGAAATGCAAATGACTCTTTTTCATTCATTTGTGTGCTGTGAGTTTTACATTAACTGAATGTTTCTTTTCGGCATTTTATGAGAGCATATTGCTAAATCCACACACTGTCCACCTGACACAGTCTTAACTTTGACACCATAACATTCAGCCTGTTCTCTCTTCCTTCCTGTTTGATTAAGTAACAGGTTGCAGTTCGGTGAAACTGCAAAACAATACTTTTAAAATACTGCTGTTGTTGATCATACTACTACTACTACTACTACTACTACTACTACTAATAATAATAATAATAATAATGGTTATTATTATTTGTATTATTGTTGTTGTTGTTATCAGTCATAATAATAATGCTAGAATTAAAATGAAAATTGCATACGTAATAATTGCATAAGTAATGGGGTGGTGGTGGTCTAGTGGTAGAGGTCCAGGTTCGAATCCCACCTCTAGCACTGTCACCACTGGGTCCCTGAGCAAGACCCTTAACCCTGAGTGTCTCCAGGGGGACTGTCCCTGTGATCAGGACAGGGACGTCGCTCTGGATAAGAGCGTCTGGTCAGTGTAATACAGTATTTATGCACTAGTTTATGGAAATGTATGGATTCCTTCATCATCTGAACGTTTCTTTCTGCTTTTTTAAAGTCTGATATTACTAAATCCTATTCATAGTGTGTGTGTGTGTGTGTGTGTGTGTGTGTGTGTGTGTGTGTGTGTGTGCACTGTGAGTTAACGTGCTGATGTGCTTCAGGGGAATAAGTTCTGCCGGTGTGTTTTTCTTCGCTCGGGTGGATCAGTGCTAAACTCCGTGCTCTGCTCGTGTCGGTGTTTGTTGGACGGGGACGAGCCGCCGGGACGAGCGGGTAAATAAAAATGTGTCTTTAAAAATAAATAAATAAACACAAACAAGCGCCGGGGATGTTGTGACGCGTCGGTGTCGCTCTGCGCTCGATTAGCTCGTCTGTGCAGAAGTGGACAGGAACACGGAGAGGGGAGAGAGAGAGAGAGAGAGAGAGAGAGAGAGAGAGAGAGAGAGATTTAAACACAACACAACAGCAGAGCGGATAAAAACACCAGAGCCGCCACTCAACAAACACGGACTGTGCGCGCGTTCAACTAGTTTTGGGGCAGACGGCGACCAGAAGGTGTGTGAGTGTGTGTGTACGTGCGTATGTATGTATGGGAGTGTGTGTGTGTGTGTGTGTGTGTTTCTCCTGTGGTTACGCTGAAGGCTTCGGCGGTGCTAGGGAGCCATTTTGCAACACTTTATTTTTACACCAAATGCTAACTAGCTAGCCAGCTAAGCTAGAGCGCCGTCGCTAACGCTAGCAAATACACCCCCTTTATAAGAACTAGACCGCCTGTTTTGGGCATCAGTTGCAACATTTTTACTGTTTTCGGTCGCAAAAACACACATTCGAGCCCGTTTGGATGGAGTTAGCCGTCTCCGCTGCATGCTCGATTTGAGCTAGGCTAGCTAAAGCTACACCGAACGGCCTACAGCCTTGAGGTAACCGTCTCAACGAGCTGCCGTTAAATACGCTGGAATACAATAAATTGGGCGCTTATAAAGTTGTGGTCGTATTTTCATGCTTTTTGGTCAGTTTTCGTCCCCGGCGGCGCGGTTGAGGGCTCACGCAGGGTTTGTTGTTTTTCCACTCAAGGTTAGCTCGCTAGGAGGACCATTCAAGTTAGACGCTAGCTGTTGCTAGCTACCACTCCGGCTAGTTTCCACTCGTAAGTCACTAGTTCGGCTCTTTCAAACTCTTTAACTTGTAAATTCACCTCGCTGTGTGTGTTTTCGAGCGGAAATATCGCGCTCTGGGCCTCGCTGCTCTTTCTCCGAGGCGCTGCTGTTTAAAAGACGCAGCCGTTGGAGGTTTTGGGCTGATTAGTCATGTTGAGATGTTTGAGCGCTCGGAGCAGGACTCTGCTAAAGTTCAAAAACAGTTTTTCATAACTGACTGCTGTTTTTATTCAAATCAACCCATCTGTTGAGCCCATCCCGCTGCTGTGTTTCTTCAGATTCTCTTCCTCCGGGCGTGTTTACTGGCGCTCTGTTTCTGCAGGAACGGGACGGAGAACGGGCTCGTGTGTTGTGATGGAGCACGTTGGTTCATCATTTTGGAAACGTTGTAACTCTGACCTGGTTTATATGCTGATGTTGGGTATTGCAGCTGGTGGTTATTCTATAACAAGTCTTGATTTTGATGTCATTGCCTCGCTTGATTATGAGATTTGGAATTGCACATTGATGTCTGTTTCTTTTTTCCACAGGTTTGGTCTGCAGAGTTGAGGTTAAGATATCTAAGGGAAGGGGCCGCCAGTGGATTTTCTTTTTTCTTTTTTTCCTTCGACGCATTTTATCTGACAAGACCTCTCCTTCTCCAATCAACATATACCCCTGGACCCCCTTTCATCTGTTAGGACCTTTGGATGTTTCACTGAGTTGCTGGTGAATCGCCAATGTGCTGGACGTGTTTTCTGCTGAAAGCTGTGGTCTCTGGTGTCAAGTTGCTCATCTGTTGAAGCCTGTTCTGAATTGATGAACTGGGAAATCTACAGAGTTGTTAAGGATCAAATCATACTTCCATTCAAGTACTCTGGTAGCCTCACGTGATACAGGTGTGCAAGTTTAAGTACCATGAGTGTCAAAAACTAAAGATGTCAAGTTTTTCTTTTGTGGCATCTTGTGATTTGGTCTCAAAAATGAGCCCTTGAAGAATAAAGCAATGCCCATGATTCCATAACGCCACGCACCTTCCGCTTTTGTGATGTGACGTATCAGCCCCCTTTCTTTTTCCTAGACGTTGCACACTCGCTGTTTTCATGAGGTGAACATATTTGACTCGTGACTGTCTGCAACACTGCGTTGTGTGGTATCGCTCCACTCTTTCTTCTTTTTTTGGTGTGCGCATCTTTAACTTACGATGAGTTTGTAAAAGGAGTTTCTGAGCTTCAGAGCAAGCACAACGTGCTGCTGCCTCAAACTTCCAGATATAGAGACTGGTCCAGAACTCTAAGGATTGTTTTTCCACATAATTTTGCTTCTAAGCAACTTTAGTTGGTCTGAATGCACTCTGTTGCCATCAGTAAATTTAGGCTGTCCTGGAGAGTCAGTCAGGCATTGCAGTTCAATCACAATTAGTTTTCCATGTTTCCTTGTTCTTCCACTGCAATTTACAAATCCTGTTGATCAAAATATCAGCTCCTCCTGTTTGACCACTACAACAAATTAACATTGCGGAGGATATCCAGCCATCAAAACAAGGTCGCGCTGCCAGCCTCTCACACATCGTACCAAACTGGAGACTGGAATTGGTCTGTGGCAAGTTTCTCTTGTCCTGTGCCTGCAGCTTTGTTGCAAAGCAAAAGCTGCGTGAGTGGATTTTTTTGGGCCAACTGCACAGACAGAGGCAAGGACAGGGCCACTGGACTACAGAGCTCACCACTCTGGGGTAAGAAGCTGCAACTCTTGACTACATTTTTGTAGTTTCTTAACCCTTGTTTTGGGGGGGGGGATGTATCACTTTAAACTTAATAGCTTGCTTATTAGATTAGTGACATGTTATGTAAAGTGTAAAAAGAATAAAGTTTGTTTCTTGGTGGAAAAATATGCAGCTGTTTTAAGTGTGACAGTGATTTGCAAGTAACACATTTGTACATTTAACCTTTCCCATGTCCAACAAAAAAAGTAAATAATCTGCTTTCTTATGTTATTACTCCTACTTTGTCTTTATGTCTAAACATTAAGTGTTCAGTCCACTGAGTAAGAGGAACACCATCTTGAATTATGTGAGTGTTTTATATTTCGTTAACTTGTAGAGGGCATACTTGATTTTTCATTTTATTTACAGTTCAGGCCATGAGGTTTGATGCCTCGACCAACTGACGGGAGACACTGGACCTAAATGGCGCAGCATGACTTTGTTCCTGCCTGGCTTAACTTCTCCACCCCTCAGCCTGCCAAGGTCAGATATAGTGCACTATTTCATACTTGTGTATAGCAACAAAGTTGCCTGAGAGTGATTTTTTTTTTTTTTTTTTTTGTGGACAACTTTATGCTTTAGCAAAAAGAATAGATTTTTAGTGCGGTTATTCTTTATTCTGGAAGTGCAGAAAGGTACATAAACATTGCAATGACAGTGAACAATGTATTTTTACCAGCAATACAGCTGATGGATGGGTATTTCCAGAAACATCATTATATTTTTGTACAAAACTATATATCAAAATGTAAAAAAAAAAAAAGATTCTTACACTTACAGACCCCAAGATTTTGCAAGATTTTTTTGTTTGGTCAACTTTATTTCATTTGTTAATATATATCAGTTCTTCATTTCAAGCCTGTAATGAATCTCAAAATTTGGGATGGAGGCAATTTATAGATAGTAATCTGGTAATTAAATTAATGATGTGGTTTCAATGAGAACATTTCTTTTTATTTGAGTCTGTAAAGGGCAAGGGTGCATCCTTAACTGGGGCTGAAGATGAATCTGTGATCTTCTAAGTTGCATTCAAATGACACTTTAAAATTTACTGTACAAAAAGGAAAACTTACTTTAACCATATCCAGATGCATCTTGGATGGACCATCAGAGGACACATGTTTTGGGGTCAGACAAATTAGTATTCCAGATTTATTTTTGGAAGATTCTTTGTGTGCCATACCAGAGACGAAAAGAACCATCCAGTCTGTTATCAGCGTCAAGTCCAATACCCAGGGTCATTCATATCATTGGGTTTCATCAGTTCCCTTGTCAAAGTTACATTTCTCTGATATCAGCATTAATGGATTAATGTGCATTGAGATTTTAGTGCAGCATATGCTGCCTTAAAGATGACCTTTTTATCCATAGATCTTTCAACAAGACAGTGCAAAACTATATTCTGCACACATTACAAAGGCATCACTTTATAAGTAGATATGGGTTGTGGACTGGCTGTATGTCATCAATATAGAATATGTGAAGAATTTTGCAATGGGGAAAATTTGAAAAAGATGACGCATAAAACATAAGAAATTAAATATTCTTTTTGATCTTCATCCTAGTCCCCTGCAGCCCCTCTTGAGAAGCATGGAGAGCACTTTCCTCGTGGAGATGGCCGCCCTGGAGTGAACCGCCGCAGGCACAACTCCTCTGATGGTTTCTTCAACAATGATTCGCTTAGAGCTCCCGGAGGTAAAGCAAGCTCACATACAGCCTCTCCTCCTTCAGCCAACCAGAAAAAAATTGCACTTCTTCACTTGCCAGTGGCCAACAAATGCTTTCTTCCCTTCTCCAGGTGATTGCTGGCTACAGCCATCTCTGTTGAGGCATGATTCAGTGGACTCTGGTGTAGCTAAGGGCAACCAGGGTGGCTTGGGCAGTGGACATGGGTGGAAGGAGACCCCCAGCTGGCATGGGGCCCCACGGGGCCAGGAGGGCCCTCACCATCACCATGGCCGCCATTCCAAACGCAGCGGAGGCGACAGGGACAGGCAGGGGGGCCATCGACAGCGCAATGGAAACTACCATTCCCGCAAGGGTGGTCCCTTCCAGGACCGCTACTCTGATGAAGAGCGCAACGATGACAAGCTTAAGTTTGTTGAAGAGGATTTTGTGAGTCTGGTTTTTCCTTTCTGTTGTTTCACATTGCACGTGTGAGTAGCTTGTGTATAACAAAAATTATGTAAAAGCTTGAAGGTTAGTGCCAACAGTGTCATATCATCGTCTTGGCATTTTAAAAGTAAGGCCTTTCAGGGTTATTTACTTCTTATCTCTATAAAATCCAGCCCTCCCTGAATCCTGAGACAACTGGAAAGTCAGCAAGTCAGACTCGCGCTGTGGGAACTCCAGCAGGCGTGTGGGGTAAGGAAAATGTTTATTTACTTCAGTGAATAAACACATTTCAAGTTTTATTTTGCAACACCTTTATGATGTGTGGCTGTGTTTGGAGTATTTCAAAGCCTGTTCTTCTTCACCTCACAGAAAACCCTCCCAGCGCTAAGCAGGCTATGTCTAAGATGCTGGTCATTAAGAAAGTGTCTAAAGAAGACCCCAGTGCTGCATTCTCTGCTGGCTTTGCCAGTGCTGGTCCTCTTCCTGCTAATGGCTCCAAAGTCCCCATTACTGGGCCCAGTGTCTATAAGAATTTGGTCCCCAAACCTGCTACTGCCCCAACTAAGGTACTACACCCTAAAACCTAAATTATGACAACAGTTTGGTTGCTGTGTAGTCAGGCAAAAAAAAGCTACTGTTGCCTTGTTCTGTATAAAACACATTTATGGAAAGTAGCAGATTTTAGTTTTTGCTGAGAGTGCGGAGTATGTTAATTTTACGGACCCTTTATGTTTTTGTAAATGTATATAATTTTGTTACTCCTGTTTTAGTTGCAGTTGGACGTCTCTAATCCTTATTGTATTGATGCTCCCCAGCTTGGTTAACTCTTTCTTTCTTGCTCTCGCACGCTCTCTCTCTCTCTCTCTCTCTCTCTCTCTCTCTCTCCCTCCCCAGACTGGCCCTTGGAAACCCAACGGAAGGGAAACTAAAGTGGGTTTGCATTTTTCTGGTCGGGATTCAGCCTTCACCAGCCCTGTGTCTGTGACCAAACCCCTGACACCTGTGAACGTCCCACCCCATGGCACACCTAAAGAGGTGACCCATTAGTTTGAAGAATGGTTTTGCGTTCTTATCATTGCAGTTTTGGTCACCTGTGTGTGATACTCATGCTCACATTCTCTCGCAGCCCCCTTCCAGTACTACCCCACCCATCGACATCACTCCTCCACGACTGAAGCTGATGCGCCGCAGTACAGACCGCAAGAGCGAGTTTCTGCGTGGGCTGAAGGATGAGAGAAATGGAGAGATGAGCGGCTGCCACAGCCCTGGAACGCCAGCTGAAGTGAGTTTGCACAAGACTGGCTTGTTTCAGTTGTTCTTTGTGAACTTTCATGGATATTATGCTTTTTAAGTACTTTGAAAGTAGTAATGGATTAACGGTTTTAAATTCAGGTTTCTTGTCTTGCTGCTGAATCCTGATTTACTGTGTGTGTCTTCATCTTTTAGGGAGAGGGCAGTACCCCTGAGCCGAAAGAGTATGAAGAAAGTCATGAGAATGGCATGTCTCACTCTTTGAGTGACTCAGACACTGAGCACCTATCCAGCTCACTGGAGGCTGAACACAGGTGAGGGGTTTAATGTTTTTATTTATTTTTTTTTAAATTATAACTAATTTTAAGCACTCTTGGAAAACCTATTACACATCCCCTATTATTGCATTATTTAGAGTTAGTTAATGCTTGTCTCCCAAAATATTCAACTTTAAGGTTGCAAAAAGGCCTTAGATGTCTTATATTGAACATCTTTTTTGTGTTTGATCTGAAATGGAGTTCCTGTGTCTAAGGCATTCTTCCCTCTGTAAAACTGGCCAATCACAGTCCAGTGTTTTCTGATTGGCCAGCTTGCCAGCACCTACATTGTGTACAAATGCATTTATATGTAAACCACATGCCATATGTCTGCACAGTTAAGTAAAAGTACCTCTGAGTTACTGGTGCAGGTTTACTAGAGGGTGGCATCCTACAGGTCAGCCAGCAAAAGTGTTATTTAATATTTTAATTTAATTACATACAAATTCACTTCAGTGTGCTCCCTTTTAAGCTCTACTACTCCAAATGTGAAAATGAGTTCATAAGTGAAAAGTGAAAGTGACAACCCTTGTCATTGCGAGGTCAATGCACAGCAGACAGTGAACCACAACGAAATTGGACCTCTGCTTTTAACCCATGCACACTCAAACGCCGTGCAGCAGTGGGCAGCTATTGAAACCGCCCGGAGAGCAGTGATGGGGATGGCACCTTGCTCAAGGGTACCTCAGGGCAACCTACTGGCCCGCTGGCTTTAAACACAGGCTTTTAACAAATATTGAAGGTTATCGGTTAAAAATATATTTTTACAGCCCTAAGATGACAAAATTAAGGCGGAACTGTTGTAATAAGGAGCCATGAAAAAAAACATTTCATGTCTGTAAAGCTCTGACCCGAAGAGAAAAGAAGTGAAATCTCCCCCCGTGTAATAATCAATATTGAGTGACTTAATTTTGAGAAAAACATGTTAAATTTAAATATATAAACAAATCAATAAAATTATGTAATATAATAGAGTATAGCCAGACATCTGACGTTCTAAAAATATCTCGCTGTAGGTTTTGGTGAGCTTAAGTATGTTTACCTTGCATTTAGCAATCATGGTAAATTCAAATAATGAATAATTCTTCTCTTGTGTAGGCTGCTTAAAGCGATGGGTTGGCAGGAGTACCCAGAGAATGATGACAACTTTCAGCCCCTCACAGAGGATGAGCTCAAAGAATTTCAGGCTAAGACTGAGCAGGTACAGTCCATAGACTTGGTGCTAAATCAGCCATTTATGCCTTTTAAACATGCCTTGTAGTTTCCAAAATATATCTTTTTGGAATTCTCTGGTTGTGTTTATGCTACAAGTTTAATATTAAGTTGCGCATTCTGTGCATTGTGTGTTTGTGTGGGCGTGTGCTTGTGATTTAGCTGAAGAAGAATGGGCTGGGGCGTAATGGTGTTCTCCCAAAGCTTCGAGGCGTGGCCCTGCTGGCCTGGAGGAGCACCCCGAACCCTGGCCTCGATGAAGGCTCCGAGTCTGAGACCAGCAGTAGCAGCCAGACTTCCGACGACGAAGATACCTAACGTGGCTTTAAAACTCCCTCCTCTTCCTCCATTGCTCATATTTGCTCTCTCACTTTTTTTTAATTTTATTTTTTTTTCTCTCACTGTCTCTCTCCCTTCCATCACATATTTTATTTCAGACAAATAAGTGAATATTTTCATGGACAAGGGACATCAATCATATCCCAGTGAGAGAGAGAACACTGAGTTGACGCCTCATAGGCAGTTTCTATTTTCTTTCTTTTTCAGTTTTTTCCATTTATCCCAAACCAGAAATGTCTATGGAAAGCCAGACATACACACACCCCACCAGTTTTTTTTTTTTTTTTTTTGTTTGGTTTTTTTTTTTTTTTCTGCTTGGGAAAAAAGACTAACTCATAATAACACCAATTATAACCGTGATTTAACGTGAAATATGACTTCATCTGAATGTTCTATAAAATGGCTTTGACACCTTTCTCCAATATTTTCCTTTTTGCGAAAACAATTCGTAGCATTAGTGTTAAGACAAAACAATCATTGTGAGCCACTGACAGCGGCATTGCTCCCAGTCCCTCATTGAAATGAACTTTGAGCCATTTCATCTGTGCTAAAGCAGTAAAGCAAAGCCCCCCCCCAAAAAAAGATCTTTCAGGTTCAGTTTGGCAACTTCTCCTTCTCTGGTCTTGGAGTCAACCAGTACAGATTCCACTATTCTTACTGTCCCTTTGAGTTAGATGTTCACATAATTCACTGCTGGTTTGTGAGCAAACTATCCAAGTGACCAGTTGGATTTGATATGCAGTTTATGTGAAGGAGCACCACTGCCTAGCTTTTGAAATAAAGGTCATATTCCGAGTGAAGGATCTAATGAGGTGTGAGACAATAGGAGTGATAAAGCAGCAGTAGGTGAGCACTTACCTTTGGGTATATTCTGGTAAAACACGTAGTCTTTCTCAGCATTGTTCAGTGCAGTGAAATATAACGACGCAATGACTGCAACCAGTTTTGATCTTTTCTATTTGGCAGAGTTTCCAGATTGTTCTGTTCTATAAGAAATTATACACACTGTACTGTGTGCCTCATAAAGCCTGTCGGGAGGTGGTTAATGTTCTCTAGAAGCCCATGGGCCTAGAATGTTGCCTCTTGGGGCTGTTTGGTAAAAAGTTGTTTGTGTGCTGTTGCAAAAACAAAAATGGCTATAGATGGCAATGACCTTTGGAGAGGAGTTGGAGGAAAATGCAGCCTTGTCAAACAGTGGATTTTTTTTCCAGTGTATTTGGCTGTCAAGCAGCAACTCCTTTAAATGGTTTCTAATTGGTGATTTGGAACAGAAGATTAAGTCTGAAGAGTAGATCTTTTCTCCGGACTCTGATTCAAAACATTCTTTTGAAAACAGTCAGTTTATGATACAACTAAACTCTGTTTCCCTGCAGCTATTGGAACAGTGGAAACCATCTGCTTAAGTTCTGTATTTCATGAGGGACTGCTGGTGGAAATTATGCATCTCCATTTTTTTTTTTTTTTGTTTTTGTTTTTTTTTTTTGTACCTTGTTTTCGCTGATAGGGTATAAAAAGGCTTTATTACAGATTTAAGTTTCTTTTTTTATTTTGGTACAGCTGTAAAAAATCCCATAGTTTTTTTTTTTTTCCCTTTTGTTTGCATTATGTTGTTCCTGCAACCTTGATATTCAGGGTGGATTGTAAAAAATATAAGAATAAAAATTGTGAGTTTTGGAAGATTAAGATTATTTTGTTAACATTATTTACAGATTTGCAGATAATAAGGTGTCATGTATGGGTTTATCTGTATTGAGACAAAGCAATCAGAAACGACTGCATCTTGGAGGGGAAAATAAGAAAAAAAATTGTAATAAATATTTTACACCAGTTTGCCAAAAATGTCTACATATTGCGTTTTCTGACGAAAGCATTGATTGGAGGGGGGAAAGAAAGTGTAAAAATGGGCCCAAAAAAATCTGTTTTTAATGCTGAATAGCAGAATATACACCAGCCACTCATAACATCAAGCCAACTGCACAATCTTCTCAAAACTGATCCA
This sequence comes from Hepsetus odoe, assembly GCA_017165825.1. Taxonomy (NCBI): domain Eukaryota; kingdom Metazoa; phylum Chordata; class Actinopteri; order Characiformes; family Hepsetidae; genus Hepsetus; species Hepsetus odoe. Next base: position 19,178,549 of record CM029366.1, on the reverse strand, counting down.
ACTGGGAACGATCACCTCGAGACCTTTGTGGTATCGGGTACCAAATCATCGGCAGCAGATGCTCAGAGTCCTGTAATTTGTGGCATGAGGCTTCAATAGATGAGCCTAGTATATCAAGCACTTCCTGTGTTTTCCTCAGTCTTTTCCCGATCAGTTTTTGCAGTGTTACTTCAGCCTTCTGAAAGAGGCCACTGCCATGAGGGAATACTGTTGCTATGAATGGGGTGTAGTTGGTCTGGACCAATCTTCAGGTAGGTGGTGCATGTGCTACATCAATGCTAGGAGATCATGTTTCCTAGCAGAATATTCTCCAGCTTGGCTCGTCTCATTTGTCTGTGCTGGTGTCTCTTCATCTGGCAATCCACACGATGTGAAGGAATGCATGATTCATTTACCAATTTCCACACCTCATTGGGTAAGTTCTGATGTTCGCATTCTCATTGTAGGTGCTCTCAGCAGTGGTCCAGCATGGGAACTCTGACTGGTCTGCAATTACTAGGCGTGAACCCACTGTTTTGGAGATGTTCTGAGCCAGTCTTCTTCTGTCACTCAGATCTTTATAACAGCCCATTTCTCCTGCTTCCAACTAGTCAAGAACTGGCTGTTTACTGGCTTAAAATATCCCACCCATGAGCCACTGTTTCAAGATAATCCATGTTATTCACACCACCTGACCGCGGTTTAACCGTGGCTGATGGGTCTGCATTTGAATATTGTCTTGACTCCACCTCTTCTTTATCTGTGTCCTTTGTCAAGGTGATTGACATGGTGACTGTATCCAACAAACAAAACCACAGGAGTCAACACTAGGGATTTTAATGAGCTGTGTTGAGGGGTGATTGGAACGACAGATCAGAAAGAATCAACATCATTTGTCAGCAGATGTTTATTGCGTTAATTAGCTTTTAAAGTTGGGTTTGTGATGGATTTGGCAGAATTAGTTTGTCGGCACTGTAACATGGTTTTCCGTTCATTTGGCCTCTTGGAAAAGCACAAGACCCGATTCTGTACTGGAAGTGACGTAGGAGACCCAGTCCTGCTAAGAAGACAGGTGGAGGTCAGTCAGACAGAGAAAGCAACTTTGAGAGGAGTTTTCCCCAAAAGGACACAAACTCCTGATCTCGTTTCTGTAAGTTAAATCATATGAAATGATAGTAAACTGGAACCTTTTTCAGAATATTTAAGGCATTAACATAAAACGCTTCTTTCACAGTGGTTAGATTACATTAGATACAGCAGCAGTGGGTACTGGAACCAGGTATCTGTAATGGAACAAGAGCTTAATGCCCCCATTTGAAGGCAATTAGTACAAGAGATTGCTGCAAAAACATTCCCTGATGCCTAGGATACCGTTTTTGATTACAACAATGGGTTTCGTTTGTTTTCTCTCTTCATGAAACTGAACATAATGAATAATTTCAAAGAGACTTGAACCTTTTTTGAATGCACTGTAATTTGTAAAACATATGGGGAGCAGAGTTATGCCAGAAAGCAGTTTCAGGATTTCCCCATTTAGTAATAAAGATCAGTGTTTATAGGACGTCAGTACAGTTAAAGCTGTTGTTTGCAGTTCCTTTTTTTAACATACTCTTGTTCACTCTTTGGGTCCTCTGACTTCCTGTTTTACATAGAGATAGTGTGTTGGGTTGTGTGTTGAGATAAGATAAGCTAATATTAGGAATGTTATCAAATATGAACAAGAACTTGAGCATGTCTGCTTTTATCACTGTCCAGCTGAGAGAGCAGAGGAACAAGCTGTTAAGGCAGAAGGACAGGCGAGAGACTGACCCTCAGGACAAACGCGCTGAGAGCCTGGTGATCAACAAGCTCACTGATGAGGTGTGAGTTTGTGCTGAGTGGTTTCAACATGAACAACAATCTGATTCCTTTAAAGCCAGCTGGAATCTCTTCCACTATTGAATTATGCATGGTACATCCACCAGTCAGCCACAACATTAAAACCACTAGCAGGAAAAGTGAAGAGCTCTTGGGCTTGTTCCAATGGCATCAGATGGATGGGTGTGTATATTTTGCTTCCTTGGTAGAAGAGACAGCACCAGGATGCATTATGGGGAACAGGCTAGCAGGTGAAGGCAGTGTGATGCTCTGGGTAATGTTCTGCTGGGAGTCCTGACATTCACGTGAAATTATTTTTATGTGTAAAACCTGACTCAACATTGTTGCAGACCAAGCAAACTCCATGGCAACAGGGTACCCTGGTGGCAGCGGCCTCTTTTAGCAGAATTGTGCAGACTGTAGAAATAGTTCAGGAAGGTATAGTTCAAGTGTTGACTGGACCTCTAAATTCCCCAGATCCAGGACCTGCTGCAGATGCCTTGGACCCAGATACCATAGCACACCTTCAAGGGGCCTTGTAGAGTCCATGCCTCATTGGGGCAGTGGTGGCCTAGTGGGTAGGACTAGGCCTCTGGATCAAAAGATCACGGGCTCAAATCCCTTAGGTTGCCCTGAGGTATCCTTGAGCAAGGTACCTTCCCAGCACTGCTCCCTGGGTGCTTTCAATAGCTGCCCCCAGCTAAATGGGTTAAAGGTTGCATTTTGTTGCTGTGTGTTGTGCTGTTTTACAGTGACAAGTTGTCACTTTCAGTGGGTCAGAACCTTTCTAACATTTCAACCATGTGGTTTTAATGTCATGGCTGATCAGTGAAAGTGAGAATACCAATAGGGAGACATATGAAGCATATTCATCTGGGCATGTAGTAGATTTTATAAATCTTATATTTCAGCTTCACAGGCTCAGGATTTCATTTGAAGAAAGGATACCCAGAAGTCATATAGAGGTCATTCCTAATTTTTAAAGTTCACAAATATTTAGCAAAAAAAAAAAGACATGTATCCCCTTTTTAAGCGCCTCGAATCTGCACTAATGACAGCATTTTGGGTGTTTGTGTTATTTCGATCAGAGGGTTAATGATGCGAGGCTTCGGGAGTTGTATGAGCATCATGGACAGAAACTGGCTGAGATCAGAGCACATAATACACAGCTGGAGCAGCAGAGAAAGGGTGAGCCTCAGTTCACACTTACCAAAGCACAACATGAAACAAGCTAGTGCGTTAAGGATGGTGTAGTTAATAATCTGTTTTATTCACTGTTTATCATAGAAAGTTACAATCGCTTTCTAAAATGTTCTGTGGCGTATTTCCAAGCAAAGTGTTGCAGCAAAAGATTTCAGTGCAGTAATATCTGAGCATGGTGGATCACTTTTGAATATGTATCCTCAAACTCACACCTTTGCTGCAGTAGCAGGCTCTACTCTTACAAAAAGGCTTTAAACTAGATTGCTTGGGGGGATTGGATTGCATTTGCTCACAAGAGCACCAGGTCAGGTACTGCTGCTTAGTTCTGGATCAAAACCTTCACTCTAATGTATTGGATGAAACTGGATGACATCGTTTCACTGCTTAAGAAACCAGCCTTTGGGGGCTTGTTACCTTTCTAGCCAAAGGCTGGCAATAGAACTGGTTACTCTGGTGCTGCTTCAAATGGTAATGTCTTTCCTACAAAAATGATACAGGCTGTGTGTGTATTCAGCACTTTAAAGTAGCTGAATTAAGTAATCGAAAGGTTTGACTTTTGGAGTGTATCTACAACTCTGTGTGTATGTGTGCTCAGAAATTGAGCGGCAGTTGGCGGAGTTGTCTGGGCAGGATAACTCAACTCATTCGGAGGACTTACTGCAGGAACTGAAAGAACAAGAGGAGATGAATGAGGATATTCTGAGCCAACTCAGCTCTCAGATAAATGGTCAACAGGGGTGAGAAAAAGAAAGAAAAACAAACGATAAGCTCAGCTGTAGTAGCTTTGCCTTCCTGGTGAAGACGATGAGTTGCTGTTCTTCACTTTTTTGCTACTGTGCTACTTTTAGGAAGAAAGAAGCTGATGATTCTTCTGATCTTCCAGAGGACAAGAAGATGCATGTCACCTTTGACCTGATCTCAATAGATGGACCACTCTCCAGCCAGATCAGGTTTGGCTGATCTTACTATGATATATCCTGCAGGAAATCGATGACATTCACACCAATTAATTCAACTCAATAATTAAATCAACCCAGCTCATGTCATAAATTGTTCCCAAAAACTTCCTTAAAGTGGAAAAAACTTGTGGATATGGTTTGGGACGTGTGTGTTTTCACAAACTTCTCACAAGCAAGTGTCCTTCAAGCTCTATTGAGACATAAATACGGAATCTGGTCCAAAAGGAATTCTCTTCTGGGTGTGTGTTAAATGACTGCTTGCAGCAGTAAGGGTTTGATCTTTTTTATAGCTATCAACTATAAAATACATCAGCTGTGTGCCAAAGTCTGGCAATTAAATCTGTGCCTCTTTTATAAATGGAGTTTTGGATAAGAGAGGATTTCAGAACGATTTGGGTGAATAATGACTTCTAGTGTTTGTTAGCAATGTTAGCCCTGTTTCCCCCGTGGTACCTTGGCCTTCTCATCATGGGGACTAGCCCTTAACCATTAGGCTGCTGCTGCCCCCTAGTTCCTTCATTTTAGAGGCATTTCATTGTGAATATGAACATGAGCATTTTAATTGTTACAGAACACTGCATCTGGCATATATTCAGTCTGGTGGCTCTGATCCGGAGGTTCTGGCCCACATGCATGACCTTCAGGCTGAGGCTTACACGCTGGAACAGGCCACAGCTAGACCTGAACAGAAAGTGGGGAAAAGAAGTGAGTGATGCAGTGTATGGTGCTTTGCAATACTTTGTTCAATCATGAGGAAGTCTGCCATTCCTCATCGCTCTTTTCAGGAACAAAGCCCTCTCGTCAAGCTTTGGACTCATACATTGGGGCTGTGGAGAATGAGAACCAGAGGCTGGAAGAAGAGATCCTCATACTGCAGCTGTTCAGGGAGAAGCAAAGAGAGCAAAAGGGTAACTGCTCAGTACGAAGCTTTTTGGGTTGTGCAGTGAATCTATTGATTGTACACTATTATTAACCTACAGAGCAATGTACATGTTAGATTTATAGGTTGGCTGGATGGATGGATGGATGGATGGATGAATAGGTGGTTGGCCAAGGAGAAATATGTGCACAGCAGCCCACATAACATATAGAGTGCACAGAAATAAACATACATATACATGAAAAACAGTTTTGTATTGGCTTGCTCTGTCAATAAGACAATGGGTTATTACAATGGGTTTTTTATTGTAGCTGGTTTAGCACTCCATCTGATTCAGAGGCGACAGATTGATCAGGTGGCCAGCCTGCAGGCAGAGGTATCCAGTCTAAGGAAGGAGGTGGGGAGAAGAAGAGAAAGGAGGGTTCCTTTACCTCCCCCACAAGCCATCCCTGGAGCATCTCTAGCCCAGAAATATCCTGATACTCTGGTATGTTTCATCAGCACATTTCAAGTTTCATACGACTTTTATTTTTTTAAATTATTTTATTCCCAATTTTGTCAATAATTTCCTTCTGTGTTAAAAAATCCTACTGTCAAAGAAATTGTAAAAGAATAATTCTATTAGTGCACAAGAACTTACCTTTCTTGGCTTTAATTTTAATATAATATGTACAGGTGGTGTTTCCATGGATACAGGGGAGGTTTCTTATAAGTATTGTTTAAAATTCTCCCAGGTCAAAATAGCAAGCTTTGTAATATTTAACCTCTACCATCACAAATACAAGACTTTTTAAAAAATGGTGAATATTTTGTATAATGAAACACAATAAATAAAATTCCAAAATGGTAGACATAACAGGACAAAATGAACTGAATATGATTTTATTGTTAAAACTGATGTTTCTTGTAGACTTCAGAGAATGACATTGTCCCCAAACATTGTAGATAGTTCAAAAAAGAGCCGTGCTGTGAAAAAAGTTCAGATTTTAATGAAGTTAAAGTGAGTATTTGAAACACAGCACAACACACAGTGAGACACAACAAAATACAGCTTCTGCATTTAACCAATACACACCACGCAGCAGGGGCGAGCTAATTAAAGCACCCGGGGAGCAGTGACAGGGATAGTACCTTGCTCAAGGGTACCTACTGAAACCTACTGATCTGGGATTCAAACCCATGACCTTTTGATCCTGGGGCCTAGTCCCTAACCAGTAGGCCACGTTGCTAATGCTAATGCTTTTAAAGTGAAAGTGACTTTTCTTGTCATTGCTAAACACAGCACACCTAAGCCACAAAATTAGACCTCTGCATTTTATACATACACACACGTGCAGCAGGGGGCAGCTATTGAAATTGCCCAGAGAGCAGTAACAGTGACGGTATCTTGCTCAAGGGTACCTCGGGGTAACCTACTGGTTTGGGATTCGAACCCATGATCTGCCAGTCCAGGGGCCTTGTCCTAACCACAAGGCCACCACTGGCCCATCAATCCCAAACACTTAAATATATGGAAATGTAGCATTGTAACATTTACTACTTGAGAACATGTCAGCTGATAAACACTTCAATGAAAGCACTTTTTAAGTGTACTTTTGGTTTTCTTTTTTTTAAATCAATCTTGCAGGATTACATTTTGAAGGACTTAGGCAATGCAATCACAGAAAGAGATATCAACATTCTTGATCCTGCTCCTTATGACCCTGAGTGAGTGAAAAACCCTCATCTTCTTCTGCTTCCTCTCATTGGTCTCTTAGTTAAGGTTTCATACTCAGTCACAAAGTATTACGTGTGTGTTTGCAGGGCTGGATTTGTGATCTTCTATGACATGGTGCTGGGTATAAATGCCACTTTAAGAACAATTCGTCTGGTAGCTGGCCTATACTCTGGAGAACAGATGATGGGTCGGCCTGTCTCCTTGCCTCTTATCAGGAACCCTGGAAACTACACCTTACTGGCTTTAATACAGCCTGTGCAAAGGTAACTCAGAATAGGCAGCATTGCAGGTATTTGTCTACAACTGTTCAATTCAAATTTCCATCTACAATTTACTCAAATACAGTTAAAGAGTGTTTGTTTTAACAAGACTGCACAAAAGCCATGAATCTGTGCCATCTGTGAAGAACATGTGCGTCTGGCTGCCACATCTCTTTGCAGGATGCAGCCGTCTCCATCTGTCTCTTTGGTGCTGGAAGTGCAGGCTTCTGGGGGTTTGGAATCGTCTGGACAGGAGATACATGGCTTCTCTCCCCGTGGATGGGCAAAGTTGCAGCTTTTTGACCAATACAACCAGGTCCAGAGTGGATTTTGGAGAGTTCCTTTTTGCTCTCTACCTGTGAGACCTTCTCTCAGTCTAGAGCAGATCAGTTCTGTTCCTCAGGTAAAATAAAACATTTTTAAATAACTCATAAAACCCTTGAAAACAAAAGCATTTGCTCTAAAGGGTTTGTTTTAAAAACGCTGGAAAAACATTGCTGCATATATTTGATTATATTCAGCCAGGCGAGTGTTAATGAGGTCAGGAACTGGTGTTGGATGATTAGCTTTGGACCACAAATCCCAGTCCAGTGTATCTTAAATGTGCTGGAGAAAGCTGTTCCAGTGCTCCTGCAGGGAGGACACATAGTCATTGGTGACCTTTAGGCTTAAGCTGCTCTGGAGCTCCTTATAAAACTGCCAAAGGTAATATATGCTGTAAGTGCAAAGATGAAAACCTGTTTCAACAATGGGAAATTATAAAGTAGTTGAATTTACTGTTAAGAGTAAAAAAGTGTGTCATAAACATGCATTTACACCAAAATGTAATCTAACCTCACAATAACTGTTTTTCTCCACGCTCAGATGGGTAACATGGAGATTTATCTTCGCGTGGTGAATGCTCGGGATGGAAGTGTGCAGTCTCTCACCAAGATTGACCCTAACCAAACCAGCCATTACAAATTCCCATCAATGGTATGCAAATCAGTCACATTTCTGTCATGCATTGCTTCTTGACCTCCTGCCTTCTTTTGGAGGGCTCTACATCAAAATGCAGAATTGGTGAATTTCCTCTGTCGGTGTATTCTTAGTGATTTTCAAATGCGACAGTAAAGCATTCATGTTTTTTAATCATTTTAGGTATTTTCGCATTCAGCAACAGTGTTGGAAGACCAAGTATCACATCCGAAAACATTACCGCCTTCATCAGATCCTTTACTTTCTCCACACCCACAAACAGATCACGTCTAGGGGGCAATTTAGCATCTCCGATCCACCTGATGTGCAAGTCTTTGGATGCTGGGAGGGACACAGACACAGGGAGAACATGCAAGCTCCTCACAGAAAGGACCAGGACTGTCCCACCTGGGAATTGAACCCAGAACCTTCTCACTGTGAGGCACTACACCCCCATGTTACTAATAGCAATCAGTTTCTAATAACATAGATACTAAAAGCCATTTCAGACAGTGGAGTAGGTCTAATAGCATCAGGGCTTGTTTAATAACTTTATACAAAATGTAATAAAACCTGTATGAAAAAGTTACTTTCCTTGCTATGTGCCCTTTTGCAGTGACAATTGCAGAAAAATGCTTCATCAGTCTTTTGCTTTGAAATTCTTCTGAAAGCACAAGAGCTAAAACAGATGCATGAACCAAGTTCCAATGGTGTTCAAGTCCAAACTTTAACATGGCTTCTTTTAAGACCGGCGGAGGGCAGATAACCACCACCCCAAAGAGATTCATCAGGGTTTGCTGAAATACCAGAGTCTTTGTGTTCTGCAGCTTTAATACAACTGTCTAACCTCTTCTGGACTAATCACAGCAGAACTGCTTTTCAAGGCCTTTTGGTCATTTCACATTATTTGAGCTCTGCAAGAAAGGTCTTGAATCAGTCTGACAGGAATCAAGCCTGTGCTTATCTGGTCAAATGGTCCCAATTTTACTTTTCCAGCTAAATGAGCCATATTGCATACAACCAGTTTTGGTGTGTATACATTTATCTAATATTAAAGTTAGGACAATTGTGCTACAAATGGAACATTTGCAAAAATAAATATTTTCTCCCCCAAACATACTAGGCAAGGCTTTATCTAAAAAGGTCTGATTTATTGTAAGACCTTGGGCTAAACTAAATGCCTGTATACACATTGCTTAAACAGCTTTAGTATATATTAAAACTTTGTAGAAGTGAAATCCTAGAAGGTCCAGATTGAAACTGATGAATTGCACCATGACGCTGGTGTAACAATACCTACCCCAGTTAAGCTTTTTCAATTCTGCAGTATCCGAATGGCATTCTATAGTAAATTGTGGCATTTTGTGTCCTTTCTAGGAGTAAGCAGCTTTTTTAAAATCAAATTCTCATTAAGACAGCAGAGACAGCCCTCAACTACATATAAACTTGTTAAATAATTACTGCAAAGTTACATTGACTTATGCAAATACCCTTTATTGAAACTTTACTACATTACAAAAAGTTAGACAGACACAGAAAAGGTAAATGTCTTATTTACAAAACAATGCTGTTCATGGAGACTTGAGGCAGGCATGCTGTGCTGGTTGGAAGATCAGTGTTCAGCCAGGAATGTCCATCACGCTGAGGTTTCCACCGAGGATGAGGAATTCACAGGCTACAAGAGGAGATGCACCATTAGGAAACTGGACTCAAATCAAGTAGGAGGAACTGACTACAGCAAAGGAGAAGAGATGGTACCACTTTTGATCACGCACTCATCTATTGCCTATTAAAGGCCAATAGATCATTAGATAAACCAACCCACTATCCAACAAGTGAACACCAGGCAAGTCAGAGCCTCAAAGAATGGGGTCCATACTGGGTTTTTAGGAAAAAGGCATTATGCAATAAAACCGTAATAGCCTAGTCTGTCCTCAACCAGGCTCCTCAACCACTGACCCTACAAGGAGAGACATTAAGCCTAGCAACTCGCCTCCTGCTCCATTTTCTCCTGGACTCCATTGCTGTTGCTGGCAGTGTCGCTGCTGCCATTAACTGCGGTCTCCTGTTTGACCTTTTTAGCATCACTGTCCTTTTTTGGGCTCTCGTCCTCTGGCTTCCTCTGTTCAGGAATACAAAGCAGGATAGAACAAACTTTATTTCTTTCCCCCTTACTTCAGCTCCTCATCTAACCTACAGCACAGGCGCAAGCAACCACAGCTACTCATTCATACTGTACTCAAGACCATCTCCTCCCGACCTCCACGCGTCACATCTGGTTACAAAACGCATCATGCATGCCTAACATCTTATTCAAATAAGGGGCATCGGGCCAGCCATTATGGAGAAGGTGGTCAGATTCATGTTCTGAGAAACTTGGGGCCATTCTCAAGGGAGAATGGTGATGCAAACTCTCCTGAAACCATGGTTTCTTGGACACTGACCTTCTTACGGACTAGATGGGAGATATCTGACGCAACTTTTGAAGACGATGCACCATCAGCCAACTTGGTGATCTAAAATGAGCAGGAGAGTTGTGTTTTGAGTAAGCTGAAGCAACTGTTTGTTAATGAACCTTTACTGCAACAAGTCAAGATGTCCAAACCTGGGTTGCAGAAGATGGACCACCGTTTTCAGAAGGGAATGTTGATGTAGATGCCCCTCCCTGAAAGAGGAAAGCAGCATTAAACTCAACTTCTCTAGACACCCAATCTTTTAAACTTTAACTCACCAGAGTCTGATGAATAGCTTCTGATGCAACAGCTGCTGTCCTCTGGCTTTCCTTTGCATCTTCCACCTTCTCAGCAATCTCTGGCAACAACTGCTTAAGTTCTTCTAGTTCTGTTTTCTCCTCCTTTGCACCATCATCCCCTTCTGCTTTGTCTATCATTTCCTGAAGCATGGCTAATGAGAGGGATTTGACATTTAAAGACTGTTGACTGAAAAAGCAAAGATATACAACCACTCAGATAGTAATAAATGATGAACATACCCAGACGGCTCTCGATGACTTTGATGGAGTTAGTGAAGTGCTCAATGGCTTGGCTGTACTGAGCTGTGTAGCTAAAGGTTGTGCCCAGCTGGTAATGAGTCTCTGCCAGCAGACGACTATGTTGGGGAAGATGCTTCAATTGTATAGCTAAGCACTCCCGGAAGTCCTCCAAGGCTTGGGTGTAATTCCCTATCGAAAGACAAGTTCAGCCAGGATTGAAAAGGTTTGAGAATTTTAAGCCATCGGACAACTTCGCAACAGCTCTGGTCATTTTTGATTAAAAAAATAAATGGCCTATTGATAAAATCAAAAGATGCTTAAATGCTTGACAAATCTGGGTGGTTTCATTTAGTTTGAGGCCCATGGGTGTTCGAATAGCATCCTGCAGCTGATGATCCATCAACACATGCCATTAGATCATTGACAAGTTTGAAACGGATTAAAAAGATGTAGAAGACCAACTAAAAGCACAGTGGAAAACATTACTGATAAGTGCATATTTAGACACACTCTTGACTATGAAGCTGGAGCACAAAGCTAAAAAAGGAACTGAATTAAGCCTCTAGGAAGGGAAGGAAGCCCAAAACAATTTTTGCCAGGGCAATTTAAAAACCTTGATATGAACATACCAGATTCAGCACCAACTTCTCCAAGCTTCAAGAAGATCTGTGCTGCCATTAACTGGTCCTCTTTGCTCTCCTTCCTGTAGGAAGTTTATAGTTCACTTTTCATAAACAAGAGCATTGAAATGAAACAATTGGTAGACTACCTTCCTCATACCTTTTGTAAATGACTTTAGCTACTTCCAGCATCTCCCATGCCAACTGGAGATTTCCAACCTCCTCTTCACTCTCCTGATAAAGCAGAAGGTGCAAATGTTATAAAATTATTGAAACCAAATGTAAAGTAGAAAGTTTATCAAAATATGAACCTTCTCTTCATCTTTATCCTCATCCTCATCATCCTCATCTTCCTCTTTACCTTCCCCAGCATCTTCATCCTCTTCATCATCTAAAGATGTTACTTTTTCAAATTAGTCAGCCAACAGCATCATATGTCAAGATCTAAAATAATAAATACACAAAAATAAAATGCCCACAGAGCCCATTATTCACCAAGTGGTGGAGAGGGGAGAAACCAACCAAAAAAAAACCGAACAAAACCACTGGTGTCCTTATCCTTAGTACTGCCCTCTACATCCCAAATTTCTACCTCTGCCCTCTTCCTCCATTGCCTCAGATGGATCATCTTTTTGTTCTGTGCTCTTCACATCTTGTGTTGCATCCTTCTGAGCCACAGTCACAATAGCATCTTCTGGTTTTGAGGTCACGGTACCTTGCTCTACATCATTAGTTTTCTCCCCATCAGCAGCATCCTTCTCTTTACTCTTGACCAGGTTTTCTGTGGTCTCACCATTCTCAGAGGGAGTATTCTCATTTTTGACAGAAGAATCTACATCTTGCATTTGTGCTTGCACATTCCCAGGGTCTTTCACCTCCTCCCCCTCTTTCTTCAGGTCTTTTCCCTCCACATCAGAATGCCTCTTGTCCTCTGACATAGCATCATAAACCTGTTCACGGAGCTCATCTCTGGTTTTCTCTATTGTGTTGGAAACATCAAAAATGAATCACCAAATTCTCCATGGAGCCATTTTTTAATGGACAAAAGTTGTTCAATATGCACAGCCTTATTTTAGACATGTGTAGTGCTCAAGCAGCACTCAACTAAAGCAGAGTTTCTCAGAGCACTGATGTTTATCTAGAAGTCTATTATATTAGAAAGCATTAGTGTTTGAACACACTGGAACACCAACCATCCAAGTTATCTGCACTCTCAATCTTCGAGTCATTCTGTTTCTCTCCCTCCTCTGAAGATTCCTCTGGGACTCCCTCCAAAGCGTTACCCAAGACTGTGTTCTCCATCCTGCAAGAACAAAGCCAAATCATTGCTGTAAGAAAAGTTGCATTGCACTCTGATACATTAGTTCTGCACAATTTTTATTAAAAAAACCCCAAACCATGTTACCTGGCAAGCTCCAACAAGGACTTCCCACATAAGAAAAATGCCTCGCCACATTCATCAGCAGTATCCCCATATTTCTCAGCTCTGAGGCAGCAGAATGAACAGAACAGACAGCACAGTTTGCTGTTATTCTTCCATCAGTCACAGACCAGTCACTACATAAACATCACCTACACTCAATGTTAATGAAATTAAACAGATGCAGACATGGTCAAATGCACACATCATACTCACAGCATGGCACAGGCCTCCTGAAACACACTGACTGCAGACATGACGTCACCCATAACCAGGTGTCTGTTTCCTGTGCCAATAAGCTTCTTTGCCTCTTCAGCAACATCTACGGAGCTACAGGATCACGATGAGTTACTGCACAGGCAGAAGTACAGAGACTGATGGGGCTACAGTGGATGCAGTCTTACCTGTCTGGAGCACTGGATGAGCACGGCTTTTCTTCCATACTGCAAAAACAAAAGGAAGTTATTAGATCTGTGAGTGTGTAAGCATTTTTCAAACACCAGCATACCTGCTAAACAAACTCCCAACGTGTAGCGCGAGCGCTCGATAGACTCAAAGAGCAGAGAAAAGCAAATCTACACTGCAAGTCGTTTCTTTATTTAAACTTGCAGAGATCCTTCAGAGCCACATCAGTCGGCCGATTAGACGGTTTCAGGCCCAACCACGGCCTGTACAGTAACTTACTCAGCTTACCGCCCTCGGGCACAGAGAAGTGAGGCTTGTGCTTGAAAAACTTTACACTTCCAGGTGTGTAAGACTATTAGGGCCGCAGTGAACTTTGGCTTTCTCTGCCTCAGTCTCACCCCCGAGAGATACTGGAGCTCCTGCAGAGAGCCGTCCTCACCAGGAGACAGGTTTTCAGAGGACACCCCACACACACACACACACACACACACACACACACACACACACACACACACACACACACTCCGGAAAACACTGAACTTTCACGCAGCTCAGTTAAGAGAAGTTAAAGATTTGAGCTTCACTGGCCAATAGAGAAACTCCTGATTGTGACTCTCAGCGATTTATTATTCAGAAACACAGACTGGGCGAAGAGTGAGCACAAACAAAACTGAGGAGAGCGCTTTCCCAGCTAGCACTAGCGCTCTCCCGCCAAACGGGAACACGCGCACGCGCACGCGCGCACAGCTGTGTGTGCGCAGGAGTCTGTGCGGTTTTGTAACACTTCGTGCTTCTCGTCGACTCGCGCTGTCTTTTGAGGAGTCTTTGTGTGTGTGTGTGTGTGTGCGCGCGCGCGCGTGTAGAAAGACGCTTCGCTCTCGGTGTGAAGAGCGAACAGAGAGAAGTTCATTCGCTCTAACCGCCTCTTACCTCTCGGTGGTTGAAGCAGCGGCTGTTTCTTCTGGCATTTTGAAGGAGGCTGGAAACCCTACAGTAGAAAGCGTGTTGAAGTGGCGCGGGCTTTTCTTCAGCAGAGCAGAAGATGGCAGATCTGCGAGCTTCAGTCGTGCTCTGTTGGCGCCTTTAAATACAGACCAGCAGAGTCACTTCCGGCGAACTTTAACCTCCTGATTAAAGCGCGGGAGGAAGATCTTAAAGAGACAGAGCCCCCTTTACTGTTCCCAGCACTAACACCTCGTATCTACACTCAACTCACACCTGCACTCACATCTACACTCACACCCACACTCAACACACATCTACACTAACACCCACACTCAACTCACATCTACACTCACACCCACACTCAACTCACATCTACACTAACACCCGCACTCAACTCACATCTACACTCACACCCACACTCAACACACATCTACACTCACACCCACACTCAACACACATCTACACTAACACCCGCACTCAACTCACATCTACACTCACACCCACACTCAACTCACATCTACACTCACACCCACACTCAACACACATCTACACTAACACCCGCACTCAACTCACATCTACACTCACACCCACACTCAACTCACATCTACACTCACACCCACACTCAACACACATCTACACTAACACCCACACTCAACTCACATCTACACTCACACCCACACTCAACTCACATCTACACTAACACCCGCACTCAACTCACATCTACACTCACACCCACACTCAACACACATCTACACTCACACCCACACTCAACACACATCTACACTAACACCCGCACTCAACTCACATCTACACTCACACCCACACTCAACTCACATCTACACTCACACCCACACTCAACACACATCTACACTAACACCCACACTCAACTCACATCTACACTCACACCCACACTCAACTCACATCTACACTCACACCCACACTCAACTCACATCTACACTCACACCCACACTCAACACACATCTACACTAACACCCACACTCAACTCACATCTACACTCACACCCACACTCAACTCACATCTACACTCACACCCACACTCAACTCACATCTACACTCACACCCACACTCAACACACATCTACACTAACACCCACACTCAACTCACATCTACACTCACACCCACACTCAACACACATCTACACTAACACCCACACTCAACTCACATCTACACTCACACCCACACTCAACTCACATCTACACTCACACCCACACTCAACTCACATCTACACTCACACCCACACTCAACTCACATCTACACTCACACCCACACTCAACTCACATCTACACTCACACCCACACTCAACTCACATCTACACTCACACCCACACTCAACTCACATCTACACTCACACCCACACTCAACTCACATCTACACTCACACCCACACTCAACTCACATCTACACTCACACCCACACTCAACTCACATCTACACTCACACCCACACTCAACTCACATCTACACTCACACCCACACTCAACTCACATCTACACTCACACCCACACTCAACTCACATCTACACTCACACCCACACTCAACTCACATCTACACTCACACCCACACTCAACTCACATCTACACTCACACCCACACTCAACTCACATCTACACTCACACCCACACTCAACTCACATCTACACTCACACCCACACTCAACTCACATCTACACTCACACCCACACTCAACTCACATCTACACTCACACCCACACTCAACTCACATCTACACTCACACCCACACTCAACTCACATCTACACTCACACCCACACTCAACTCACATCTACACTCACACCCACACTCAACTCACATCTACACTCACACCCACACTCAACACACATCTACACTCACACCCACACTCAACTCACATCTACACTCACACCCACACTCAACACACATCTACACTCACACCCACACTCAACTCACATCTACACTCACACCCACACTCAACACACATCTACACTAACACCCACACTCAACTCACATCTACACTCACACCCACACTCAACACACATCTACACTAACACCCACACTCAACTCACATCTACACTCACACCCACACTCAACACACATCTACACTAACACCCACACTCAACTCACATCTACACTCACACCCACACTCAACACACATCTACACTAACACCCACACTCAACTCACATCTACACTCACACCCACACTCAACACACATCTACACTAACACCCACACTCAACTCACATCTACACTCACACCCACACTCAACACACATCTACACTAACACCCACACTCAACTCACATCTACACTCACACCCACACTCAACACACATCTACACTAACACCCACACTCAACTCACATCTACACTCACACCCACACTCAACACACATCTACACTAACACCCACACTCAACTCACATCTACACTCACACCCACACTCAACACACATCTACACTAACACCCACACTCAACTCACATCTACACTCACACCCACACTCAACTCACATCTACACTAACACCCGCACTCAACTCACATCTACACTAACACCCACACTCAACTCACACCTGCACTCACACCCACACTCAACTCACACCTACACTAACACCCGCACTCAACTCACATCTACACTAACACCCACACTCAACTCACATCTACACTAACACCCACACTCACCTCACATCTACACTAACACCTGCACTCAACTCACATCTACACTAACACCTGCACTCAACTCACATCTACACTAACACCTGCACTCAACTCACATCTACACTAACACCTGCACTCAACTCACATCTACACTAACACCTGCACTCAACTCACATCTACACTAACACCTGCACTCAACTCACATCTACACTAACACCTGCACTCAACTCACATCTACACTAACACCTGCACTCAACTCACATCTACACTAACACCTGCACTCAACTCACATCTACACTAACACCTGCACTCAACTCACATCTACACTAACACCTGCACTCAACTCACATCTACACTAACACCTGCACTCAACTCACATCTACACTAACACCTGCACTCAACTCACATCTACACTAACACCTGCACTCAACTCACATCTACACTAACACCTGCACTCAACTCACATCTACACTAACACCTGCACTCAACTCACATCTACACTAACACCTGCACTCAACTCACATCTACACTAACACCTGCACTCAACTCACATCTACACTAACACCTGCACTCAACTCACATCTACACTAACACCTGCACTCAACTCACATCTACACTAACACCTGCACTCAACTCACATCTACACTAACACCTGCACTCAACTCACAACTACACTCACACCTGCACTCAACTCACAACTACACTCACACCTGCCCTCAACTCACATCTACACTAATAACTAAACTAAACTCACATCTACACTAACATCTGCACTCACATCTACACTCAACTCACATCTGCACCTACACCTGCACTCAACTCACATCTACACTAACACCTGCCCTGATCTCACAGCTACACTAACATCTGTACTCAACTCACATCTGCACTGATATCTAAACTAAACTCACATCTACACTAACATCTAAACTAAACTCACATCTACACTAACATCTACACTTATCTCACATCTACACTGACTTCTTCTTTTTTGTCCATCGGCTGCTCCTGTATAGGTGTCGCCATAGCAGATCAACTGTCTCCTTTTCTTTCGGTCCTCTGCATCTTCCTCCTTCAAACCGACCACCTGCATGTCCTCTCTCACCGCGTCCATAAACCTCTTTGGTCTTCCTCTTTTCCTTTTTCCTGGCAGCTCCATCCTCAACATCCTCCCCCCGATATAATCCTCGTCCCTTCTCTGGACATGTCCAAACCAACACAACCTTGCCTCTCTAACTTTGTCTCCAAAACGTCTAACCTGAGCTGTCCCTCTAATATTTCTAATTCTGTCCATCCTCGTCACACCTCACCACATCCTCGTTGACCTGCACTCAACTCACATCTACACTAATATCTAAACTAAACTCACATCTACACTAACACCTGCACTCAACTCACATCTACACTAACACCTGCACTCCATGCTTCCATCGTTATGTAATCTGGACCAATAGCCTTATCATTCTACATCCTTTACATTGCTGCCCGTACTTCCATCTTGCTAATTTGCTTTACTTTCTGGTTCACCATCCTTCCATCATCCAATCTTCTCTTTCTCATTCTCTTCATTCATCAGCTGCTCAGTACTCCTTCCATCTGCTTAACACGTTCTGTTCACTTGTGAGTACCTTTCCATATCCATCCTTTATCACCCTAAACTGCTGCACATCTTTCCCAGCTCTGTCTCTCTGTCTAGCCAATCGGTATAGGTCCATTTCTCCCTCCTTACTGTCCAACCTCTCATACAATTCACCATACACCTTATCTTTGGCCTTTGCCACTGCTTTCTTCACCCTGCGCATCCTTGTACACCTGTCAGTACACTTTCTTCATCTCTCTAACTATCTTACTTCTTCATTTGCCTCTTCTTCTGTATACACTAATGGATTTTGTGTTCCACTACCAGGTTTTCTTTATCTTCCTTCTTCCATCCAGATGTCACACCAAGTGTCTTTCTAGCTGTCTGCCTTACTGCTTCTGCAGTAGTTTCCCAGCAATCCGATAGCTCTTTAACACCTCCCAGTGCCTGTGTTAACTCCTGCCTGAAATCGACCTTGAAGTCCTCCTTCTTCAGCTTCCACCACTTGATCCTTGAATCTGCCCTCACTTTCCTCCTCTTCTTGACCTCCAAGGTCATCCTACAGACCACCATCCTATGCTGTTTAGCTACACTCTCCCCTGTCACTACTTTGCAATCTCCAGTCTCCTTCAAATTGACCCTCCTGCAAAGGATATAATCCACCTGTGAGCATCTTCCTCCACTCGTCACCCTGTGCTCCTCCCTCTTCTTAAAATAAGTGTTAACTACAGCCATTTCCATCCTTTTTGGAAAATCTACCAACATGTCCATTAAAGTCTGCACCAATCACAACTCTCTCTCCTCTGGGTACACTCTTTATCACTTTATCTAACTCACTCCAGAATTCTTCTTTCTCTTCCCTCTCACAACCAACTTGTGGGGCATAAGCACTAACAACATTCATTATCACACCTTTAACTTCCAGCTTCAAACCGATCACCCAATCTGACACCCTCTTCACCTCCAAAACACTCTTCACATACTCTTCCTTCAAGATAACACCTACCCCATTCCTCCTTCTATCCACACCATGGTAAACCCTCCTCCAATACACTGGGCCTTACTACCTTTCCATCTAATCTTTTGCACACACAAAATGTCAGCCTTCCTTCTCTCCATCATATCAGCTAATTCTCTACTTTTACCAGTCATGATGCAAAAATGTAAGGTTCCTACCCTCATTTACACTCTCCCCCTTTTTCTTCTCTCCTCCTCCCTCTGGGCATGCCTTCCTCCTCTTCTTCTTCTCCTTTGGCCAACAGTAGCCCAGTTAGCCCAACCCTGTAGGCTAACAGCACTGGTGGTGATCTTTGTTAACCCGGTCCTCAACCGATCCAGTATGGAAATCTGTTTCGTTGTCTGCATATTGATTTGACAAGTCTTGTGCATCCCTAGTGGCTGGGTTTACACCCCTCACATTTTTGTAAATATTTTATTATATCTTTTCATGGGACAACACTGAAGCTATGACACTTTGATACAATATAAAGTAGTCAGTGTACAGCTTATATTAGTGTAAATATTCTGTGCCCTCAAAATAACTCAACACACAGCCATTAGTGTCTTAACCACTGGCAACAAAAGTAAGAACTCCCCTAAGTTAGTGGGGCAGCGGTGGCCTAGTGGTTAGGGAGTTGCCCCCGCATCGGAAGATTGTGGGTTCGATTCCCCACCAGTAGGTTGCCCTGAGGTACCCTTGAGCAAGGTACCGTCCCCGTCACTGCTCCCCAAGCGCTTTCAATAGTTGCCCACTGCTGCACGGTGTTTGAGTGCATGGGTTAAATGCAGAGGTCCAATTTTGTTGTGGTTCACTGTGTGCTGTGCTGTGACCTCACAATGACAAGGGTTGTCACTTTCACTTTTATTTTTTAAGTGAAAAATGTACACATTGTGTCCAATTAGCCATTTTCCCTCCCCAGTGTCATTTGACTTGTTAGTGATACAAGGTCTCAGGTGTGAATGGAGAGCAGGTGTGTTAAATTTGGTGTTATCACTCTCACACTCTCTGAGGATCTGAAAAAAAGATTTGTTGCTCTACATAAAGATGGCCTAGGTTATGAGAAGATTGCCAACACCCTGGAACTGAGCTGCAGCGCGGTGGCCAAGACCATACAGCGGTTTAACAGGACAGGTTGCACTCAGAACAGGCCTCGCCATGGTCGACCAGAGAAGTTGAGTGCACATGCTCAGCGTCATTTCCAGAGGTTGTTCTTTGAAAATAGATGTATGAGTGCAGCCAACATTGCTGCAGAGGTTGAAGGGGTGGGGGGGTCAGCCTGTCAGTGCTCAGACCATACGCTGCACACTGCATCAAATTGGTCTGCATGGCTGTCATCCCAGAAGGAAGCCTCTTCTAAAGATGATCCACAAGAAAGCCCGCAAACAGTTTGCTGAAGACAAGCAGACTAAGGACATGGATTAATGGAACCATGTCCTGTGGTGTGATGAGACCAAGATGAACTTATTTGGTTCAAGCGTGTGTGGCGGCAACCAGGTGAGGAGTACAAAGACAAGTTTGTCTTGCCTACAGTCAAGCATGGTGGTGGGAGTGTCATAGTTCGGAGTTGCATGGGAGCTGGCGGCTCTGAGGAGCTACAGTTCATTGAGGGAACCATGAATGCCAATGTACTGTGACTTACTGTAGCAGAGCATGATCCCCTCCCTTCGGAAACTGGGCTGCAGGGCAGTATTCCAACATGATAGCGACCCCAAACACACCTCCATGATGACCACTGCCTGCTAAAGAAATTGAGGGTGAAGGTCCTGGACTGGCCAAGCATGTCTCCAGACCTAAACCCTATTGAGCATCAGTCGGGCATCTTCAAATGGAAGGTGGAGGAGTGCAAGGTTTGTAACATCCACCAGCTCCGTGATGTTATCATGGAGGAGTGGCAACCTGTGAAGCTCGAGTGAACTCCATGCCCAAGAGAGTTAAGGCAGTGCAGGAAAATAATGGTGGCCACACAAAATATTGATACTTTGGGCACAATGTGGACATTTTTCACTTTTCTACTCACTTACTCATACTCACTTTTGTTGCCAGTGGTTTAGACATTAATGGCTGTGTGTTGAGTTATTTTGAGGGGACAGAAAATTTACACTGTTATACAAGCTGTATGCTGACTACATTGTATCAAAGTGTCATAGCTTCAGTGTTATCCCATGAAAAATATAATAAAATATTTACAGAAATTTGAGGGGTGTACTCACTTTTGTGAGATACTGTAAGTCTTTAGTCTGGACTTAAATACTGAGAGTGTGTCTGAGTCCCGGACAGTAGCTGGAAGACTGTTCCAGAGATGCACTTTAGTCATAATGCTGCTCTGTTACACTTGTTACACTGCCCAACAACCTGGGCTGCTTTGTTCCATAATGCTGCGGCCCTCTGATGGATGAATGTACTGTCTGTCGTACTGTCTATTGTCTGTTGTTGTCCTGTGTGTAGCATCAGGGTCCTGGAGGAATGTTATTTTAATAAACTATGTACTGCGTATATGGCTGAAATGACAATTAAAACCTACTTGACTTGACTTGACTTGACTTGAGATGAGGGGTTTTGAATGAAAAGGCTCCTCCCCCTGTTGTTGTTTTCAAATTTTTGTGAACTGTTAGAAAGCCAGCACCTAGTTATCTAGGAGAACATTGGGGTTTATAACTGGAGCTTAGAAAGATACTCAGGAGCGAGGCTAGATAATTGTCTAGATATTGGACTACCGTGATAAAATTTTCTAGATCTAGTAAGGACTGTAGGTGCTGTGTTCTGGACTAATTGGAATTTATGAAGGCTTTTACTGGAACATCCTGAGAGCAGGGCATTACAATAATCTAGTTTTGAGGTGATAAAAGCATGTATCAAAATTTCTGCATCATGTAGTGTGAGTGCGCTTCTAGGTTTAGGAATGATTCTAATGTGAAGAAACAATATTTTAGTAATATTTCCACTGTAAGTATCTAGAGATAGATCTGAGTCAATTGTGATGGCCAGGCCTTTGACAGTGGGATTAAGATTAATTGTAAAATTAGCAAAGTCTATCATTAAATCTGACAGTGTGTCTCTAGCAATTTTAGGACCTAGCAATAGAACCTCTGCCTTTTCAGAATTTAACATAAGAAAACTTTTATTTCTCTTACACAATCCTCTCTTTTTTAATTTAAGTTTATCTTCTGGTTTGACTGAAATATATAATCGTGTGTCATCAGCATGACAGTGGAAGCTGATTCCATGTTTCTGGATTACTGAACCCAAAGGGAGTGTAGTATATAATATGAAAAGTAGGGGACCTAGGGCAGAGCCTTGTGGGACTCCATAATTGACTTTTGTACGAACTGATGTTTCATCATTTACATTTACAAATTGATAGGTTGGTCAAGTATGAATTAAACTAAGAAAGAGCTGTTTTGTCATTCTAACCAGGATTTCCCCAGAATCTTTGATACAAATGGCAAGTTAGAATCGGTCGATAATTTGTTAACTTGAATGGATTAAGATTAGATTTCTTAAGTAAAGGGTTAATAACTGCAGTTTTGAATGCTTTTGGCACATAACCCAGGTTGAGAGATGAGTTCATTTCTAATAAAGGCCTGATTATTACTGGCATGACCTCTTTAAGTAGTCTCATAGGGATTGAATCAAAGATGCAAGTAGATTTGGAAGAGGAAATAGCTGAGACGAGGTCTGCAGATTGAAGCAAATCTTACACTGTCATCTACACTGACTCCTTAAAGTGTTACTTTTAAGGTTTTAAATTCAGCAGAGTGCCATGTTTCTTTTGCACTGGTGTTTGAGGAACATGTTTTAATTTGTTAAGCATATGAAAGTAATGCTTGGATGCATGTACATATTTTGCAGACTCCATTAGCTGATGCAACAACACACTCTTATTTAACTAGTCAGCTGCTTGCAAATTTACTCGCTCTGAATCGTTTTTTTATGTAGGTTCAAACCTAGGGCACATAAGCAAGCCACTAATACACAAAGGCTCCTACATCTTAATATTAAATTACAGCATGACAAAAGGTCCTCCAATCAGTAGCAAAAGCATTTATTGTGATAAGTTTACAGAATAGTCAATTGAAGTGTGTTGAAAGGCACAGAATCTTGCAGCAAGATGTGTTAATAAGGATCATTGAACGGATAGTGAGGATGTCCTGCGTCCCTTGGTACTGGCTTGTCATCAACCTGCACAGGTAAAAAGAGCAAAAGGTCAGTTATTCCACTGCTGTGTTAAGTCTCAATATCCTCCACAGTGTGGAGCCATTAGCGCTCAATTATTTCTGCTTGCAACACTGAAAGATAGGTAACACAATAGCAGGATCTCACAAATAGGCACATTTGTGATTACAAATTTCATGTAAATAAAATGTTTGTTGCCACAAATGAAATAACATGATTACTTCATTAATCATTTTATATATATATACACACACATAGAATATATGGGCAGATTTCAACTAAGTTGACCCACTAGCTAACTAACTTCTTTAATAAGGAGGTTTCAAATCAGTAGATACCATGTTCTTTAAATAATACAAGAAAATGATTTTTTTTTTCTTTTTTTATCCATGACAACCAACTGTCATTATGTATACACACAGGTCATTCACTAAAATGCCATTAATCATTTACAGACCAGTATTACAGAAACTTACAGTAATAGTTGGCACAATGTAACGCCAACCCTTATTCAAAGCTGTCACACTGTTCATTTCCTCAGGCTCCAGAGTGAATTCAAAGATCTGCTTGTAAACAAACATGTTGAATTAGCACAGTAAAGCCTGCAGGTAATAGTGATGGCTAAAAATACAAAAGCAATAACCTGTATGTTTTCTTTGATGCGAGATTCTGCAACACTCTTCGGGATTGTCACTACTCCTCGCTGGGTTTGCCACCTGCCATAATGTTTAAGACGACGTCAACTTTTACACCAAAACTGAAGGACCATTTGCAATAACCGTACGGTTCGATTAGTGTTATCACTACTCTGGTTTATGTATTCCGCACTTACCTGATTATAATTTGTGCAACAGACTTGTTATATTTTTTGGCAAGAGCAGCAATGACTGGCTCCTCTAAAAGAACAGGTTCATCTGGTCTTTTCCAGGCTCGATCTGGAGAGCCAAGTGGACTGTAGGCTGTCATCACGATCCCTCGGTCCCTGCAATGAGCAAGCAGCTCCACTTGTGCCAAGTATGGGTGACCCTCCACCTGGACATTGCATTTTTTATTTTAGTAGGTTTTAAGTATTTAAGTTTATTTTATTTTTTTTAAAAGCCAAAAATGCCAACCTGCAAAACAGTAGGCTTTATATTGGCTACTGACAGGATATCATCAATCTGTCTGCTGTTGAAGTTTGAGAGTCCAATGGCCCGCACAAGTCCCTTTTCCACAAGTTTCTCCATGGAAGCCCATGTCACTTTGTAGTCGATATCATCATACAGTATTGCCCCATCTTCCTTTTTTGGGAAAGGAATATCCCCTCGCCTTAAAAATAAGAAAAAGCCAAAAAAAAAGTCACGTCACACTTTAATGACACAAGGTGCATCAATAAACACTGCTGAGACAAACACTCACTGGAAAGCATAGGGCCAATGAATGAGGTAGAGATCCAGGTACTCCAGCTTCAGCTCCTTTAAACTCTTGAGCAGAGCTGGCTCCACGTCCTCTGGGTGGTGCTGCGTGTTCCACAGCTTAGAGGTCACAAATACATCCTCCCGCCTCAACGTCTAAGATGAAAAGCGTTTTTCAGTTTCTTTATTTAACACTTACTGAATTAACAACTACAGAGCTGTAAGAGCCATTGCTTGCTCAGGCTCTTTTCTTTGAAAATAGTAACATAACAGGTAAAGGAGACACATTGCTATTACTTAATTTTCAGTGCATATCTACATAACGCTATTTTTCTGAGCAATTATTCATTTGTTGAATTGCTTCTATCGCCGCAAATTAAATTTATTTAAAGGGCCGCTATTCTGACAGAACATTTCAAATAATGTTGATTACACTAGTTTAGGATCTTCTGACTGCTGGTTGCAACACCTTATGAAAATGTATGGGATGTACCGATAATCCACTGGGCAGGGTTCCCTGAAATGGACAGCAAAGGAATTTGTTTTGCCATCTACAATGTTGACTCATCCAATGTGAGAACAAACCTATTTTTTAATACAGTTTTACCATTTTTCTTCTGCGACTGCCCTATACTTGCAGACCTGGTCATCATAAAATACTGTCCCTTCTTGTTTTTTTTATAGCATTCAATGAGAAAACACCACAGCACCGAATGTTAAGACATAGGACTGTTATCTTTACAGGAAAAAAACTATAATTAATAAGATCTCACGACTCAAACTGCCTTCTTTATTTGTGTCCTGTATTGTGATAGTGTTTGGTCTTTGGCCACCCCATGACAAATACAGGGCAGCCCTGTTTTAGAGCTCTAAATCTTCTTTTCTTTACATATGACTTACCTTGTCAGGTCCCAGCATTTCCTGGAAAGCTTCACCAATTTCTTTTTCATTTCCATAAATGGAAGCACAGTCAATGTGTCGATAGCCTGACTGAAGTGCCCAGATCACTGCCTGCTTTACCTGCAATTGAGAATGTTTAGAAAGCATTACCCTCCTTTTCCTTCAGAAGAAGAAGAAAAGGGTGTCAGTGCTGTTTTGGGCTGCAAAACTGTTGATATGCATTTTGCACATGTCTGATTCTAATGCAGTCTTATTCTCAGCTCACCTTTCCAGGTTCACTCTTCCAGGTCCCCAGTCCTACGAGGGGCATCTTTCGCCCAGTGTTCAGGACAGCAAAATCATTCATGCTGGCTGTGTGACCCTGCAGATTAGAGGAAGAAAAGAGAATCTTTTCCAGCAGTCTGCATGGGTCTAGGTGAGCTCGTGTGAGTGAAAGAGCAGATCAGATCTCTCCAGCAGACACTGAAATTTTTTTTTTTTTTTTTGCTGAGGTTTTATTATATAGTGTTTGAGGAAGGAAGGAGGAATCTGCTGACTTGTCACCTGACTGCCTCACTGGGATCAGCAACTGTGGCCGCATCTAAAGGCACTGGAGTCTCGGGACAAGCGTTTCATATTTAAAAATCAAATAAATATGCTCGAGATTTGGATAATCAAGTCCTTAAGATCAGAGAAAAGGAAAACTCGCGTTTAGCTCATATGTTTAAAACACAAGCAACCTACAGAGAGAGAGAGGGGTATCCGTGAAATCCCTGAAATACACCAAACCACAAATCTCTTGCTACCCAGGATGAACATCGACTCTTTTCTCCGAATTCCCGTTCCACCTTAAATGAGGTGGCATCTGCAGCGCCCCTTAAGGTGGAACGGCTCGTTGAGAATGGATTCAGCCAAAGGCGCAACCTTGTTCTGCCCAGAAGTTTTACTCACCGTATGCATCGGTTTGCCCACGACACAGTCCTCTATATGTTCCACCCAAAGTAGACCATACAATATTTAAAACCTGTTTTATTCTCGTATCGCGGATGACGCTCCTGTGACCCGTTTCCGCCTCGGGGAGGCCGTCTTTAAAATAAAAGTCCCCAACAAGCGCTCAGCGCTGTTGCTTTTACTTTTACATATGACCCGAGCCTATACATATAACTATAAAAGTCTAAAAAAATCACTTTATCAAAGCCACTTATTTTTTAAAAGATTGTTATTCAGTGGTAGATGTGAACCATGAAAAAGATTTACAGTAATGGAGTTTCTAAAGCATTCATTTGAGTGTAGCGCAAAATCATTTCCTAAGAAAATACTTTATGCACACATGTGGTTTGGCCCCAACATTGTGAATTACAATTCTGCAAGTGTGTCATTTATATTCATACTACCAATGCAAAGAGCCTTTACATATTACATATTAAAAGATTGATGTGTGTACTGAGTGTAATGATAATAATGATTATTATTTGCAGCTCTTATCCAGAGCGACGTCCCTGTCCTGATCACAGGGACAGTCCCCCTGGAGACACTCAGGGTTAAGGGTCTTGCTCAGGGACCCAGTGGTGGTAGTGTTAGAGGTGGGATTCGAACCTGGGCAGCAGTGGCCTAGTGGTTAAGTAACCTTGAGCCTTGAACCTCCCTGGTGCTGGACATGTTTGTCACCTGCTGCAAGTGTGTGTGTGACAGTCATAATCATTGTTCTGTATTTCTTTCTTTCTTGACTATTTTTATCATTGTGAGAATGATAACCACAACAAAATTGGACTTCTGCATTTAACCCATGCACAAACACACACACCATGCAGCAGGGGCAGCTATGAAAGTGCCCTGGGAGCAGCAACGGGGACGGTACCTTGCTCAAGGGTACCTCAGGGCAACCTAATGGTGAAACCACAATCTTCCAATCCTGTGGTCAACTCCCTAAACCCTAGGCCACCACTGCTCATGGATCGTCTGGGAGCCTTATTTGATGAACAGGTCAGAGAGAGGATGTCTTTAAATTTTCCTCTTTCTACATGTTGCCACCTGGATGCACCTGGATGGAGTGCTTGAACAACATTCACACTTTAGTGCAAGCACCGCTTTGGGTTTGATTTTTATCAACATATATTCTTCTCACTTTCAGTTTGTAACTTGCAATGCAGTGAGACAAATCAACAGATAAATATCCATAAAGACAACTTAATCTCCTGTATTTTACTCGGCGTTTCACTGAGAAAGCTTTGGCTTGGCTACTCCTAAAGTAAACTAGCAGATAGCCCACTTATCAGCATATCTGGAAGAAAAGGAAGAGGCGGGGGCAAGCATGTCATTAGTTCTGGGAATTTAAATGCTTTTTGGTCATTCCTTGGTCATTCTTACTTGCTGTGAGAAAGAGATAATGATTCTCTGGTGAAGAAAAATGAAAAGGTTGTATCTTGCCGTGGTGATAGGTGAGCTTTTCTTTGACTTTTTATCTGTTGTAACTGTTTAAAACAGGCGCCCTGTGTTTGTAGCCTGAAGGTTTGAATGTGTTTATGTATAAATACTAACATTTGCCATTCCATTAATATGCTCACTGTCTTTTTTAAGATAAATGGTTTCCTCTAGGCTCTAATGATTAAAAGCTATAATTTAACAAAATGAATATGTTTCTATTTTTTTTATTATGATTCAGTAAACATGCTTAAACAGAAAGGGAAAACTTTTTTTTAAAAGATAAGAACAAGAAGGAATTAACCAGCTGTTGTGTTTATTTCTAGTGCTCTTCTTATCATCGGTCATACATGGAACATCTAACGGTATCACACACACACACACACACACACGGACTGGGCTCAGATTGGGCTCAGATTTTGAAAATCAGATACTTGCTAATGTATAAGCCATGTTTTCATGCTATCAAAACATACTTTATTTCAGTGAAATGAAAATGAGTTTGTTTTCATGATAAATACAACAGGGAGAGTAAGTAAAACATTAACTAATTTCTCGTTTTTCTCATTTTGGTCTCATCTGTCCAGACCATATTCTCCCAGTATTTCTTTCACTTGTCCAAATGTTGTGCAGCAAACTTTAAATGAGCTTCAACATCCTTTTCTTCAGCAGTATAGAGACCACGTTGGTTGAGTGCATTACTTTTGTTTTCTTTGAAACAACTGTACCTGCTAATTCCAGGTCTTTCTGAAGCTCTCAGTGAGCGGTCCTTGGCTCTTGGACAGCTCTTCTGGTTATTCTTTTGACTCCTCTGTCAGAAATCTTGCGAGGAGCACCTGGTTGTGGCCGGTTTATGGTGAAATGATGTTCTTTCCACTTCTGGATTATGCTCACTGGAACATTCAGAAGCTTAGAAATACATCTTTTACCAAAGCCATGAGTATGTTTTGCAACCACACGATTGCGAAGGTCTTGAGAGAGCTCTTTGCTTTTGCCCATCATGAGATGCTTCATGTGTGATACCTTGATAATGAGAAACCTTTTCATAGGCCTACAGTTAGGACTAAACCATGCACTCACTCACTCACTCACTCACTCACTTACTCACTCATTTTCATAGCCGCTTGTCCCAATTAGGGTTGTGTGGGGCGCTGGAACCAATCCCAGCTTTCATAGGGCGACAGGTAAGGAAGCACCCTGGACAGGTTGCTAATTCATCACAGGACAGACACACAGACAAACACTCACGCCTACAGCCAGTTTAGCATCACCAATCCACCTGACCTGCATGTCTTTGGAGGTGAGAGGAAACCGGAGCTCCTGGAGGAAACCCACACAGACACGGGGTAGAAGATGCAAACTCCACACAGAAAGAACAATACTTATTTTCCCTGCTGTATAATTTTCTGCTGCCCAATCCTTGAACTCCTTTCTATTATTTCTTTCCATCATTTCCATGATATTTCTGATATTTTCATCCCCTGCTTGTCTCTATGTTGTTTCATCTCTTCCAAGACTCAGCACGTAGATAACTCAGAAGCAGTGTCCTCTGAGTTACTCAGTATATGGTGTTAAAACGAAACATATGAATAGAGAAAACCATTCTAGGACCAAGCCAAAACAGTGTGAACAGGAAGAGTCTTCTAGAACAGTTCAAATAAAATGAACAGTTAAAAATTCTAGAGCCTCATTTAGGGGAGTAGTCTAGAACAATATGAATGAGAGAGAGAGAGAGAGAACTAGAACTATGTAAAGTCTTCCAATATTCTAAAGTTATCTAACACTTTTTTGCCAGTGTTTACTAGGGTTTCTAGTGTTTGTTGAGGTTTTTTAACATGATGTCTGTCTGTGTTGTTGACATGTGTTGAAGTTTGTCTTTACTTAAAGATAAAAGCAGGCATTTGTCCAAAAGCTTAAGAGTCTTAATGTCATACATTACCTTTTTTTTTTGAAACAGTAAAAAAATTCAACAGTACTGACTGGTCTGGATACAGGCTAAACATTTGCTCTGATACTCACTGCTGACTGAAATACATCATACATATCATAATAACATTAGCAAGAATTACATGGAAACATTTGAGATATTTCTGCAGAAAAGTTATGTGAGGAGCAGAGATATTGACTCAATAGCTAAAGAATAAGACACTTATCACAATCTCTCTTCAGATGGCCTAATGCTACAACAGACCCTAGGTCAGCCTATACCGGAAGGGCACTACTACCATGTGAAATCCATTAATGAAACAACAGAGCCAATACAATATGTCTCCAACACTCTAGAGGGTTCCAGCAACTTCACAAATGCTGCTGGGAGTCCAGAAGGTGGGACCTCAGGGAGAGGTAATGAAACGTTTCTGTTTTATTTTTAACTGCTGTGTGTAGCACCAGGGTCCTGGAGGAACGTTATTTCGTTTCACTATGTACTGTGTATATGGCTGAAATGACAATAAAATCCTACTTGACTTGACTTGTAATACCATCTCACATAATTTCATCCACATTTTTACCAACGGGACCTGTTTGTCTCTAGGTAACTCCACAAATCCCTCAGAGGAAGAAAATGTCTCTACAGGTAAGAAAACCTGATTCAGCTTTTTAGTTCAGTAAGAAATTCACTACAGGATGCTCACACTCTTTTATCATTCCATCTGTGTTTTCTAGGGTCCTGGATTTGGGTCCTTTGTTTCATTTTGATCATTCTAATTCTCATTCCTGTGCTCTTGCTACTTGTGCCATGCTGCAGGTAAGGCAGTTGTTATGATGCTGTCATCAGTGTCATTTTTACTATGAATTCCCAAATTATAGAAATGATTTTGTCCCACATTTTTATTTAAATGCAACATTCTGTCAAAAGGAGCAAGCTAGGAAACAGGAAATAGCTTGCATCTTGCACCTTATCATCAATTACGTTAATCCAGTCTCCTTCTTATCAGTCTACGGTACATTAACTGACAAAAGAGAAAAAGAGATGAATTTAACAAATGTCTAGTGTCAAGCCTTTCCAGAAGAGAGGCTTATACTTCAGTAAAGGTGCATCAAACATTATGTTAATACCCTTAATTCCAGAGGATCGTTGGAGCATGTGTGTACAAACATTTGGACATCTCAACACCATGTGACACCTTTTGTGCTGTTACCAGAATCTTTATTATTACGTTTTAGAAAATTATTACATTGCTTGTGTTTGTTTGATTTGTCAATGACTGAGAAATTATTTACTCTTTACAGGCAGAGAATGAGGTTTTTCCCAGTCAGTGCCCCCTCAGGGGTAAGTACCCTTCAGGAAATGCCTCAAACAAAACAGGATGTGACAGAGATCCAGTGGGACCTTGCCTGGATGGAGATGGCCAATTTGCTAGACAAGCAGCATTACCCGGGTAGCTGATCAGACTCTGAAATATTTTGCTTTTTCTAATGAAATGTTCCCTGTTCACACCTGGCATTAACATGCATCTTGGGTGGACAGCTCTAAGCACAGGTTTGAATGCCCCTTAGATTTACTGAGGACATCACTTAGACCAAATTTTTTGCAAACGAAAACCTGTGGAGATATCACATCTGACGTGATTTGGTTAGGCTGGAACTCGGCAAATAAAAGGTTTTAATGTCTGGCTGACTTGGCATGAAAAGTGCCTCCCAGCAGTAAAAACTACAATGAATGTGTCCTTTTCAGATGGAAATTATATACCTATTAATTTGCCTGCAGAACAGTGACGTTAGATCTGACTGAGAAATTTGGCAAAATGTACAGTTTTGTGCAAAATATAAATTTAGAATATATTGAAATATAAATAATGATTGTTTATTTTTAACAGTTTACAAAATGCAAAGTGAGCGAACAAAAGAAAAATCTAAATCAGATCAATATTTGGTGTTACTACCTTTTACCTTCAAACCAGCATCAGTTCTTCTGGCCCCCACAGAGCCCTGATCTCAACATCATCAGTGTGTCTGGATTACATGAAGAGACAGAAGGATGTGAGGAAGCCTACATCCACAGAAGATCTGTGGTCAGTTCTCCAAGATGTTTGGAACAACCTACCAGCCGAGTTCCTTCAAAAACTGTGTGCAAGTGTACCTAGAAGAACTAATGCTGTTTTGAAGGCAAAGGGTGGTCACGCCAAATATTGATTTGATTTAGATTTCTCTTTTGTTCATTCACTGCATTTTGTTGATTGATGAAAATAAATGATTAACACTTCCATTTCTGAAAGCATTCTTTGTTTACAGCATTTTTCCACACCTGCCTAAAACTTTTGCACAGTGCTGTATATATATATATATTTTTTTTTTTTTGTTTTTTGTTTGACCAGTTATTCTATTGTAATTTAAATCAAATTATTTTCCTTACATTATTTTTTTTCTCCCAGGATTTTTTAGGTTTTTTTTTTTTAACCAAAAATGATTTATTTTTGGACCTGAGGCTTGAGTACTGCATGTATTGGACCAGGCTGCCTATTCACCAGCTCTGAGATTACATTTTTGTAAAACTCCTGAGTTTTGGGTCAATGCTGGATAATGTAGTATGTAATTAAAATGTTCACCCTTTTGATTAGCTAATCACAAGCATGTAAATTTCAATCTAATGAATTGCTCATGAGATTCATGCAGAAAAATATTCTAATGGCAGATGTGAACAGGACCCGCAACCCGCAGGTATATTTTAGACTCAACACTGAGACGGTACTGCAGTATGTTGAGAGTATTGCACATATTATTAATGACCTGAATGTAGAATTTCAGTATGAAATTAAGAGTTAAGTGTTCACTCCTGATCACATTACTCCTGCAAAATTTATGTACCATCACTGTTTTTTTTTTGGTTTTTTTTGCTGAATGTAGCATAATGGAAATAAACCATAAAATGTAGCATACAAAATTTTGCCCTAAATAAACCAAAAAATAATAAAAGTAAAAATATGTATTTCAGTTTGTTCCATGTAGAGGATGGTTATCTTAGACATTAGAAATAAACAAAATGTATAATTCAACCTGTCAAATCACCATTCAATTCAAAAAACCTTTCACTTCAACCATGTATCAATGTACAGTGAAAGAAAACAGGAGCATGCTGCACCACAAAACAACACAGGCTGGAAAAAAAGTCTGAGTTTTAAACACGAACAGGGCTGGACAGTGCAATGTGCAGCCAAGGCCAGGTGATGAATGGTGGTGATGGCGTCACTTATTAAATGTTTGGGACAATATGCAAACTTTAGGGAGGGCAGAAAAGGGAGAATTTTTTTACAGTACTTCATCATGATGTCAGGATGAGAGTAGCAGGACAGTTGTTGTTGCTCCAGGATATTAAAGACTTCTTGGTGTCAAACTGCCACTTTGAGAGATGTTGAAGACGTATGTAAAACCATCCATCAACTGCTCTCTACATCCTCAGAGCACTCAACCAGTTATGGTTTCTGTATTTTCTGAGCACGTGTGTGCTTTGCTGCTTTGATGGGTTGGGAGTTGACCTTATTGCCTAATTTAAAATCAGTGCCTTACATCAACTTCAGTTTTGGGTGTGTGGGGAAGATCCTTTAATATCATTAATTCACTCGCTGGTTTAGCCCATCTTTAATGTTATGTAGTAATGTTATGCAATATATTACACTCAGCAACACTACAAGCACTAGAGGGCAGACACGGCATGTTAAGCTTACCTTTGGCTATTTCTGGCCTGCCTACACTCCAGCTTGTTAATGTAAACCTATCAGGAAATGGCAGGGAATTGCACATGACATATAACAGAAATTGGCATTAATATGATGAGAATTTTCAGAGTCAGATTCTTTTGTGTATCTGAGTGTAAGAATGAGCGATTGTATTTTGTTTAATCTCATATAAATGAAAGGGAGGAATGGCAGTGATCTGTGCTGGCATCTCCCAGGGAGAAGGTCCTGGGTTCAATTCCTGCATTTCTGGGCTGGATTCTTTCTGTGGGGAGTTTGCGTGTTCTCCATGTGTCTGCGTGGTTTTCTCTCATTTCCTACCATAGCCTAAAGACAAGTTCATCTGTGTGTTTGGACTGGTGATCTGTTTAAGGTGGAGCCTTATGAGCGCTGCGATAGGCTCCAGCAACTCCTGCGACCTTACCCAGAATAAGCGCTTAAGATGTTGAATGAAATGAAAGTGAAATCCAATTTGAGAAAAATATTGCCATTTTTTTTTTTCTCTGGGAGCTTTAGTGGATGATTAAGCTTTCTTTCACAGATCAGTGGTTTTGAACATTAGAGAACGCAACATTAGGCTTGTAGGCATTGTGGTAGCAGTAGATGAAGAGGCCCAAAGAAAAAAAGGGTGAAGAAGATACAGCTCCATTACTCTCTCTTTCCTTTGTCCTTTTTTTTTGGCTGTTTATGGTACCACACTACTTCTTCAAATAACTGTAATTACAGTGATGGCCAGCCATATTTCTTTTCCCATGCTTTGCTTATTCCCCCTTTCCTCTGCTGGAAGACAGTTTGTGAATGTGCATGTGCATTTTTTTAGACCACAGTACAATATAGTCCTTATGAGAGAATCACATTTTTCACACACTCACACACACACGCAGACAAAAAATCAGCCATAACATTAAAACCAATCACATTATATGGCGTGAGTTCCCCTTTGTATAATTGGAACAGCTCAACCACTCAAGTGGACTCCAAATGACCTCTGAAGGTGTGCTCTGGCATCTGGCCCCCAAAAATGAGCAGCAGATGCTTTAAGTCCTGTAAGTTGTGAGGTTTGTGTCCATGGATCACTCTCACAGAAACTTATTGGACTGAGAATTTGTGAAATTAGAGGCAATGCATGACACATTATCAACTGAACGTGGCCATTGCCATTAGAGAATACTGTACAAGTCAAAGTTACTTTCATATAAATTACACTGAATTACACTGCCTCCACTAGCTTCCCTTCTTACCATAATGTATCTTAGTACCATCTATCCCTCAGGTAAGCAAAGATTTAGGTCCCTCCCATCTATTTTCAGGACAAATCATGAATCACAGTGCAACAACTTTTTAGTTTGCTCAGCGGTCCAGCTGTTATTCTCTCATGCCTGTTGTGTGTGCTATTGATGGTAGACAGGGGTCAACATGGGCAATCAGCTCAGCCTCTTAAGCAGCAGGCTGCACAGCACTGTGTGTTCTGACACCTTTTTCAGCTTGAACATTTTTAGCAATTTTTGCTGTAGTAGCTCTTTTATGGGATTGTAGCAGACAAGCTAGCCTTCTCTCCCCATGCACGTCAGTTCCTGTGAACTGCTGCAGAACGTCTTTTTTCCTATCTACAATCTATCTGGGAACTAAGAGGTTCTATATAAAGCAGATATATCCAAACAACTGGCATGGAAAGTCTTAGGCTTCTGCTTTATGTCCCTCATTTCACCACCCACTCAAATCTACACTTAACATGTATTGTATCCATGGTAACTTCCTGGAATAACATCCTTATAAATGTTTGAGAAAGAAAAAGAAACACTTGTCAACACTGAGACTGAAGCTGGCTGCTGTGACGTTCACGTTGAACTCAGTCTGTGCCATTAAGGCACCTTCAAAGCTAAAAGTAAAATTGAAGAGTCATGCTCAGATACAGGTGTCAAGAGTCGAGTCGGTCTGCTTTTATTCTCAGCGTTACTTTCAATCTGGTTGATAACTGTACAGAGTCTGAACCAGGCTGACAGAGAGGGGACACTGTAACTACTCAGCTACAGGCTGAAATCAGCATATATTTACATTTATGGCATTTAGCTGATGCTCTTATCCAGAGCGACTTACATTACCTAATGACAGGGACAGTCCCTGGAGAAACTTGGGGTTAAGGATTTTGCTCAAGAACCCAGTGGTGGTAAGGCTGGAGATGGAGAACCTTGGTCTCTTGGTCTGTAGGTGAGTCTCCTACCATTAGACCACCAGCACCCCATATGAATATAGATACTTTGCCTGTAATGTTAAATTTAAAATGAAAAACAATTATAGAGACAAGGTCATATTCAGTAGGAAAATATACTGT
Source organism: Hepsetus odoe (assembly GCA_017165825.1). Lineage (NCBI taxonomy): Eukaryota > Metazoa > Chordata > Actinopteri > Characiformes > Hepsetidae > Hepsetus > Hepsetus odoe. The sequence continues at coordinate 19,142,273 of CM029366.1, read as the reverse complement.
ATAATGATTCAGAAATGGAGATTTAAAACAGGACACAAATATTTATTTTTGCAATCCAGTGTTTTTACACATAGATAAAACTAACCAGTTTGTCTATCGTCTAACCAGACAATAGTGACTGATCCTATGGCTGCATTCTCTTCATAACAAACTGATACCTATTGCAGGTTTCCATAGTTACAAGGTGGTATTCTGGGGATGTTCTCTATAAGCAGCCATAAATCATTCACTTCCATTAGAGAACAGTCCTCTATACTGCTCTACTGACTGACATCCAATGAAATATAGCATAAAGGAGAGAGAGAGAGAGACAGAGAGAGAAAGAGAGAGAGAGAGAGAGAGAGAGAGAGAGAGAGAGAGAGAGAGAATTTTCTAAATAATTTTCATTATTTTGTTATAAAAAACATTTTAGTTTTCTTGTAGTTTCTCTCCTCTCTCTCTCACTCTCTTATTTTCCCTCATCTCTCTCTCTCTCTCTTTTTTGCTCATTTGCATTTACATTGTACACAAATTTGAGACAGCTGGAGGGTCATAGGAGACAAACTGTGTGAGAGAGAGGGCGTCTCTCACTTCTCTCATAATTGACACTTTGAGCAGAGAGGTCAAAGGGTAACCTGTTGTCAGAGTTTTGAAAAACAGTTCACTTTACACCTCACAGACTCTCCGCTGCATTAATTTAGTGCAATGCATTCCAAAGTGAACTGATGGTCAGATTTCAACTTTAGAGCACAGCAGTTCATTTAAGGCATCTTGATGTTTTGACATTTCAATTTGTTGGTTAAGCTGAAAAATCCTTCATCCACATGTTATCAGTGAGTGTTCTGTGGCCACTCAAGCAAATGCCCTTTAATTTTACTCAGCATTTAATTTGACATCTTAAAGAGGCAGAGGGCTTATCAATACACCATGCACCATGTGCCCTAAAGCACTGCGCTAAGAATGAGTCACTTTGCTGGCCACACACACACGCACACACACACACACACAAACAACCCTAGAGGGCATCTCATTTAGACAGTGAAGTGAAGTCAGATTCAGGAGCACTTTTCACTTCTTTCATCTTTCATCCACTATTAGAGAGTCTGAACAACCGTAGCACATATGTGTGACTTTGTGTATCTGGGTTTACTTTCAGTGTTTACAGCAAATTATTTTAATTATTATTTTTTTGTTTCATTTTATCTTATTTTATTTTTATGCTGGAATCCCACTCACTATAAGTAGTGATGGATAAACACAACAACAACAATAATTATTATTATTGTCATTGTTGTTGCTTAGTTTTGCTTTAAATGTGAGCAGATGAGTGACATCATGTGAAGAGAAAACACTAAACAATGTTTTGGCCCTTCAAGAGTCAAACTGGAAAAATCTGCCATACCAGTGTGGCCAAGAGCATGAACCACAAATAGCTGAACTGTTTCCTCATCTCTTTTTCCCAGAAGTCCTTATACCTCAGAAGAGGGTCGCACGACTGGCAGTGAAGATGGCTGAGATTGCAGCAGGGCCAAAATTTGCCATAAAAGGCTAGGCAGCATCTCCGAACTTTTATTTCCCACTGGATGTCTCACACACTCCTCATGCTTTGTACTCTTGTGCAAGTGGAGAGTTCTCTGGCTCTTCAGCTTTAACACAGACTGTGCAGTGAATCTTTCTGTATTTCATCATTGACATGATGCTTGCAGAGCTCCATTGAGGAGCTATTGCCCCTAAGAGTATACAATTCTCACACATCTGCATATATGTGTGTGTGTGTGTATCTCCGCTTTAATCGTTTTTTGGATAAGGCATCCAGGTACACCTAGTGCTGCTGTGCTGTTTGACTCATTGGAGGCAGTTGAGGAAAATGGATGGAGAGCACTGGCTGAAGTTGCCATGGCAATCCTTATGCTCAGAGGAGGTGTGGGAAACTGGTGGATAAACCTGGCGGTAAGATTGTTGCTGCTACCGTATCACCATGGCCTGCAGTGTGTGTCCCACATTGAGTCTGTGCTGCGCTCCAGATCTGTGCATATGTTTTCCACACAGGAGGCCTCTACCCTGACTGTCAAAGGCCCATGTTCATGGACTCACTCTGTTGGCATAACAAACGCCACTCACGATTCCTTTCATACCCAAAGCATCTCAAGACCTTTGGACTTTAACTCAGTTGTAGTTTAGGTGTCTTATTTAGCACCTTAGCTTTTCATGAGCTCGCAATTAACAGGCTGATTTTCCACTAGGAAGAGCTAAGGGGCAGCGGTGGCCTAGTGGATAGGGAGTTGACAACAGGATCAGTCCCCATCACTGCTGCCCGGGCGCTTTCATAGCTGCCCCCTGCTGCATGGTGTGTGTTTGTATGCATAGGTTAAATGCAGAGGTTCATTGTGGTTCACTATGTGCTGTGCTGTGTACTCACAATGACAAGAATAGTCACTTTCACTTCACTTTAGCAACTACAGCAGCCTTTGTCTCCTCTCGTCCCCTCAGAACATCAAGCACTGCTCCTCAAAAGTAGAGGAAGACATGATTTGAGACTCTTCTGTCCTGGCTCCTCAGTGGTGGAATGAACTTCCCCCTATGGTCTGAACTGCTGAATCCCTTGTTGACTTCAGGTGTCGTTTGAAGACCCACCTGTTTAAGGAATACCTAAGGAACTAGCCTTTCCTAGCTAGCCCTACACTTTCTACAAAAAAACTTTTGGCACTTAATCTCTAATAATTGGGGGTAAGTTGTAGATATTAACAGTCAGTTACAGAGCTAATATATATGTCACTTAGCTGGCAAAAAGTTAATTAAAATTAGAAAATAAGATTTTTATCTAGGTTACAAGAATGAAGAACAGATGTGGATATGAAGCACTGATCTATGTTGATCTGGATAAGAGCATAATGGAATGGAAATGGTTAAAAGAGAAGTAACTGGCATGAACACACATCACTAGATACAAATGCACAAATGATTGCAGTCAAATCAGCTGGTATATGAAGTGTAAATGCAAGGTTCATCCTTCATGTATAAGCTATTAGATGATACCTCTGCCTGTTGAGAATCCCCCAAAACTGGGAGTGTGCTTCTTTACCTCTGTGATATTGTTACTATAATGAATCATTCGACCAATGAAACTGAAGAAAACTGTACCATCACTGTTACCCATTTTTTAGGGCTCTTTTTTGATAAACACTTTGATAACGCCCTTTTAGCCAAGTGACGTGATCCAGACAGCTTATCTGAATTCCACCGTTTCGCTCTCATTGTCTGCTTTGTTCTTCTCATTAGCTCTACTTTCAAATTCCTGTTATGTGTCCTATTATAGACACTATGTTCTGCTTTATTCAGAGGATTCTTCTCCAAAGTTAGGTTGTATGTGAGAGGAAATGATTGCTGCACAAAAATAAACAATTATGTGCTGCGCCTTGAGAATCAAAGACCTTACAGAATGTGACGCCCTGTAAATGAAGCTATTCATGCTGGGGCCTCTTGGGCAGCCATGGTGTGTGTGTAAACTATTGCTGACCCATAACTAGCTGGCACGCACAGGGCACAGCCTCGCTGCTGCTGTCTGTGTGCTTTTCAGTTGGACTCCACCGACCTATTTCCTGTCTCTTCTGCTTTTTCTCTGGCTGTTCATCCATTGGAACCACCCTAATCACCACCCCTCCTCTTTTCCCAATCATGCCCCTCTTTCAGCAGAGTTAATGTGATGTGTGTGTATTTGTGTGTGTGAGGGCAGCATTCACCTGATTAGAGATGATTCGCATCAGCCCAGCTTTGTCATTGTGTT
>CM029366.1:19118510-19133510 GCA_017165825.1 Hepsetus odoe | reverse complement strand
CACTGTTTTTTAAGGCCAATTAAATAATACAAACACACATACCCACATTGCTCACAGTATCTGTAAGACAGGGACAGAGAAACCAAGTGAGGTTGGAGATAATTGCATAATTCTCTGTGCTATTCCCCATGGTCCATAAATGAGGATCTTTAATTAGACTTGACAGCAAATTACCATGTGGCCAAGACCCCTCTGTCAACTTCCGCACCCCTATCTCCTCCACTGCTGCCCTGATGTGGGCACCCGACAATTGTAGTTGTCCTAAAGAGACTCGGGTGAATGAATGTCTAATTGCTTTGTGGCCTGTCGAACACACAATCATAAAGAACATCTGCATGCACTTTGTATGAAAGCATCCTCATCTTCTGGCCTATGCAGGCTCTATTAAGGTCAGAGTAGAGAGGACATTTTAAAGTGAAAGTGAACCACAACGAAATTGGACCTCTGCATTTAACCCATGCACACTCAAACCCGTGCAGCAGTGGGCAGCTATTGAAAGCGCCCGGGGAGCAGTGATGGGGACGGTACCTTGCTCAAGGGTACCTCAGGGCGACCTATTGGGAAGGGGTTTGAACCCCCGATTCTCAGATCATGCGGCTAACGCCCTAACCGCTAGGCCACCGCTGCCTTACATCCCCATTTGGCTTCAAAACAGTCATTTGTTGTGTCCACTAAAGCCAGCACTGCAGATGACAAACACAAGATAATCATGGCAACTACTTAATAATAAGCGTGTGTTTCTTTTAGAATATTGTGCAGTGAATTGCATTAAAATGAAAGGAAACCTGTCGACACAGCTGCATTGTGTACAGCAGCTCTTTATTACTTTTTCTCACCTGCAGACCTGTATGGACTTGTATCCATAGTAACCTACAAGACAGCATCAACTATGAGGCTGATTGCACCCTGCATCTGCATGCACTTTCACTGATCATATTAAATTTGGATTTTAGTGATGACATTACATTTGCTAAGTGTAAGAATCCTGACCACAGTTCTATTCTCTTCATTCTGTGTTCATGCTCCTCATTATTTCACCGGTGAGGAATGTATACTTCATTCAGGATCCTCTAAGTTCTCCTGTGGATGAGAATATGATGAATGGCTTTATTACACGCACACAGAAAATCCGTGTGATGGGATAATGAGGCTTATGTCTATACATCTCATGCAGTTAGAGAAGCTGTGAAGGTAAAGCTGCAATAGTTGCAGATTTCTGTTTAGCCTCATTGTTCATTTTAAGGGCCCACAGAAGAGCACTCTTGAATCCTGGAGTGAAAATTGATCTTTTGTTTTGTTGTAAGAACACAAGCACATAAATGACAGTAACAGTAACACGTATTTTTCACAGCTATTATAAAAACAAAACAGGTGAAGTAAAAATTTAGGTCTGAAATTTCCATTTTTAGCTAGTTTTCCAGCTAGTTTTATAGATGATAAACAGTCTTTAGAATAAAACATTCTCTTAAGGTACAAAGTTTGGGCAGATTATGATTGGGTTAATTTGTTTGACAAGATAAAACATTATTGTTTCATGTAAATTAATATATATTTTTTTATTTTTGTCTGTTGACCATTCAATTTCAACCCAGTGTAAATTGCTGCTGGAATTTATTGTTTTTACCGTTAAATTACCATTACATTCATGTATAAAGATATGTGTGAAAATTGCTTAATAAACAGAATAATTAAGTATAGTATATATTTTTTTATAATTAAAACAACAAAATAAAGGGATCCATAAGGGTTCAATGACTTTATTATTGCTTTTTAGTGCATTATTCAGCAACTCATAAAATAATCATTGGCCAAAATACCAAAATCAATGTTCCGATCAATGGTCTCTCTACAGCACTGCAAAAAGTTGAAACTGCTGATGAGGAAGGCCTTGAATGTGTGACAGAACATGTCAAACCTGAACTTAATAAGGAGTGAAAAACATGCATCTTTTCATGCATATTTCTTTTCTGGATATTTGATTGCACCATATCTGCAGTTAGTAGAATAATTTATTCTTTATCAAAGCATTGCTCAATTATTTTTTCCAAACCCTTTCCCCACTTTATGCATCGGAAGATTGTGGGTTCGATTCCCTCACCAGTCGGTTGCCCTTAGGTACCCTTGAGCAAGGTACCGTCCCCTTCACTGCTCCCCGGGCGCTTTCAATAGCTGCCCACTGCTGCACGGTGTTTGCATGGGTTAAATGCAGAGGTCCAATTTCAATTTGTGGTTCACTGTGTGCTGTGCTGTGACCTCGCAATGACAAGCGTTGTCACTTTCACTTTTTTCACTTTCATGCGATAACAAGCACTTTGTAAGTAGTTGTACTTACATTTAAAATTTTCAACCATTATCAACCAATCAATGAAATCATAAACTGGATAGTTCTTTCAATTCTTACACAATGTAAAGAGCAAAGCATATGTTATAATATAAATCATGTATCATATCATGGAGATATGAGTTTCTGCTTCAGCAGTGGTGATGGTGTGTTTTGTGTTTGTATCAGTCCATTAAACATTTTCGCAGAAGTTTGAGAGTTATCAAGTACCTCTCCACTCTCCCATATATGCCTTTTTTGTCCAGTGTCTTTCTAACGTTGGAAACATGAACCCTAATTACCTCAGCTGCAAGAGGCCCGTGGCTCCTTTATGAACATTTTCATTGTGTTACAGTTACCACAATATTTGACACCAATTATTGTTTGGTTCAAAATGTGAAGGCAGCTACTTTAATTTAATTAAACAGTGTGCCCTTTTCGTTTCACTCACTTAAGGAAATGAACCATTTCTTATTATGACTTTTTTGGTGGATTTCTTGCTTTATTCTGCTCTGATTTCTTATCCTGCACTTACAGCCTCTGCTAGTCCAGTAAATGTGCTTCTGCTGGCAGTGTGTTCTGTGGCGGCACAATGACAGTGATTAGAGGCTGATAAAGGCTGTGATTTGTGCTGGGCTCCGAGGCGGAGCTGCTTCTGATTGTGCAGGGTGGCTGCATTTGAATGTGGGGTGGGGGAGGGGTATTGAACACGTCCCAACGCACGCACACACACACACACACACACACACAGAACAGGTAGATGTGTGTGGTCGTACTAAAAGCGAATTAAAATTCTTATCAAATACCTCTTGTTCTTTGTGCTAATTTTAGCCTTTTTTAAATTTCCTGAATGGTTTTAATTACAGTAATTTACAAGGCTTTAATTAAACATTTATTCAAAATATTCTTTATTTCTCTATTAAGGCTGGACCCGATGTCAGGAGTAAATGTTCATTCATTTGTCAATATTGAACTCAGGCTGACATTCTAAGACTTATTATTCAGTGACAATAGAAACCAACTGCTATTCATCAAAGTGCCATAACATTAAAACCAGCTGCTTAATAAAGTTCAGGTCCCTCGTCTGCCACTGAGACTACTCCTTCCCTGCAGCACCAGGGATTTAAATGCTGTGGATGATGGATGTATAAGTGAGGATTGAAGGACTGGATCCACAAGCTCCTGGCTACGCTCAACAATCCTAGTAATTATTAACGGGAATGCAAAATTAAATGAATCATAAGAAAAGAGGATTTGAAAAGATTTTATTAGAAACACGGACATCTCTCACTGTCCTACCGAGGAGGATCTGAAATGTCTAGTTTCCAAAAGGCTTCCATCAGCTGGCATCACTTAAAAGTTTAAATTGCTTCAAGTTCACAAATCCATAACTTAAGAATTGTCTTTTAATTTAAGAGATTAAAAAAAAGATGAATAAATGCCAAAAATAACCCAAATGTATTTTTAAGCCAGATTTGATATCCAGGGAAATTAGTCATTGGGATGGATTTTTTTCTGTGTTAAACAGTTTTACCACAATATGGATTACATTTTTCAGATATAAACACTTTTTATGGTTCTTTTTAAAGCAATTTTTAAAATAATTTTTTTAAAGATGTATTATGTCTGTTTGCATGAAAGCTGAAAATGTACAAAATATTTATTTTTTAAGGATGTTATTTATTTATTTCTGTTTATTATAAACACATGGCTAGAGGAATACTTCAGAGTCCAACAGCTTCTTCTCCTTCTTCTCCTTCTTCTTCTTCTTCTATCGGCTGCTCCCGTTTAGGAGTCCACAGCGGATCATCTGTTTCCATTTCTTCTGGTCCTCTGCATCTTTCTCCTTCAAACCAACCGCCTGCATGTCCTCTCTCACCACGTCCCTAAACTTCCTCTTTGGTCTTCCTCTTTTCCTCTTTCCTGTCAGCTGCATCTTCAACATCCTCCTTCCAATATAATCCTTGTCTCTCCTCTGCACATGTCCAAACCAACGCAACCTTGCTTCTCTAACTTTGTCTCCAAAACGTCTAACCTGAGCTGTCCCTCTAATACACTCATGCTCTTGTATTAGAGACACGCTGACCCAGAGTTTTCTGTATGTGGATATACTGGAGACATTTTTATATTATTGCAACTGTTTTTGAAGTGCTCATTAATTGCTTTTAGGCGAGGCTTTTTAGATTCTGATGATCTATTTCTATTGTAGCGCTTCATAGCAGTCTTTGAACACCTTTCATTTTAAACAGAATGTTTCACTGAGATTTGAGCTACTCAGCAATGGTAGAACAGCAAGCACACACACACACACTGTTATGGGAAGCCACTGTGACCTTCCAAATCACTTTTAAAAGTACTGCTTTCTGTCTGCCTGGCTGGATATTCATCCAGCAGTTCCTCCCCTTCCCCTTTTCCTGCTCTCCTCATCTTTTCTCTTTTGATTAAACTTTGCCTTTACTCCTTTTACAGAGCTGTGGCCACATATCTTAATAAATACACAACTGATAGACTGGAATAATCTAATTTATTATTATTATTTAATAAATCTATTTTCTCATTTAGTGCCTGCTTCCCTAACCGGAGCAATGCCACTGCTGCAAGCTGCAGCTGCTGAAAGACTGATATTTCACATATAGTCTTTCTTAAAGACTTACACAGCTTAACAATCCCACGATCAAGACCATAAGAATGTTTACAGAATTGTGTTTAAGAATTACATTCATAATTATCTTTGCTTTAATTCATATGTAACTGATCGGGCAAGATATGGTCAATGTTTACATTGATCACTCACAACATCACACAACATTACTTATCTAACATTAATTATCTCCATGCATGGCACCTTTCATGGGGTGAGTTGTAGTAGAGAGGAGATGAGGCAGTTCTTTATGTATTGAAAATTAGAAAAAAAAGGAAAGCTGTGACAAATTTTGATGGCTAGATGAAAGTGCAAGAGCATATCCAAAAGCTCTTGAGGTCATCTGGCTAACTAGGTGCTCGAGGCTTGCTGATATACATGGGGAGTGAAGGCTAGCCATCTGCTTTGATTTAACGAGCTCATGTAGCACAAGTAGCTGATAAGAGTTAATGCTGGATATAACAGTAAGGTGTCAGAAGACAGTGCATCGCATCCTGCTGCACGACGGGACAGAGCTCTTTTCCCAGCACAAGGGTTACCAACACAATAACAGGCGGGTGGTTTTCATGTTATGGGTGACCAATGTGTACATACATTGTGTCTTAATCAACATGTACTTGCATCAAACAGGGCTTAACTGAATATGTGTGGAAGTAACCTGCATGTGTGAACCTGAATGGATCAGCTGATAAAGACCACACACCAAGACCTCTTATGTGCAAGCATTGCAAAATTTCTGTATCAACTTCAAGACTTAAGACTAGAACTTACTCCTTCCTAAATTACCATTGCATTCATGGATAAAGGAATGTGTGAAAGTTGCTTAATAAACAGTATAATTATGTATAATGCAAAAAAACCAAAAAAAAACCAAAACAAAAAAACTTTCATTTTAACCATATAGATTATCCATGGCTGCACATGATCATGATTTTACATAATTTTTGTTCATGTGGACTCCTTACATCACCTGACTGTGCAACCTTAATTGTAAATGTGAGCTGTGACGTACAAGGCCAGCTGAAGCATCTGAACCTGCTGATATGTTCCCAGTGTTAAAGAAGAAATATGCTGGGTTTGCATTCAGAAGATGCACTGTAAGCTTTACGTCATGAAAAATATTATTTTGACGAAGCTTTTTTTTTTAACATCTTCTCTGGACTCATTTCTGGGCACCTCTCATGCTCAGAGATTAATGATATGTCTGTGGTGGCTGAGGCACAACATTTCCACATTGATAACATTCAATGAAAAGCTTCCATTTTTTTCATTAACTGTAAAACAATGTGTCCTTTGTCTTTCCTCTTGTCATTTGAGAGGCTTAAAACAAAATATATTGAAAGTTTCTAATCTGCAGGCCCAGTGGTGGTCGGGAATTAAACCCTGCAGGGACCTCAGGTTGCATTTGCAGTTCAGTCATTTGATAAATAGATCCTTGACCTGGGACTTCTCACAAAGACAATTAGTCAAGATGAACTTGTTTACAGATGCTGAGTTACTGCCTGAGCATTACAATGAGAAGAATAGAAACAGAAAGACAAAATCATAGGGGAAACAGAGCAAATGGAAAACAAAGATGGTGTATTAGTCACAATTAGACACAAGGATGCTTTAGAGAGAAACTGGAGAAGAAAGAAAGAAGGAAGCTTTGCGCACTTTTAACAGCATATAGACACATGAGGTAAACTAGGGCAGGTGGATCATCATGTTGTTTATCACATGAATTACATGAATAAAGCTATTGCTTTTAAAGCAATGTCGGTTGGACATTTTCATAGTTAATAAAAGTTTTCATGGTCAGTTTAATATGCATCTATGTTTATGTACGCTTTTATTTTGTGTTCAATGACCTTTATACTTTAAATGATTCTCATCAATGTTGTTTTTGTGTGTGTATTTTATTATTGTTGTTGTTGTGGTGACAGAACAAGTCCCTGTTTTCTGCTGTGACCTTTCCCAGCTTTGTCTATTTTTTGTAGTTGTATATTGTCTTGCCTCTGCAATCAGCCACTTTTTGACATTTGTGTTGCGGAAAGCAGCCCGTGTCTTCTTTCACTGAGTTGATATGCTTGTTAACCTTTCATACCTGCCAGACTGTATCTTTATGTAGAGGTAACACGAGGGGGTAAATCGATACTGGACATTTAAACCTGCATTAACATGAATGCACCACAAACTAGAAACAGACTTTAAAACTGACATTAAAGCCACAAATCATCACATTCTGTTTCCTTAGACTTCTGCTTTTGAATGCGCACAACAAGAGAATACTTTCATCCATATAAATGGGCAGAAGTTGCAAATAGTAATTGCATTTTGCAATTGTGTCTTTAATTTTTTAATTCAGCGGTGGCCTAGTGGTTAGGGAGTTGGCCACAGGATTGGAAGATTGTGGGTTCAAACCCCTTACCAGTAGGTTGCCCTGACGTACCCTTGAGCAAGGAACCATCCCCGTCGCTGCTCCCCGGGCACTTTCAATGCATGGGTTAAATGCAGAGGTCCAATTTCGTTGTGGTTCACTGTCTGCTGTGCTGTGACCTCGCAATGACAAGGGTTGTCACTTTCACTAAATTGGTTCCACCCACTGGGCTGTGGGGATAAGTGGACCTATATTGCTCTGCAGGGATGGAGCTTTCTGATACTTTTGGAACGAGTGGCATTTGTGATCAGGAACTAAACCGCTAACATCATTATCTCCCATCACCTCTTGTGGCTGAATGTAATCAAATCCTCACAACTGTGTTCCGTAATCTAGGTTAAAGTTTCTTTCAGAAGAGAAAGAGCTGGCACGGTCCCACTAATATAGGATGAAATTCAATATCAATATTGTTAAGAGCGTCCCGTCCATGGTACGTCTCTCCCTTCATAATATCTTTGCATTATCTCAGGCTGGAATAAAAGGAGTAGGAGGAGTGCATGGTTTTCATTCCAGTGAATTTATGTTCTGCACACGTTTCTCTACATGTGAGTTCACACACAAAGCCATTTACAGGGGGTTGTCAGACTACTTCAGACTTCTGACAAACACTGCCATGAAGCTCGGCTGCCGGTCTCTATGGTGATGGTGCTGCTTGGAGACCTAATTGAGGAGAACTGGGTGGAGAGGCAGAAGCACCCCTGTGGAGATCTTCATTAAACTGAATGGCTTGAAAGCCACGTAAAGAAACTTGTAACTTAGTCAAGGAGAGATCACAGAGCAATATAAAAAGAGAGTGATGATATCTTTGGGAACCTAGATTGATGGAATTGCCTCACATTGAAAGATCACACTATCTAAGACCCCTTCCTGTCGGAGAAAAGAGAAATGGGCAATTTGTGCCCACAGTGGACCTTCTTTCTTCTGCACAGTTTGAACAAAGGCCTAAACACCAAGAAAGCACAGTGACGTGAGCAAAGAATTTGCTTCAGAGCTGTAAAATACACTACATTTCACATAAAATACAACACTGATGTCAGGGTTGGATTGGCCAAGTTAGTGTCTTTAAGTGTAAAAGCCAGAAAATTGTCAATTGCTTTAAGAATTATTTTCTTGATAGTATTCATCTTTCTATGGAGCTAACATTGATTTCAAATAATGAAAGTTCTATTCAACTAATTCAGTCAAAAGTAATCAATCACACAACTCGCACAACTTCTTTTATTTTTCTTCTATGTTGCAAGGAAGGCATTTAGTATTTTTCTTACACTGCATTAGACACATCTGCATTGTTATTTAAGGCACACATTTTCAGGCAAATTTTAGAAAGACAACATTTTTTATCCAGCTAAAGAAATCAGATCCCAGCAATCTGACAAATCATACCCCCTGTAGGCACCAGCAGCCACTCAAACACCAGTCATGTTCATGTTAAGTGGTTTGTTAACTTAGTTACTGGTTCTCACCCTGGTCCTCAGGACCTCCAGATGCTCCACACTTTATATTTCGTTTTTCCCTATTTTTTTCCCCTTGATATCCATATTCAGCGTTTACCTGTCAGCTCGAATTCCCCTAATCAACTTTGAACAGGTAAAGGCTAGTGCATGCTTACTTCTAGTCTCATGAAGCACCACTGCATTCTTTCATTCTGCTGCTAAAGCATAGTCACTGGACAGCCCAGCACATTTGAGGAGATTAAGAAGCAATAAACTAGACATTTGAACTAACTGGTTCTCAGCAAATAAATATCAGTCTAAGAGGTCACTTTCTGTTTTATTTTCATGAAAACATGATTAAAGCAGTTTTTGAAGTAGATTTGATGCAGTCATGGGATTCACTGTAGTCATCATTGCTGCTTAAATGACTATTTCTTGAAACGTTTCAGAAGGTTTGGTGCACCTGTTGTGCACGGCTGAGCGTCAATGAGTTCGCAACATAAAAAAATTTAAAAGCAATTTACAAACGATAAAAGTACCATCACTAAAGTGGAAAGCTGACCCACAATATTATAAGTTTTTAGTTTTAAAAGATTGACTGTCAACTTAATCCATATAGTAATCAAAAAGTAATGAAACAGTTCCACAGTCCCCCAAAAGCAAAACCAGCAATGCTGTGATAATGTGTGAAAATGCCCTCATAGTGCATCTGGGCTAATTCTGGCAAAGTACAGCTGCAGTTCATTTGCCACATGATTATGCCTGCTTAAGAGTGTGCAATGAGAACGTTACAATAGACTTCAGACAGAGTGCTGTCTAAAGTGCAGCCAATGGGCTAAATGTTGGATTTTTCCAGATGGAAAAAAATTGCCCTAGTCCAGTTTACATTATTTTTACCATAATTTTTTTTTATGTTAAAGTATTTTATTAATTAAATATGGTATTATAAAATGTAATAATGCCTATATATATATGTATATATATATATTTTTTACTTAATTTTATAAAGGGATAAAGCTGATCAGCCACACCATGAAGTTATGGGAAAGACTAGTGGAAGCTAGGTTAAGAAAGAGGTGAGGATTAGTGAACAGCAGTATGGTTTTATGCTAAGAAAGAGCACTACAGATGCAACGTTTGCTCTGATGGTGTTGATGGAGAAGTACAGAGAAGGTCAGAAGGAGCTGCATTGTGCCTTTGTGGACTTGGAGAAAGCATATGACAGGGTGCCTAGAGAGGGGTTGTGGTTTTGTATGAGGAAGTCTGGTGTTACAGAGAAGTATGTGAGAGTAGTTCAGGATATGTATGATGGCAGTGTAACAGTGGTGAGATCTGCAGTGGGAGTGACGGATGCATTTAAGGTAGAGGTTGGATTACATCAAGGATCAGCACTGAGCCCATTCTTATTTGCAATGGTAATGGACAGGCTGATGGACGAGGTTAGACAGGAGTCTCCGTGGACGATGATGTTTGCTGATGATATTGTGATCTGCAATGAGAGTAGGGAGCAGCTTGAGGAGAACCTGGAGAGATGGACATATGTTCTAGAGAGGAGAGGAATGAAAGTGAGTAGGGCAAAGACAGAATACCTGAGTGTGAGCGAAAGGGCGGAAAGTGGAGTGGTTAGGATGCAGGGAGTGGAGGTAACAAAGGTGGAGGAGTTTAAATACTTGGGATCAACAGTTCAGTGTAACGGCGAGTCTGGAAGAGAGGTGAGGAAGAGAGGTGAAGAAGAGAGTGCAGGCAGGTTGGAATGGGTGGAGAAGAGTGGCTGGAGTGATTTGTGACAGATGCGTACCAGCTAGACTAAAAGGGAAGGTTTACACGACAGCAGTGAGACCAGCTATGTTGTATGGGTTGGAGATGGTGGCACTGATGAAAAGGCAGGCGGAGCTGGAGGTGTCAGAGTTAAAGATACTGAGATTTTCGTTGGGTGTGATGAAGATGGACAGGATTAGAAATTATAATTTTAGAAGGACAGCTCAGGTTAGACATCTTGGAGACAAGGTTAGAGAAGCAAGGTTGCGGTGGTTTGGACATGTCCAGAGAAGAGATGAGGATTATATTGGAAGGAGCATGTAGAAGATGGAGCTGCCAGGAAAGAGGAGAAGACGAAGACCAAAGAGGAGGTTTATGGATGTGGTGAGAGAGGACATGCAGATGGTCGGTCTGAAGCAGGAAGATGCAGAATACCGGAAGAAATGGAGACAGTTGATCTGTTCTGGCGACCCCTAAACGGGAGCAGCCGAAAAAAAAAAAAAAGAAGAAGAATATTTTTTACTTAATTAAAAAAAATTACCATTCTTCTTTTTTTGTCTACTATTTTCTTTTTAGTCCTTGTCATATCTAGCAAGTTTGAATGTTCCAAAAATATGTCACAAGCAGTAAAGTGCTTTAGGAAGGAAACAAAAATTAAAATAATTTAAGCTGAAAATGTTAAAGAAACAAATAAAGCAGAAACAGTTATAACTCTGCCTCTCTCTCTCTCTCTCTCTCTCTCTCTCTCTCTTACTCTCTTACTCTCTCTGCCTGACTTGGAAACCCTTATACATCTCTTTTGTTTCTTCTTGTCTTTAGTATGTTCTTTTTTTTCTGTCCTGCCCAGCTCAGCTCAAAGGTACACTCTGTTTCCATGGCAACAACAATCAGTTTGAGCAAGCGATGGAGACAGTTATATTTGCATTTTTTTACTTAAGCAGTGGCTGTCCACACAAACGTGTATCATTTCACGAAGCTATTGTTAATAAAAAGAGTTCTTGCCTCACGTGCAATGAATAGTACGACACTGACTGTGTTTTTACTGGACTTCAGCTACAGTCCTGTGTCTGCATAATGTCATGGACACTAAGCACAGTTGCTATAGGTGGCCATTGCAAATACTTGTAAATAAATTAAGAGGATAAATCAATAGCATGTGACTTTAGAAATGCTGTGTTTAGACAGACTGCAGACGTTTCCATGCTTAATGAATCAATTAAAACATTACTGCCTCCAGAGCGTTGGATTCAAACACTCATACAATGAAGAAAGACAAAAGAAAATAAGGATGTGGAAATTTTGGAGTTTTTCTCTTTAAATGTCTCTGTCTCTCTCTCTCGTTCTAGGGTGACCCCCTGACAGAAATGGAGAGTCTCTGAGTCTTCTAATCCATTCGGATTGTGAGCGGACTTCAAAGCCCTGGCGGCCGGTGAGTGGCTGAGTAGAGGAATCAAAGGCAGCTTAGGAGCCAGAGAGCGCTCCCAATGAACCTCAGCCACCTGCCACTATTCAAACAACTTCAGCTGGATAGCACTGTGCATGACAAATGCTAGCCATGTCCTCTATATTCACTGAGTCTTGTGCTTAATGCTTAAGAGAATGGAGTCATTGTTGTCATTTAGGGATACATTCGGTTCACACAAACAAGCAATTATTAATTGAACCTATTTGCTGAATAAACAACTTATATTCTTGCATGCAATCAATTTATTAATATATCAATCATTCTACTAGAGTTTACCTACAAAGCTGCAACAACAGTGACCTAAAAAGCCTGTGTATTAACTGAAACAGTGTAAGAAACATGCTTTTTTATTGCCCTAGACAGCCATTACCTCTCAGAGTGAATGTACGGTGTGTTGATTGGATGCCTGTTGTGGAATGGACATGTTAGTCTTTGCTAATTGCTGTTATTTTAGATTTGTTCCTTTCCCATCATCCTCCCATCAGCCACTGTAATTATCCCCAGTCTCTCTCTCTCTCTCTCTCTCTCTCTCTCTCTCTCTCTCTCACCCTGCACATGAAAATCCTGTCATTACTCCACTAAAGTTCTTATTGCCTCCACACTGCTGATTCCTTTCATCTAGTATGCCCCGTTACTATGGAAACCATATGCTGTTGCCAGCGCTGAAGCATATTCCTCTTTTTCAACGAGGCATCAATTAGTGATGTCGACGTGCCTGAGTCGCATTTTTAGACAGCTTCTTTGAGGCTCAGCCCAAGAGAGCCTGGAATGAGGACAAGTGGTTGAAAACAAGAAACATTGACAAAAAAGTACAGACACAAAATACAGTGCAAATGAGTGAGTGCAGGAATGCATGAGCATGCCAGTAAGAGTGCAGAATCACAAGCTTCACTGAGCAAGCTGTGATTAAACCACGGGGAGGCGAGAATAGGGTGAAATTCAGCAAAAAGGTGAGAGAGAGAGAGAGAGAGAGAGAGAGAGAGAGAGAGAGAGAGAGAGAAGAGAGAGAGAGAAGAGAGAGAGAGTTGCAGGATACAAATTGGGATGTGGTGACTAGCCATAAAAAAAATGTCGCCAAGGTGCAGGACCCATCACAAATTTGATCACAGGAAGGTGAGGCATTCAAACGTGGCCTGATGCTAAACCTGTCTCTCTGAGGTGTAACAACAATAGAAACTTGAGCTGTGTTACAGCTTAAGCTATTTAAATTTAACAAACAAACAAAATATTGCATGAAAAGGGCCTATGAATCAATCAGGCCCTGTGAAACAATCACCTCAAACTATTATGCTGTTTAATAAATGAATGTAATAAACATAGGACATCACAGAAGGAATTCTTTTAAGCTGGACCACTGTTACAAACTCCATATATGGGCTGTATGGATTGAAGAAACCTTTATTTAAAAAAAAAGTGGAGAAATATAGTTTTCATCAAAGGAACGTTTATTTCACTGTTTAGCAGCAGGGCACTCAGACAGGCCTTCTCACAGAGCACAGCTGAAGCTTGGGAAATAGACCAGTGATAGAAGACCTACAGAGTCCTCTAATGTTGGATAACCGGAGTGTTCTTTTACAACATTTAGCCCTGAGGCTAATCTGACATCTGGCAGCAGTACTCACACTCTCCAGATCTAGATTTACGCAGTCAAGTGTGTTAGAGTAAGGCTTGAGCTAAACTGTGTAGGAACCATGCTAAATCAAGTTTCAGCATTCAGATATAAAGTGCAATGTGCCTAGTAGTGTGTGAAGGCTTGTAGTAGTTTTTTTTTTTTCATAGATCTGCTTTCTCTATCACTGACATTACAATATCCTGTGCCTAATCAATCCAGTGACAAATCCAATGCCTTGTCCTACATACAGTGCTGTCCAAAAGTCTTGAGCCACCCCTCATTTCTCCATATTCCTCCAGGAGACAACTGCATAAAGTGAAATCAAAATGGCACTTCTTACCAAATGTAATGGAAAAGACACGGACAGCCAAAGGTTAGTTGCTAAAACTGAAAATAGTGAAAGATCATATCTAGTATAGAAAATCTATGATATGAATGAGTTTGGAAAATGTTTTAAAGAAAGAGAATCTGCCCTCGGCTTGTTATTTAGAATGTCCAAAACACGTTATGTCCAGGTTAAAAAATAACACCACTGATCTAAGATCCCTGCGATGGGCTGACCTGTCCAGGGGATGTGTCTGATCCTGCGCCTGTGTGCGCAGGTTGGACACCCAGCACTCCCCCGCGACCCCGTTTGGGACAAGCGGCAGAAAATGGATGGATGATCCTAAAGACTTGAGGGGACAACGTGTCCCATAATGACAACTACTGAGAACCAGCAGGTGAGATTTTTTGAATCTGTTAACATTTACATTTATGGCATTTAGCAGACGGTCTTATCCAGAGCGACTTACATGTCCTAGTACGGGGACAGTCCCCTGGGCTACTCAGGGTTAAGGGGTCTTGCTCAGGGACAGTGGTGGTGAGTGCTGGGGTGGGCTTGAACCACCTCCAGCGCGAATCTGATCCAGAGGTCGCCCAGGCAAAGTGCCACCACTGAACCACCGCCACACTTAACAACAGAGGCCTTGGTGAGCTGTGCATTGTGTGTTCTGGGACCAGTAGTAGAGGGTAGCTGTTAGCCTGAGCGGCGAGGTAGCCAATAGAAATGACAAGCCTGCAACTGGAAGGCTCAAGGCTAACTAAGATTTCCTGCTTTCGTGTCCGTGAGCAAAACTACCCTAGGCATGCAGCTCCACTGGCTAAGCTGTGCTGCTCCTAGAAAACCTAGATACAGGGAGGCAGCAAAGGGCCAAAATCCCTGGTGGGGTGAATAAAGTATAACATAACAACAGAAGTCCACAATGAATACAGCATGACTTCACTCTCTCACACATGGGAGTGCTAAAGCAACTGCTGGAGACTGACTCATCAACAGCTACTGTGTAGGAGGAAAAGAGAATGAGAGACTT
>CM029366.1:19093510-19113510 GCA_017165825.1 Hepsetus odoe | reverse complement strand
AGTGTAAGAATGCATCAAGTGTAACTATGGGTGAGCAAAGTTTCATAATTTACATCATGATAATATATATTACACAGCAATAAATCACAATAAAATAAGCATTTCCAAGCATATTGTGTATTGATCTGTATTTATGCATATCATCAATATTTGCTGCAGTAAAATGATAGATATTTATCTCTCTTTGAAGGAGATAATGTGAGAAGACATCAATCAGTGTCACAATATCATGACAGGACTTTTTTGTTTTTATATAACATATATTTAAGTCATCTCTATTATTACTGAATGCATTACATTTTACTTCACTCACGAAAAGGCTGAGGAGTGAACAACTTCTTACCATTCCTTGGTGGAGGTTAAACTGCTCTAGGCTGAATAGGGAGAGACAGAATCAAGCTATGTTAATACTAATACTAATATTATGACACTAATACTAATATTGTATGTTAATACTAAAACTAATGCTAATATTAATGCTAATATTAAAACCAGGCACTCCCTAACCACTAGGCAGCGGTGGCCTAATGTTTAGGGACTATGCCCCAGGATGGTTATGGGTTAGAATGCAAGACCAGTAGGCTGCCTTGAGGTATCTTTGAGCAAGGTACCATTCCCATCAGTGCCCCCTGCTGCATGGTGTGTATGGGTGAAAAGCAGAGGTTGAATTTCATTGTGTTTCACAATGACAAAAATAGTCACTTTCACTTTTTCACTTTCAAATCATGAAGAGTTATTTCAAAACATGCTTTTTGCAGTTTAGTTTACACATATAGACTGTTCGAATGTGGAAGTGAAGGATATGTTTTGAAATTGTTTTCTTGCCTATGTAACACATTAAGCTAGTTTATTTCCCAAAAGTGAGAAAATATGAGTTTTCTCTGATTGAAACCCTTGCTTAAGTGAGGCTGAATTTAATATTCGCCTTAAAAATGAGCTTGTCCAGGGCAGTGGTTATACATAGAGCTGTAAACATTCAATGAATCATTTGGTTATAAATACTAAATAGAAATTTGTTAATTGTTTTTTCTCTATGAAGTGAATGTGACTATTTACATTTACAGCATTTAGCAGATGCTCTTATCCAGAGCGACTTCCATGTCCTGATTACAGGGACAGTACCCCTGGAGCAACTCAGGGTTAAGGGTCTTGGTCAGGGACCCAGTGATGGTAGTGCTTAAGGTGGGATTTGAACCTGGGACCTCCTGAGCCATTGGTCCATAGGCAAGTACCCTACCACTAGACCACTGCCACCCCGTTCCATTGTCACCACCCATCTATTTGTCACTGTTAAACACCACACAGCACACAGTGAAACACAACAAAATTCAACCTCTGCTTTAAACCCACACACTATGCAGCCGGGGGCAGCCATATCCAGCACCTTGAGAGCAGTGATGGGGATAGTACCTTGCTCAAGGGTACCTCAGGGCAACCTACTGGTCTGGGATTTCAACCCATGACCTTCCGATCCTGGGGCATAGTCCCTAAACACTAGATCATCGCTGAGCCAGAAGCAATGGCCTGCACAGGGATCAAACTTTGGAACTTGGGTCATTAGCACCCTAACCAGCTGAGGACACCCTGTAGTTTATGGTTATTGGAAGAAAAAAAACTTTAAAATGCCTTTAAATAGCACCAAAAATGTCTTAATCTTGTTGTCCTGTAACCCTTTATGTGAAAGAGTGATTACTGTACTCTGACATTTATAAGGAGTTCTTGGCTGGAGATGTTCAATAAATTGATCATATATCACCACGAAGGACATAAAACCTCCAAAGCAATAATGGCTTTTAGTTTTATTGTGTCTTTTTAATTTAGTGGTAGGATACTTGCCTATGGGCAAAGAGGTTGCAGGTTCGATTTTCACCTGCAGCACCACCACCACTGGGTTCCTGAGCAAAACCTTTAACCCAGAGTTGCTCCAGGGGGATTGTCCCTGTAATCAGGAATTGGAAGTCGCTCTGGATGAGAACGTCTGCTAAATACTGTATGTAAATGTCGATATCTATAGGGCAGAATCACTGCCCCAACTTCACTACGTTAATTTTAGATGTGTCTTGCTTCTTTACAGCCTTCAAATAGCACAATTTGACTTTGAGCTCTGGTGTGTGCTGTAGCGTTCGGGTTAATGAAATCTATGTACTTGCCCCAAATGTGGACTCAAATGTGGACTTGTGAAATCAGAATAGAATAGATTTCAACTACTGCTAATTTTCCATCTTGAAGTAAACTTTATTTGCTCAGGCTGCAAACGTTTTTGCTTAGGAGGGTTACTAACTGATTGAAATCTGAATCAGAATAAGAACTTTATTGATTTTATCTCTGTGAAGTACTCTTTATTAGAAAAAACTAATCGTATCCAAATGCTGAGAAAAGGTTCTTCAGTGCTTCCTTTAGCAAAGGCTATACTTGGCCAACTTTAACCAAAGGAAAGGCAATAATGCTGGCATAATAGATAAAAAAACAGAGGATACCTCGTGTGAAGGAGGTTTACAATGACACATAGTGGACATGAAACCACTCATTGTTAAGAAATAATCAAATCAGATAATATGCACACAGGAGGAAGTTTCCAAGATGTGCATTTAGCAGTCTATTTCTGTACTGTAGTTTTACCTCTGCAGGGTAACGTCAATAATATAATAGCACAAGTAGCCTTGAGTAAGAGCAGTTAAGATTTTCTTAGCATTGTGGTTATCTTTTTCTATGTTATTATGAATTCTCTTTCAGGTCTTTCATTAACCTCATGGTATTTTACATCAAGGTCAAGGAAATGTGTTCAGGAAAGAACATAGGCCGTCATTTTTTGATAATTTGTCTGCAGCCTTACCTAGTCTTGTAAGGTTTTTCCAGCCGTTTGTGGTCTGATCAGTCAGAACATTAAGCTTTATTCCTATGAACTACATGGACCATCCAGTTAATGGTAATTAAAGACAAAATGTTGTGGAAACTAAATAAGAAACACAAAAAATGCCTCAAGATCTTCATTGATGAGTGCAGCAATATGCACAGTGGGTTCTTATACTGTTCTTAGTTTGTAGGACAGAACAAGGTAAAAACAAGGAATTTGCTATTTTATACTTAGATATGAGGGTTGTTTAGCAACATAATGATTTATTAATACTTTTCATGGATTTAACATCACTTCCAGACACTCAAGCCATGCTGTAGATTAAAAGGATAGTAGGTGTTGTCATAATAACGTAGAGCAAGGAACCCCTGCAGCACTTTCTCAAGATATGATAATACCATTTTTACTGATCCTTTTTTATCTTTGATCAGCTTTATCACCACTTGCATTTGTTGACAAGAGATATGTTTTTACCTCAGATTATGTCTTTATTGGCGCTCACAAACACAAAACATTGCTCATCATATAAGCATTTACTTATGAATTTCATATTGCATCCAGTGATGGCAAAGGAGAGAGCAAGATGCATTTGCTAAAAAGATGCGAGCAGCGCCACATCTCAGCCACCTTTAAATCACCCCTGCCAGAAATGACTCACTGCTCAACCACTACAAACAAAATCATGAACCTTACAAATTTGCCCTAGCTGATATCTTTTAATACTTTATCTAATTAAAGTAAAGGGTACTGCTTATATGATTATACTGTCTAAAATGTTTACTGCAATATATGTAAATAACTACTGAGTTTGGTACAAACCAGAAAAATGTCACATATAGGTCAACTAACACTTGTAGGTAAAAATGATGTAAGATTTCTTTCTTTTACACTTTATGATAAAATATTGAGATTAAAATATAAACTTTGTATCCTATATCTGTAAATATATCATAAAAATGGAAGTGTCTTTTTTCCAAGCTCAAATGATCAAGTTATTCAGTCTATCTAGGACTGAAAATGCCCACAACTTTCAGTTTCTGTACAGAATATAAAAGAAGTGAAGTGTGTACAAAAAAAAACACACAATCTTTAATGTCAACCATGACAAAGGCCTAATACTAATGGTTTGATTGCTCAGTTTAATGTTAGGGGTCTCTGGAGCACAGCCTTGAACTCCTTTACAATAAAAATAGTACAGAGGCCTGTTTTGCTGTGTTTGAGTCGTAATAGCTAAAGGAAACTACTGTTCAGATAGAAGGACATATCTGATCTTACTGAATCCAGAAAGCAGCTTGGTGGCCAGAACTTGAGCTGAGAGACCCAGTCCTCCAATGGAAGAGTCAATTTAGATGACAGTTGGAATAAGAAAAATAACTTTATGCCATGATATTTAGAAAACGTTTAAAGCAAACTGTTGTGTTTCACAGGTACGGTCTTAAGCCGTATATAACATATTGACCAGGAATTGGCTTTTTTGAGGGAATTTAACATTAACAAAATACTCACTGATTCTCTCAACTCTTGGTAGAGCTGTGGGACCCATTGTCAGCATGAAGACCGCCCACTGAGGGATCCTTGCTATAAAAGGCCAACACTTAGTTGCTCGCTCCAAAGCAGGCTCTATTAGCTTAGACGCTACAGATGCAACTCCAGCTTCAGACTGAAACAACATGTCATGTTGGACCAAGTACAGCTGGCACTCACACGCAAAGCCATAAAATTCCTCCACAGACCTTTCAAATAGCATTCATGAGGTACTGGGGTTTTTGATGGTTGAAGGGGGCAATAAAATCTTTTGTAAAGGCTCTTAGGCAGGCCACACTTATTTGCGTGCTATAATTTGCAGCAGTCCAGTTGACAGTCAACCCAAAGTAGCCAGTACGCAGGCAGGCGGGCAATAATGGTGAAGGCAAACCCATGAACCCCCTGTCAGATAAAAAGCACATCAAAACAACGATCAGCAAAATAGAAAATCAGGTACAAGGAAAGAATCACTGCCAAGAATTGAATGTATTGGACTGGATTTAAGTATTTAATCCTTTATTTGTACTTTCATTTGTGCTCTTTTCCACTTTTAGCTGTACTTCAGGTATCTATCAATCAATACAGGCACTTAACTCACTACTCGTTCTGCTTCTGAAAATCTTTTTTGGTGGGATTTCTATTATAGAAGTCCCATAACTCCATTACAAAATTACAAAAATCAAACTTCAACATATCTTGGCATTTAAACTACCTGCCATAAGGGAAGAAAATGTATAATTGCAATTGTTTGATAAAACATGACTTGTCAAACTTGTTTATTGATGTTGATGAAAACACCCTTACTCTAATATTTAATATTTAATAATATGATTTCTTGTGAGTACATGAGTGCATATAGCGATGTGCATGAAGACACTCTGACCTCGCTCTTTCTGGTCTGCTCTGTTGTCTACCCTGCTTTTTGTGTCCTCAGCAGTTCTTGTCATGAAGCATACGTCGTTTAAACACATATTCTAGTGTCCCTTTGGTGCAGTAAGGCAGTAAGGCTGTTTCCCATTGCTGACAACCTGGGCAAATGATTTGTGCATGTAACAAATACCCACAATGCAGCACAGTAGCCCGCTTTTATAACCACAATCCATTTTACTCACTTGAGTGGCTTGTGCTACAGTAATTGAAGTCACCCCATGCATTCCCTTATGATTTATACTGAGAGAGAGAGAGAGAGAGAGAGAGAGAGAGAGAGAGGAATAGAGATAATAGCAAGTGAGTGAAAATAATTCCTTTACAGAGAAATTTTTAAATGTAAAATGTGAAGAAATAGCAAAGATCATTGTTATCAATTTAACATCTTTAATACTGAAAAAGCTACTGCTGACATTAGAGGAACAGAGGAAGCAAGCTGGACATCATGCTTTTGCACTGAGCGACAGCACACACACACACACACACACACACACACACACACACCTTTAGGAGGTGTTCTGCTGCAGGCTTTGAATTCCAGATCCACACCATATTTAGCCACTGTAGTTCATTAATGACTGATGTCTGAAACAGGTATGCCTTCAGGGCTGTACAGTTACATTTTAGTTCAGGAAAATCTATTTAACGTATCCTCAAAAGTACAACGGAGCAGTGCAACAATCTTTAACTACAATTTAACTACACCATGTTAACATTAGCAGGGAAACATTCATACCATTTCATAATTTAAACCTTTAGAGTAGAAAGTAAAATAAAAAGAGCTTGGAGTGAAGACAGTATATATGGAGTCAATTAGAATAATAGCAATTATGAATATGATACAAACCTAATCTCAGCTAAAGATACTGAAGATACTGAAGATACCGTTGGGCATGACAGTAGATTGTTGTTTCAAAAATCGTTTTCAATTTGTCACAGTCAGTTCCACAGAATCTTATTATAGCTGGAAAGCTATAAGGATTATAGGAGCACTACGATAGAAGTGTGCCACCCGTGGGATGATGCTATTTATACAGTGCAATTTTTATTGTGAATCAGAATCTTAACGTATGTCAAAGCAAAGAAAAGCCTGACTCTTAATGGGTTTAATGTGCAGGAATAGAGTAGATGATCAGGCAGTTAAAGAAAGTGTGTTGTTCCATTACCAAATATGAAAAGGGAAAAAAGGGATGCTATCACCCCAAGAGATGGCAGATAATTGAACATTAATACATCCAGTATGTGAGGGGTGAGATCTTTCCCTGACTTTTCAATCTGCTTCCACTTTTTTCTGTTAAGCATGTAGAAGACAGAAATATAACTCAATGTGTTAATCCCCCTCTTTCTCTCCTCGTAATGACAATGTTCAGGATAAATATAGTAGTGGAGACTTCAGTGCCTTAGTCCTGGATTGGCCAGCCAAGTCTTGCATTAACACACTGTAATGAGATTTAGGAGGAGTATGAAGATATGAGGGCAGAAATCCATGTTATGGCTTCTTTGACAGATTTCCTCCAATCATGAGGATGGAGACAGAGACATCTGCTCCAAACGTTCTCCGATAGGCTTTCTCTCTGCTATATCCCATATCTTTCTTTCTTTCTTTTACCTTTATTTATCTTTAATCTTACCATCTAATGTCTTTTTTATTGCTCTCAATCATTCATTTTGCATCTTTGATACATTTGTTATTGTATTGACTCTGCCTTCATAAACAATTTTATAAAGAAATAAGTGAAAAAATGTATTTAATGTATTTTACATATTTTTGATAAACAATTTTACATAATACATACAGTTCCAATATGCAAATGTAAAAATACATTGGAATAAATCCTATTTAGAATTTGGAACATGCAGATAATACATTTGTAAAGTCAGGAGAAGCTTGTTAGGTATCCTTAGATGGTGGGGACAGTGGTGCCTTTTATAGCTGTTACTGGGCAGTGAAAAAGTGGCCTGTTGGCAGGTCTCATTATCTCCGCAAAGACATTTGGAGTATGGCACTACCCTCAGGAGTGTTAAGATGGCTTGCTTGATTTAGCCTTGTTTACTGTGGTGCGGTCGTTTATTTTACAGTATGTTTTAGCTGGAGGGCTCTTGTGGATTAATGAGATTTTGTGGAATGCTTTAGCCTGCGCCAGGCAATAATCTTTTTTGTCTGACTCCACACAACACTAGTGCCCTCGCACTGACTGGACCAATACTTGTGCTTATCCTGTACAAGAGAAACTGGTCAATGTGAAAAGGCTGAAAATGCTTAGTCTAAAAGTGTTTAGTCTATTCCTCTAAATATTTACTGACAGGAGAGAGTGTGTGGCATGCACCCTCAGTATTGCTGTGACAGCTGGACACACGCTTACACACCCACAAAGGCACATGTTAAACTGTAAACACACCAAATTCGAAACAGAGGCATGTGTAAAGGCTGATGGAGTCATGCATGCACACACAAACTCACATACACACACACACACACCTACACACACACACACACATAAACACACAGCCACAGTGACTGAATGTGAAAGGAAGAGTCGTCTGCTCCTGTTGCATCTAGGAATCTGAGTAAGTAGAAAAAATACCAGTGCACTGTGTTCGGAGAAGTGGAGAGGTGCCAGAACAGAGCAAGGTGTTACATTTACACAAACACAACCAAGTATTTCAGTGTGTGTTCTTGTTGCTGTTCATGGGGAAGTGGGGGGATTTGTCAGCAAGTCATTTTCATTACACCCACCAATTACAGCAAGAGCAATAACTCTACAGCAGCTGCTGCAGGTTTTGCTCAGTTTGTGCAATGTTATGAAGAAAAAAAAAAAAAAAAAAAAAAAAAAAAATATATATATATATATATATGTATACATATATATGATATATATATAGATTCAATAAAATATACAATCTATTTAGATTATTTTAAAACAATATCAACCCTTGCTGCATTGTCTGCAATTATAGTCCTTTGTAAGTAATCCCTCCAGACACATTGAAAAACAGAATCATTACTCAATTAGAGTTCAATCGTTGTGAAATTAACATGTTCTCCAGTTTCATAAGAATCGCAGATTGAATTTTTTTTTGGGGCCAGTCATTTACGTTCTGGTAACGTTCATTTACGTTCATTCATCCACCTTATTTAATTTTTTTATGACAGTGTGTTCAGAATTAAGCTCAATCAGTCATTATTCCCAAGCAGCCACCGAGCCATCTGAGTTGTGTCAGTGCAGCTGTGCTCTTCCAGCCAAGACGGTTGGCACTGTTAAGTGCTTCACAACTCCAATCTTTTCATATCTTGGTCATGCTTGAGTGCAGTGAATAAGTTAGAGAGATATCAGTGATGACAGGGAGATTCTTATCACTGTGCTGTGTTGGTGTGCCTGCTATTGCACTATTGCCAGAATAACAAAATCAGTGTTTTGTGTTCAGCCTGATTACCATGAAATTGTTTTCGCACTCCCACCACCACCTGGCATTTCTGCTTATTTTGTGATTATTTAAGTTCACACATCCATCTACCACAACAGTGACACAACAAGCATGTACAGGGTATCCAAGAATTCTGTGTCAAACTACCTTTCATATCATAGAAAACAATATTATTTGTTGTCCTTGTGAAGGACTTTAACAGTATTGTTACAGTATTGTTGCATAGATATGTAGATTTTATCATTATAATACATAATGGAAGCAGCATTCTGTAACCTACACAATCCATGCAATTCATCCACCCTCATTTCATCTTCAGCATCCTGGGAGATGGCAGCAGATTTTCATCTAGAATATCCTGGTACATTTATCCATTCATGCTTCCTTCAGTTATTTGAAGACTGCCAATACCATATGCTGAAAAACAGCTCCACAGCATGATGTTTCCACCTCCAAACTTCAAAGTTGGCAATGTTGTTTTTGGGGTGATGTGCAGTGCCATTTCTTCTCCAAACATGGTGTGTGCAATGACATCCAAAGGGTTCAATTTTGTTTTCTTCTGACCGAACCATATTTTCCCTGTATTTCCTTTGCTTGTCCAAATCTTGTGCAGCAAACTTTAAATGAGCTTCAACATGCTTTTCTTAAGCAGTAGAGTATTAGACACCATGTAGAGTAGTAGAAGCCATGTTGGTTAAGCGCATTACTTTTTGTTTTCTATGAAACAACTGTACCTGCTAATTTGAGGTCTTTCTGAAGTTCTCTGTGAGTGGTCTGTGAGTGGATATTAATTTGCAATGGTATGGGGTCAGGATTGCTTTCTAAATACTGACAGATTTCACCATTTCAGCATAGTTCATTAGCCATTGATCATTAGTTTTTACTATTAGTTCTTAAAATCTTTTGACAGCATTGTATTTTGTTGTATTCCAGATGCCAAGATGATCTGAAGCAGCACATTAACATTTCTGGGAGCCTGTTTACCAGCAAATGTTTTCCTGGTCATCATTTATCAGAGGAAGATAAGATTATGTTTTTGCACGAAAAAATGGCTGACGCTATGAAAAAATGCCAGCATCTGCTCTTGGCAATTACTCTACTTCCTCTGGTAAGTATCAAGTACATTTATTTTGTTCCAAAAGCAGGTTGATGTACTTAGGGTTTAAACTGGTATTTTAAAAGAGGACAGAACAATTTTTTGAAAGGTGTCAACTACGCAGAAACACAATTGTTCAAATCACCAATGATGCTTTAAAAATGGGATTAAATGTAGAATACATTTATTTACCTGTTTCGATTTCATTGCATAATTAAGTCTATATTTTAGACATGAGAATTATATCAGCATAAAATATTTTTTTATGGCAAACACAAATGTCACTTTCTTATATCAAGAACTCTTCCTGTAGTTTTTGACCGTATGCTCAGATCTGCCTTCTGTTTTGAGAGATTGCTGGTAGAGAAAATAGCCTACAGTTTACCCAGAAATGGTAAATGGTTCAACTCTGTGGGACACTTCATTGGCAAGTGTTTAATGCCATCTGTTTTTGAATGATAGATCTCAAACTACTGTAGACCCCAGCCTTCATACCTAACATGATTCTGCTGAATTGATTTGCAATATTGTGCAACCATTTAGAGGTTAATGCTTAGTGCAGTTTAAACATTGTATAGCTCAACAGATTTTAAGAATCAATGTATATTTTTAGGACTTTTATGGCTTTTTATGACTAACCCAAGAGTCCTGCACTTAATGAGGTTCTTTTGAAATTTCCAATGTGTGAGGGAGCTGGGAAAGAAGATTGTTTGTTGTTTCCTAACAGCAAAATTAAAATTGATTGAAGAAAATCTAAAAGTCCTGGAGTTCATCTCTGTTAGTCGCTCACAAAATCACTTCTGCTTTTGAGGCCCAGTTCAACCCCTGCATATTTGGTTTTTAAATACAGGATTTAATTTTCCATTTCTATTAGGTGTTTTATTTGGGTAGCAGAAAAGGTTAATACATCTTGTGATATAGTGGTGAAAAGTCTTCTTCAAAGCTGTCAAAAACATTTTGTGTTTTAAGTCAGGTTATGTAACCTTGAAGTTCTCTTCAGATCATACAGCTTGGCCTTTTTGTTTCTGGCAGCATGCTTTCTTCTCTGTGCCACACTCACATTTTATGAATATACGCTCTTTTCTAAATAATAAAGTTATTCCATAACTGCATTATAGTCAACCTACATTTTGATTATTCTATCATAAGAAGTCAAAATATAGGTTGAATGATGTGCATAAAATTTTGTAGTTTTCTCTGAGAAGAAGAAGGATTTCCAAAGCTGGAACTCCAAAGAATTTTTTGGATTGTAAACTAGGTAAAGAAAATAAAGTTTTAAACTGAGATTGAGACATCATATGGATATTCATTTCAGTGGCTAATCTGCTTTGTTAATGGGGTGTGAAACATTGTTCACTTATAGTGCTGACATAAAAGCCATAAATGAATGCCTTTAGCTTTATTTTATTTTACAGGAGATTATGTGCAGTTTATTGGCAGAGTGAAGAAAATCAAGGGTTTGACTGAACCAGAAATTGAATAGGGTTCATCAATAATCAGAAGTAAAACAATGGTGTTCAGTAGTCTCTTAGGGGACAGGGTGTCACTATATCAAAGGACATTTAGACAGACCACATCAGGGTGATTCTCATCCCATTCAGTATAAGTAATACATAATCTACTCAATACATTACAGTATATTGATTTGTGTTTTGGAAGATAACCTCAAATTTGCTATTTATTAGACAGTGGATTTAAACAAACCAATACCAGTCCTATCTTTACACTGTTTCTTTCTCTACCTGCTCCACTTTCGGCACCACAAGCTCAAAAGGAGCACACGTCCACGGACACATTTGCGTCACCCGCAGGCTGGCACCAAACAAGGCTCTGGCATCCAATGAGCTTTGGCACCAGACGGGCCAAATGTAAACTGAACAGGAGCCAGCAGAGTTCTGCTCGAATGAGTGCTCCAGGCAATCAGGGACAGGCCATTCTCTCCCAGGGCTGTGTGTGACTGCTGAGAGCTAACTGCTGTCTCTCTGATCACTCTGCATCATTTTAATGTGCTGTTGCAGTTGTTTAGACAGTGTTATGGACTCTTGTATGACTTTTGGTTTAGGAAAAAGTAAATGTTTCTGCTGAGGAAGTATTTCTTTTCAGCCAAGCAGACCAAATAGACAACCCTACAGCTTATTTTAGTCATCTGGAATGAGCTTCTAAAAGCAGTTTGTCTAACCCACAAACCTAAATTCTCCTTTTAAAGCATGGTTCAGAAAACTGTAGTCCTTCTGTTGTGATTGCACATCACCCATAATTCAATGGCTCTGTTAGTATTTACAATAATAAATAAAATGCATTTTATTAATACTATTACCTTTCTTTCTGAGGTATCTGCAGATATAGCACACTTGCATGTAGCACAAGAAACCAATGCAACAGAAAAGCTTTCACTGAGACGTGTCCTTTCTTGCTCTAACATAGAGAACTGCCAAGCGATGTTCGTTCATTTTTTAGCCAATTAGCGAATGCTAATGCACAAGTACACAGTGGCCTAGTGGTTAGGGAGTTGGCCCAGGATCAGAAGATTGTGGGTTGGATTCCCTCACCAGTAGGTTGCCCTGATGTACCCTTGAGCAAGGTACTGTCCCTGTCACTGCTCCCCGGTTGCTTTCAATAGCTGCCCCCTGCTGCACGTATGTATATGGGTGGAACGCAGAGGTTGAATTTCGTCGTGTTTTGTTGTGCTGTGCTGCGTTTCACAATGACAAGGGTTGTCACTTTCACTTTAGAGATAACTTGGAAGCAGGTTTGACCACTAATTTAGCTGCTTTAGATACAAACAAACAAACAAACAAAAATTAAGTTGTTATTGTAGTTAGTTGAATAAAAATATGACAGCTATAACAGGCTCGTACTCGAATGTTAAAAGCTTATTATGCAGCAAACCAATTTTTTTTGCAAACCAATTTGGAGCAATTTGCTGGACAGTTAGTTGTTATGATCTTAAGAATTAAAGTTCTGTTTAAAGGTCAAAGCTTCCTGCTCTTTAAACAGTTGATGGAATTTATTTTCTAGAAATGTAAAACCTCTAATGTCTCTCTTAAAGAAGATTTCACTCAGTTGTTATCACTAATCTTCATTGACACTGTGGATGGGAATGGACCTGAAACAGACTCAAAAAAAAATGTAAGAAATGTCTAATAGAAAAACAAATACCATCCATCTTCTCAGCAAAAAATGAATGTAGCATACCAAGAGTTTTCATTTCTGATGTGTTCCAATGTGGTTTTAATTTCTTATTTAATCAGTGATGATTAAAATGATTGATGACCAGCAAATGTCAATTAACCATTTCAGACATGTAGCCCTTTTGACATCTGTTCAGACTCACTTGTAATTTCAGTTATAATATTTTTTTTGGTTTAGTTTCTAAAATGTCTGGTGAGTCAGTTTCTATTAGTAGGCCATTAAAAATTAATCTGGCTAGCCTTAAAATTATTTTTCCCCCAATAGCTGTTGAAAAAGCTGTTGAGAGGGTCAGCACCAGTGTGAGAGGGGGGAAAAAGAGAGAAGACATCAAAAAAGGAAGAGAGCAGGTGAATGAACATTTGTTGTTGCAGCAGTGAATCATGCAGTGTGTTTCTGATGGAAATCAGCTGCGTGATGCTGCCAGGCTGAGGGTGGCCACTGACAGCGACCTCATTAATATGCATGAGACGTTCATGTTTATTAAACACGACTCGTGTTACTAGTGCCACATGCACTAGAGCAGAGGGCTATCAGCCCAATTATCACAGAGGAGAGGATGGATCACTTTTCAGTAAAAAATTTACATCGCAAATGAAGAATAGTCCATGTTCAAGGTTAACGCAGTGTTATGAAAACACCAGATGATAAAAGATAAGATTAAAATCATAGTTAAAATCAACCTGAACAGTTAATTTGATAAGATTCTAACAATATGCTGACAATTCCCTGCCTTCGTGCAACATTTGAGTACACAGTCATATTAACAGTCAGTTTTAAGGTGTCATGCGTAAAAACATCCACGACTTAATGTATTAAATAAGGAAGCCTCAGAATGGAGGAAAGGTGATAAATAACATTACACATGACATCTGTATGCGCTCCTCTGTACCTGTGCCAAAAATATATTTTGTGCCTAAAAATGCAGAGAATACCTTATAGTATATATAAGTTATAATTTTGTCTGTACATTTTTTTTTTTTTTACAAATGCCAGTATATCATATACTGTTGGACAGAAGCTCCTTTCAGCAAGCCTATTTGAAATGTCTGGAGTTTGAGGAAAGTGTGTGAAGAATGATGTGTGTAATTTGAAGGTTCTGACTAAAAGGGATGTATATGCATGCTTGAATAAATTTGCAATCACTTTGCCACAGAGCTTATATCTCCAGCCTAGACTTAAAGTAGCAAACTTCAACTATCAGACAGGTCTTATCTTTTTGACGAGGTAGAGGGAACATTGACACTGTGAACAGAAAGACTAGGTAAGAATAAAATGTAATATTCTTGTTGATGTTACTTCAAAGAAAGAAAAGGCCAATCACAACCAAGTTACTGCATGTTATATGGTAAGATTGTCAGGTGTTTTGCTTTTTAGGTTTTTACATCCTTTTTTTTAGAGAGAGAGAGAGAGAGAGAGAGAGAGAGATTGATTGTCTGTCTGTTGTAATGATGTGTAGACATTAATCTGAGCTGAGCTGTGATTCAGGGGAAATATCTCCTGCTGTGACGCCTTCTCATCCTCTGCCTCCACAAAACTACCTGCTGCTTAGCAACATGAATGTTAATTACTCGAGGCAAATTTGGGTATTTTTGTGTTGTTTCTATGTTGAAGTGCCATAGCTTTTTTTCTTCATCTCATTGTATCATTGTTTCCAGCCATTAAGTCATACCCCCCGTCTCTCCCCCTCTCTCATTGATGAAGCGATAATACATAGCAGAATGTATGACTGATGCTTTTCATTCATTGAATGCTGATTGGCTATGAAACCCAGAATACAACACAACACAAATAGAAGATGTAGTTTTAACTGTTTGTTTACTGCACATTATGCAGTTCAATCCATTGTATCATGTGTTGAATTGTCTCTTAAAGGAATCATGTTTAAAGCGAATGAGTGGTGTTCTGTTGTAATCTGTAAAATCACTGACACAATTCAAGAACTCAATAGGCGTGCTCATTTCACTCTATTAAACTGAAAAAAATAAAAGAAGTTTGACACTTTTAAGTAAGTGAAGGGGGTGAAGGTTCCTGCCTTGCTATTAAAGACTGGCCCATGTGCATGTTTACAGAAACTTTCTTCTGAAATAGCATTTAAAATGTAGGGGTTGATGTGTTCTGTGTCTTTCAGATTTTAGGCATGCACCCAGACTGTGTCATCCAACTAGAGAAAGAAAAGTGCATGGAGAGGATGGCACTAGACGACCCTGGCAGCAACCCAGAATATGGTAAAACAAAAAATAAATAAATATTCTGTTTGCATATATTAGAGTCTTTTTCATGGCACTGACCATGAATGAAAATATCTGAAATTATGTGTTAAGATTTTAAGGAGCTAAACATTCTGAAAGACAATCAGTGTATATATATATTTTTGGTCATAAAATTAATATAGCTATTATATTAATATTTTTTGACTTCCTTGACATTGCGCAACATTAGCAATGTTAGATGACTGATTAAATTATTTACACTCTTGTGTGTCACTCTACTATATCACATTAAGAGACATTTTCAGTTTTTCAAAAAATCCCTTTTTATGTTATATTTAAGTACAGAGTTTGAACTTTTGCCTGCTAGTAACTAGTGTGGGACCAGGCTTTAGTCCTGCTTGGAGGATTGTGTGAATGGAAATGAGAACCAATTTTTACATGATGGTGTTTAATTAGATTTTGATGTGATGTATTTCACCATGTATCATGCCCATAGTCAAGCATAAGCATAGGTCAGGTCATTCTTACCCGAAGCAAGCCCTTTTCCAGACTCAGTTCTAAAAAGGATATGGCCACTTTTGGAACTCACTTTAATGCCCTGCAGTGCTATCATGTCTGCAATGCTGTGGAAATGTAAGATCACTGCTGATAATACTACACTGAAGTAGGGTTTCCTCAAAGAGACATGCTCAAAGCACTGGCCATGGAGAGGGGGGCAAGCAGTGCTAGTGAATGCTTGCATAAGTTTTTTTTCTGAATCAAAGCAATGTGAGCTACTTTGCTCATTGTTATTGCAGAGCATAATATGAGATTGTTGCACTGAGAGTGCAATCAGTTGAAATAAAAAGGAAGTCTGGGAGATTCGGGAAACACAAAGAAGAACAATTAGGCTTTGTTGCTAGTTGTGCATCTGTGTCTTTTCTACTGCAGTAATTAACAGCTTTCCAGAGAGAAGACAGGATTTGAGAAATCCTAATCAGAGGTAATGCCATTTGGGGCTGGCTAAATGTTCCAATGGCTTCCAGGAAGAGCACGTCACTCAAACGTCCTCAAATTCTCCATGGGCTTCAGCTGTCAGATGGCCAAGACATTTTTCCCGTTGCCTTGCTGGGTCTATTTATAAGTATCTTGGCTGTTTTTCTATCTGAACTTTTTTTCTTAGCAGTAATGTAGTAAGATTAGGACTAGATGAGCAATTGTGCTGCAAACTACCTTGTTTCCAAGATGGCTTCTACAAAATGCCTAGCAGTGGTATAAACAAATGATGCATGTATTAGAAGAAAAAAGGCAAATGTCTATGTGCTTGTCTTCATGCATGCTGCCTTCTTTGACCATATTGACCATAGGGGGTGATACACATATTTTTTTAAGTGAATTGATTGCAGCCAGACTTTATGCTGTCATGTAAAATTAAGGGAACATTTTATTTAAATGGTTTGATTTAAATGCTTTGTAGATGCTTTAATTTGGGGCTAATGGGTTAATTGGATTAACACTTTATATTGGACATGATATGTAGATTATCCATAAAGTTTCATCCAAATAAACTGTGACCACAATGTGTCAAGTTTAAAAACATACTGAATTAATTGGAATCACTGGACTCGCATGCACTGTTATATAAAAAAAAATAGCAATATGTTATAACCCTTTACTGTATCGTAGTGATCATAGCACTAGATACTTACCTTTACATCAGCCTTTAATGATAATTGACATTAAAAGGTGGACTAGTGGTCAGTGAATTGGCCCCACAAATCAGAAAGTCTTGGGTTTGAATCCCAGACAAGGTAGGTTGCCCTGAGGTACCCTTGAGCAAGGTACCATCCTGTGTTTCACAATGCCAAAAAGTCACTTTTACAAAGGCATATTCTAACAAAATGAAAGTAAAAGTAGACTTTATCATGTGTGACGCTTATTGGAAAAAGTTTTAATATATGTTTATGAAGCTTTCATTAAGGGCTTGTGCAGCCTAATGAGCACAACCCTACAGTTAAGTGTTTCTGAAAATGCTTTCACCATTTAATTTATCATTGTTTGCCATCTTTTTTAAACTTTAATATTAATAAAAATTTATTTTATTATGAACAGGTGTATCACTCTACTCTGCTGGCCACATAGAGAAAAAAAATGTTTTTAAGTTTGACAGATAAATAGAGCGTGACTGACAGTTCTGACATGATGTGGTCCAGTCTGAAACTCTCAATCAATTGTTAACATCACGCCCTGTGTAGTCCAAAAGGAAAAGCCTCTTTATTTGAAAGTATTTTAGTTTTTTTGGGCAGCAGTGGCCTAATGGTTAGGGAGTTTGCCACAGACTCGCAAGATTGATGGTTCAAACCCTTTACCAGTAGGTTGCCCTGAGGTACCCTTGAGCAAGATACCGTCCATGTCACTGCTCCCTGGGCAGCTTTCATAGCTGCCCCCTGTTGCATGGGTTAAATGCAGAGGTCCAATTTTGTTGTGGTTCACTGTGTGCTGTGACCTTGCAATAATAGGCACTTTCATGTTCAGTCAGAAGATGGTCATTGCCACACTATATCACTGTTGAAAACAATATGCATAAAGCCACTCAAATGTTACAAAAAAGGCTTCAAGGAAAAATGAACTTCAATGAAAATATAAGACAATCTGTGGAAAACATTTGATATGCTTTATTATTTGATAAATAAATAGAAATATGTCACTTTGTTTTGGATAAAGATCAGGTTTTCTGTAGTCTTCTGCTAGTAAATTTGTGGATAAATGTACAGCTAAGAGACATTGTCTGTGTCTACATATAAAAATGATCCAATATCTCAGCAATGGCACTTTCCTGATGTTTAAAAATAAAAGATGGATCTTGCTGTTATATGTCAGGCAGTCCATATATGCTTTGAATATGAAGCATGTACTTATTATGAGGTGCTTTTTCAAAGACTCACTTGCCAGATGGAGGACTATTTCTGTAACTTGTCACTTACCCACATTTCCACCGTAAAGTAAAGAACGTCTGTCGAGCCGCACTGCTAAATATAGCAAACTGGGTTATTCAGCTCTCAGGTGCCATAAATACCCCAATATAAACCGGTCCCAGACGTGTCTAACAGTGCCAATAGACTGCTGTTGATTGTGAAATGCAGGTTTAAAGTTTCAGTATGTCTTCTTCAGTAAAGTTTTATTTCTTTTCTGGTTCAGGCTTTCTGGTTGTGTTAAAAAGTCATAAAGTTATGTGTTTGTGTGTTTAGATTTAGAAATAACGCCCTTTTCCTTTTTCTTTACTTCCCCACAGTGTGTCGCTGGATGTGGGATAACCTAACCTGCTGGGAACCTGCACGAATAGATGAGGTGGTGTGGATGCCTTGTCCTAAACTTTTTGAGGTCATGAGTGAGGAATATGATGGTGAGTCAGAATTGCCAGTCGTCTTTGTCTACTCCAGAGAATTACATTTACCACTACAGTACCACTGTACTGAAACCCGCACGGGTTCTGGATGTCAGCCCCTTACTTGGCCAGTTAAGTTAACTGAAGGAGTATATTTTATAGAGCTTGGGAAGGTGAGTCGGAACTGCACTGAGGACGGTTGGTCAGAGATGTTCCCTCACTATGTGGACGTATGTCCTTTTGATGATAATGGGACCAATCATATGGTAAGCACTAAAGTTATTTTCTTAATTTTGACCTTCATGGCATGGAAGGGATATATCGCAGAATATTTCAATATAAATATTGTATATAAATGTATAAAAACCCATGTATAAAATATGGCCTCTCTCAGGTTATGGAAGACTTTTTAAAAAATTTTCTATCTATCTATCTGTCTGTCTGTCTGTCTGTCTGTCTGTCTGTCTGTCTGTCTGTCTGTCTATCCATCCATCCATCCATCCATCCATCCTCAAATGCATGATATAGCCGTTGGAAATGGCAGTAATATGAACTAATCCAGACTGCTAACCTAGTGAGCTTATGGTTCATAAATACAGCAAATCTGTCATTACTGCAACTACGTTAACAAAAAAGGATCAAATATTCAGATTTCTCGAGGAATGCCTGTAGAGGTCAGAATACCTAGATGTGTTTAGTGAAAGTGTCAGCACATGCTCGTCCCATCTATAAGATATGAGACAGCATGTTCTTTTTCATGTAGGCCCCTTAGGAGTGTTCCTTTAACTAAAGAAATTGCACAACCTTGCATAAGTTGAGAGACTGAAGTTAACTTGAGCTTCCTACAAGTATGTTAATAAGTTCTTGATGAGAACCTAATGGGAAAATAAAATACGTCCCTTTGCTTATTAGAGCAATAACCTTTGCCTGAACTCGGAGTGCTGTGAAGCTTAAGATAAATGAAGCACTGAAAAAATAACACAGAGTCTTATATGGATGATGCAGTATTAAGCAATCCTGCAGGCTCTAGACTAGCTGCTTAAGACCTAGGACTGTGGGGATACAGAATTAGGAGAATTCACAGGGATATAACTGGATATAATATATCAGTCTAATATATCGACCCATTCACAGGCACCTTTGTAAGAAGATATTCAATGTTATTCACATCACCAGTCAGTGGTCTTAATGCTGTGTCTGTTGTTGTGCAGCGAATAGTCGTGTTTAAGTCGTATTTTAATAGTAGTATTTAAACCCTATCGCATTATAATATGCTTTTATATCCTCTAATCTCCAGGGCAAATATTATGTTTCTGTGAAGGCCTTGTACACAGTGGGCTACAGCACCTCTCTGGTGTCTCTCACCACTGCCATGGTTATACTCTGCTGGTTCAGGTGAGAGCTCAG